>RDPX01000157.1:9678-24918 GCA_003991215.1 Morbakka virulenta
TATATATATATATATATATATATATATATATATATATATATATATATATATATATATATATATGTATATGTGGATGTGTATAGTTATGTATGTATGCATGTATGTATGTATGTACGTATGTATGTATTTATGTATGTATGTATGTATGTATGTATGTGTGTATGTATGTTTGTATACATGCCATTGGATCATAACTGTGGATGCTCAATTTCAAAAGTCCTGTGGCGATGGAGTAGTGGTGACGTGTGCAGACTTAACAAGTTGGAGGTATGGAGTCATGATTCTGCGCATAGTAGGCTCAAAGCTTATCGTAACGTTATTTCTGCCGAACAGGAACTACCTTGGGTGGATCTTTTTGTGGGCAGCTTTTTTTAGGAACATCGCTGCCCATACATATTATGGGGAGGGTCTAGAAAAGATGACCTAAACATCGCCTGTTCAACCGCAAGCTGTTCAGGTACCTCCGGCTGACGGCTGTTCAAATTTGCAGGGTAAACAGAAGAAAAAGAAATACCATTTATGCAAAAAAGAGAAGTAAATAAAATATTGCTGGATGGAATGAAAGAACCCTTCTTAATCGTGAAGAGTTTTCTCATCCACAACTAAGAACAGCTGCTGTCGTCAAGGAACTGGCTAGGTACAAAATGGACATTGCTACTTTATCTGAGACGCGGTTAAGTGTAAAAGATCAGCTCACTGATAGAGGCACTGGATACACCTTTTTCTGTGAAGGTAAGCCAGAAGAAGGAAGTTAACACTGGGAATGCAGTATCACCAATATCAGTTTTTAATGGTGCAAAACAAAGTGACATACTGCCCTATTCTCTTTTCTCAATCTACTTTGTTGTAATGCTTCTTCATGCTTTTAAGGCTTATGGTATAAGGGTAGGCATACGGTTTGGAACATCAGGCAAGCTTTTCAACTTTCGGCAGCCCAATTCGAAATTAAAAACTATCCAGAATCTTGTCCGTAAGCTTTTGTATGTAGATGATCCTGATCTTGTTGCACATTCAAAGAAAGATATGCTGCTGACTATGAACAAACTCTCGAGTGCTTGCAAAGCTTTACGCCTTACCATCAGTCTCAAGAAGACCTACGTTACGTTTTCACCTCCAGTTGGAGTGTCATATGCTAAACCATATATTCTAGTTGATGGGAAGAGGTTAAAGACCACAACACAAACCGAGAAAAAAAAGTTTAAGAATGTCCTAAAAGTAATTTGAAATTACTAAAGATGGGCGTGAATAACTGGGAATTGATAATTGCAGACCTTTTCCTAAGGAGGGGAAAAATCAGGGAAAGATGCAAAAAAGTTGAAAAAGGTCATGCTATATTAAAGGGTGCTCCAAAAAGTAGAGTGAAATTGAAGTACCTGGTGATATTCACGGGGAAATGAACTGCAGTGTGTGTGGTAGATTTCTTTTGTCGAAAGCTAGACTAGTGAACTATCTTAAGTCACACCATCGAAGGCAAGTTCAATATTTTTATGACTAGACCTCGCCACCTCGTCCACTGATGCATTGTTGTGCTACCTGTGGTTTGGTCTGCAAATCGGCAAGTGGTCTAAGGAAAGATTCGAAGATTCATAATGGAGCTCATCTGTATGCGGCTAAAGTTCATCTGTCATATCTGTGATTGTTCCTACAAGACAGAAGCTGGGTTGAAAAGTCACCTACTTGCGCCCGGACACAGTAACAAATTGAAGAGGTGGCAAATTTCTGTGATTCAGAAGCAATCAATATTAACATTATGCATGTATGTATGTATGTATGTATGTATGTATGTATGTATGTATGTATGTATGTATGTATGTATGTCTCTATCTATGCATTGTTGTATGTACGTATATATGTACGTATTTATGTATATGTGTATGCTTATGTATATATGTATGTGTATTTTCACATATATATATGTACGCATATATGTATGTATCTATGTATATGTTTATGTAGGTATATGTATGTATGTATTTATTTATTTGTATGTCCAAACATGTATATATATTATGTATGCATGTATGTGTATATATGTATGTATATAGTTTGTATACATCTGTTTTTATGTATCTATCCANTATGTATGTATGTATGTATGTATGTATGTATGTATGTATGTATGTATGTATGTATGTATGTCTCTATCTATGCATTGTTGTATGTACGTATATATGTACGTATTTATGTATATGTGTATGCTTATGTATATATGTATGTGTATTTTCACATATATATATGTACGCATATATGTATGTATCTATGTATATGTTTATGTAGGTATATGTATGTATGTATTTATTTATTTGTATGTCCAAACATGTATATATATTATGTATGCATGTATGTGTATATATGTATGTATATAGTTTGTATACATCTGTTTTTATGTATCTATCCATGCGTATAGAGTGCTTTGATTACTTTTTAGTTTAGCGATTATTTTGTGTTGTGTTTCAGGAAGAAACAACAGTTCATATTGCAAATATGTTGAAGGTAAGACAAGTTTCTACTCAGCCTTTATTGATATGTGCCCCTTTGATTGATAGATATAAAAAGGTAGGCCATTGAGAAAGTAGGCCTATTTTCTTCAGTTAAAAACTCGCTTTTGATGAAATGTTCACACCTTCAAACAAAACCCCTTCCCTAATATAATTTTCTGACACGAAATGAACGTCATTCGAAACAGGCTGTTTATCTCACGGATATATCTCTGCAAAGGATGGGCGCGTATTTGCTGTAGGATATGTATTTAAGATAGAGACGTGCTGCAGGAGGGCAGGTATTTAAAGAGGGCATTTTTTTGAAGAAGGTCGTTTTATCGATAGAGTTTGTGTATCAACTAAGGGTGTTTGTTGAATGGAGGATGTTTATAAGTGGAGGGGCAATTTTTTGAAAGAGAAGGTTTTATCGATAGAGTTTGTGTTGTCAACTAAGGGTGTTGGTTGAATGGAGGTTATTTATACGTGGAGGGGCAATTTTTTGAAAGAGGGGGTTTTATTGATAGAGTTTGTGTAGTCAACTAAGGGTGTTTGTTGAATGGAGGATGTTTATAAGTGGAGGGGCAATTTTTTGAAAGAGGGGGTTTTATCGATAGCGTTTGTGTTGTCAACTAAGGGTGTTTGTTGAATGGAGGATGTTTATAAGTGGAGGGGCAATTTTTTGAAAGAGAAGGTTTTATCGATAGAGTTTGTTGTCAACTAAGGGTGTTGGTTGAATGGAGGTTATTTATACGTGGAGGGGCAATTTTTTGAAAGAGGGGGTTTTATTGATAGAGTTTGTGTAGTCAACTAAGGGTGTTTGTTGAATGGAGGATGTTTATAAGTGGAGGGGCAATTTTTTGAAAGAGGGGGGGTTATTGATAGAGTTTATCTAGTCAACTAAGGGTGTTTGTTTAATGGAGGATGTTTATAAGTGGAGGGGCAATTTTTTGAAAGAGGGGGGTTTATTGATAGAGTTTATCTAGTCAAGTAAGGGTGTTTGTTTAATGGAGGATGTTTATAAGTGGAGGGGCAATTTTTTGAAAGAGGGGGGTTTATTGATAGAGTTTGTCTAGTCAAGTAAGGGTGTTTGTTGAATGGAGGATGTTTATACGTGGAGGGGCAATTTTTTGAAAGAGAAGGTTTTATCGATAGAGTTTGTGTTGTCAACTAAGGGTGTTTATTGGATGGAGGGTGTGTATTGGTAGAGAAGCAATTTTATGAATCGAGGGTGTTTTAGCATAGAGATTGTGTGGTCAATGTAATGTCTTTTCTGGTTTTAGGGAGTGTATTTATCCGAAGAAAGATTTCTACTTGGAAGTGGAGACGTAATCTACGAGAGAAGGTTGTTATCAACAGTTAGATGAATATTCCATGAACATTGTCTATTTATTTAAGACATTCATTTAATGAAGGTCGTGGATTTTATAGAGGGAGTTTATTTGATGCAAAGTTTGGATTTTAGGGAAATATTTTCTTGAGAGGCGTTAATTTCATAGTGGACGTTTATTCGAGGTAGAGATCGTGTATTTGAAGTTGGGCATGTATTCAAGAAAGGACATCAATTCAAAAGAGATAAAACAGTCCCTATTGACTTCAGTTCGCGTTGAAACCTATTTGATTTATTAATTGCTAACATAAATATATTTGTTTCTTGGAACTAGGTAATTTAGTGAGAAAATTAGGTAGATTCCATTTCAGTCATACACGTTATGACTTGTCGAGAAATAAATTCCATGACAGTGAGAAGTGAAGAAAAAAATTGACATGTCGAGCTATTATAAGAATAGGAGAAATTTTAGATGAAGTAAGGGATTTGCTTCATTCCCAGCAGCGTTGATGATGATGGTACCAGTTACCCTATTGGTAAGTGCTGCCATCATCTGGTACCACTTACCAATAGGGTAAGTGATACCAGATAGTGATAAGGCCTTAGTTGCTTTATGGGAAACCCAGGAAAATGTGTGTGTGTGTGTGTGTGTGTTTGTCTGTGTCATTGTATGTGTACATTTCTCATTAGTCTCATTAGTTATATGTAAAAGGGAATACGCTTGGCTTCTTGAGAAGGCGAATGTGTTCCTATGCCTTCACAGTTAGTAGCAATTTTAATTAGGGTACGTTTTTATGTTTAAGTGTGACAGGAACACTTAAAACAGGTAAATCCTATTATTCTTATTACCTACTGCGAGCACGACTGTAAATACGTGACAGACAAACCACAAGAGTACAAACACAGCGAACATGACAGGAACACTTAAAACAGGTAAATCCTATTCTTATTGTTTTTCAGTGTCCCTGACAAGTGCTAATCTAAATACGTAACCCATTACTACTGCAAATAACTCAATGTATAATCAATTTTACTCGGTTAATTTTATTATATTTTATACGTATTTGAATTCTATAGAAAATTAGCAATTCTCCTGTTATGTCTTATTGTGAACATGGAAGTATGTATGTATGTATGTATGTATGTATGTATGTATGTATGTATGTATGTATGTATGTATGTATGTATGTATGTGTGTGTGAATTTGTGTATGTGTGTATGTGCATTTTTGTGGAAGTATATTTGCATGTACGTATGTGTATTTATATATATGTACATTTATATGTATGTATGCATGTGTTCCTTTTTATGTGTGCTACTGTGCATATGTGTTAGTGTACATGTGTGTATGTGTTTTTGTGTCTCTGATCAAGTGCTACGCACTCAGAATACTGGTACCCTATACTTTTGGAGCTGTCCATGGCTGAAAGAAGACAGATAAAATCGCAACTGTCAAACATTGGTGTGCTTGCTCATTTTCTACAAGGGATTAAGAAGCTATTTCATGTGGAACCCATATTTCAGTGAGCTTTCGGAGGCTGGCAAGGGTGGGCAAGGCATTAAATTACGATACAGGAAAATATTTGGTACTACACTCACGACTTTTTGCAAAAACTGTTTATGAATAAAGCACATTAATAAAATTGGCTTCAGATTAGGGTTACCAACTTCCTGTTTCGCCATTCCGGGACACCTTAATACCAACCCTCCCCCCAAAAGCCAAAAACCCCCAAACAAAAACAAAACAAAACTCTATTTCCGGTTTACTCGAAAACTTGCTTCCACCTTTAGAAGGGAGCGGCCTTTAACCCGACGTTAAAAAGCATAGAGAAAACAAAAAACAGAGATAATACTTAAATCTCGTAACAAAGAGTTTACAATTTATTATACTCATAGCTTTCAGATTAAGGATTAAGATATTTAATTTTCAAAGATATATCGATCTTCATTTACTGAAATATAATAAATGAACTCTAGTTAAGAAAAAAATAAATGCTGTGACCTATTAATTTTTACAATCTTGACTGTAGTGTTGCAGTTTATGCCGATAAAAGCACTTCAAACAGCTGCAAAAAACTGTCTCTGATAATTTATGAATAGCAGGAGCTCTGTTAACCATAATTTTCTACTTAACTTAAACCAAATTAATAGCAAAGAAACAGCACAGAACTTATCACGTAGAGCTCCTACTGACACTGCAAGAACTGTTCCTATGAAGAAAAAAAAAATTTTTGTAAACAGTTGCCAGTTGGAAAAGCTTTGGCCTGTGCTTATTGTTGAGCTGCCAGCAACTTCCGGGACAAAAGTGACCCAGGCAGGGACACGGAACGTCAGACGTCAATTCTGGGACTATCCCGGCCATTCTGGGACGGTTGGCAAGGCTACTACAGATTTATATAACTGTGGGTATGTTCCTGTATGAAAACAGAGGAAGTACATTGCATGTTTGTATCATTCTCAAGAGACATTCCGTGTTGTTAATCAGGAGTTTCAGGGATCAGTTTAGCCGGCTGGAACTTTTTAATTTATTGTATTTATCAAGCTTCATAGTACATACACTACACTGGACTATAGTTCATTTGATTGTTATACAGGTTAATTGTAAACTTGAGGAGCTGCATATTGGTAAGCATGGGATTGAAAACTTTGGGGCAGAAAGATTGGCAGAAAGTCTAATAGAGAATCGTACTCTGGTGCATTTGGATCTTAGTGGGTAGGCAATTCTTTCTATTACAGTTATTTGTAGACACTCGTATTAAAACTAGATACACAATGGTTGTTTTCACTTAGGCAACTGACAAATTAAATGTGAGGGTTATCACTATGGCTGTTTGAACAAAAAACCCAGAAATGGACACGAAAGGAAGCTATTTACTTAATAAAGCAAAAAAAGTGTGCCCAGTTTGTCATCCATAGTGTGAATACATTTATCTTGAGATTTATGTTTACACATATTTATGTTCCCATACAAATTGTTTGAATACAAATTTATGTTTGAATACAAATTTATATTTGAATACCAATTTATATTTTAATACAAACAGTTTGTTTGTGAATCTGTGTTTATTTTAAAATTTATATTATATGTAAATTTGTGTTCATTTTAAAAATTATATTTATATGTAAATTTGTACTAATTTAGAAATTTATGCATATATAGATATTTATGTTTGTTTACAAGTGTATGTTTTGTTGATGCTTCTGTGAAAATTGTTTTACCATATATATATATATATTAATATTTGTATAGAAGTTAGTGTTTTTATAAAAGTTTAAGTTTTGATATAAATTTATATTTCTATACGTATTTATGTTTCTCTGCAAATTTAAGAAAAATATGCAAATTTATGTATATATATTCAAATTTATGTTTGTATACAAGTGTATGTGTTTTATACAAGTTTATATTTCTGTGGAAATTTATGGTTTTACACAGATTTATGTTGATGTAGAAATTTATGTTTGCAAACAAATTTGTTTTGAGACTTAAAAACTCGAAATGCTAAATGTTTCTATTATCCCCTTTCGCCATCACCTTATTTGTTTTATGAATGTCGGTATAATGTAGATATTTCTGATAATCATCATCTTCCCCTTGCCCACTGCATGGTTCTAAGACTGCTCTAGGTAAGTATTCAAAAGTGGAAAAGCCAGTCATTTCTAAAAATGCATAAGATTTTTTGGACTTTTTTAATTTGTAAGGTTTTTGAAAAAAAACAGGAAACAATATTAATCAGCACAAAAATTGAGGACGCCAAACCTAAAATCGGACGCTGTGTTCCTTAAATACAAAAAACGTGTATAATTTTGTGAGTTGTTTTTCATACAGATATGAACAAATTCCATTTATGAGCTCAAATGGCGTTTGTGTAAATCTTTGTTGTCGGGTGTCTTCTAAAAGAAAGATGGCTGCAAATTTCAGGTGTTCTACAAAAGTTTTTGTAAACTTTTTTTCTTGTTAGCAGGCGGCTATGAAATGGTCTCTAGATAGCTTAAAAGTAGTTTGAAAATTTAGAGCACTTGTTAGATGTATAGCTAAAATACATATTTGATCTATGGGTAAGTACATATTGAAGTACTTACCTTACAATTCTGGATTTTAAAACTTTCAATACACCTCTTCACCGAAGAAATAAAAACTGAAAAGCGTTTGTCACGCACGACCGGGAACACAATCTTATTTTGTATAACCAACCAATGAGGAAGATAATTCGAACAAACCATCCAATCATAAGAAGACACGAGTTCCTTTAAAGAATTCTCATATAGTTACAGAAAGTACTGACTAAGCACATAAAAATACTAAATTGATGTTTGGGAAATAATATTTTGGAAAGTTATTTCTATTGATGTTAAGCGTACAGACCTGCCAATCGAACCAGTACTGTTTATCTGGAAGAACAGTGTTTTACTCTTTGCTGTGTTTGTCGTGGTTGCCTTTCTTGAGAAATGATATAAGTAAAGACAGTGATATATTGGGAAAACTGTAAGTTAGTGGTGATAATACAGCTGGAACCCATTTGTGTACTCGAATAACTGGGGTGATAGTACGACCGGAATTCAATTTGCGGGCCGTAAAGCTTGAAGATAGTGCTCGGGCTTTTAGTTCGTTTTGACATAGAAGTGCAACTTATTTTGCACTTCTCATTGAAAGCAAACTAGTTGCAAACTTGACTTGAAATAAATGTAGACACCCGAGATTAAGTTTGCAGACTTTCAGACATTCCAAACCCTTTTCTTGTATTTTGAAATGCTTACCAATATTATCACATTTTATCACCAATATTAATCCTTGTCCATGAAAGCCATATCGTCTGAGAGGTAAAGTTGGCAAGGGAGACAGACACACAGACGATGATGTTCAGGCACAACTATCTGGATAATTGGCCAAAGCTTGTGCAATTCTTGGTCGTAGTACTAATAATTGCTAATAATTGACTAAGTTTTTTGTTAATAGTTGATGGTTTGTTGGTTTTTTTAGAAACCGCATTTCACGGGATGGTGCTTTTCAGTTAGCAAAACTGCTGAAACAAGACACCCCCTTAAAGCATCTTAATCTTGGCTATAACAGGATAGAAGATGAAGGAGCTTGCTACATTGCTGATGCACTGGCAAGATTTAATAATACTTTAAGTGTGTAAGTAATGAAGTTGAAATCTTTATCTCCGTGAAAAAAATATAAAAAAATATGCTAGTGTTTCTCATACGTGCATTCGCTCACCTGCAAATATAGTCCCTGTTATGTTATTTTAATTGATAAGTAAAAGTTACTGTATTTCCTCTAATAAATGCTTAGCCTAAAGGAAACGCCGTCCTCTGATAAAGTTGGCGCTTCTCTTTAATAAACACCACAGTATAAAAAGCGGTGTTTATTACAAAACAATTAGAGAAGTTACAAAATAACGCGGAATTGCTGTCTATTTTTTATTCTTCATCAATTCCATAAAAAAGACATTTTTTTCATAGTAGCAGAGACAATTTCTTTCATTGTTTCAAAAAAGGGACACCTTGTTCAAGTTGGGTTTTTTGGTGAAAAAATCAGCTTCAAGTTGCAGAAGAGGCGACACTGGGAAAAAATCCGTTTCAACCAACAGATTCTGATCAAGAAGATGCAGCTCAGGCAGTTCATCTTTTGGATGAAGACAACGACAAGACATTAATTTACAATTATAATGGACTGATTTTGTTGTAGTTATTTCATATCAATTACAAAAATGTGTTTGAATTGTAATAAACGCCGTGGAGTTTATTATAGGAAATACGGTATATATTATGTTAGATATAACTGCTTGAGGTAGATATCAGAGATTTAAAATTTAATTCAAACCATAAAACTGGAGTTAATTTCAATATTTAGTATTTCGGAAACANTTCTAAAAGCAAGATGGCTGCAAATTTCAGGTGTTCTACAAAAGTTTTTGTAAACTTTTTTTCTTGTTAGCAGGCGGCTATGAAATGGTCTCTAGGTAGCTTAAAAGTAGTTTGAAAATTTAGAGCACTTGTTAGATGTATAGCTAAAATACATATTTGATCTATGGGTAAGTACAAATTGAAGTACTTACCTTACAATTCCGGATTTTAAAACTTTCAATACACCTCTTCACCAAAGAAATAAAAACTGAAAAGCGTTTGTCACGCACTACCGGGAACACAATCTTATTTTGTATAACCAACCAATGAGGAAGATAATTCGAACAAACCATCCAATCATAAGAAGACACGAGTTCCTTTAAAGAATTCTCATATAGTTACAGAAAGTACTGACTAAGCACATAAAAATACTAAATTGATGTTTGGGAAATAATATTTTGGAAAGTTATTTCTATTGATGTTAAGCGTACAGACCTGCCAATCGAACCAGTACTGTTTATCTGGAAGAACAGTGTTTTACTCTTTGCTGTGTTTGTCGTGGTTGCCTTTCTTGAGAAATGATATAAGTAAAGACAGTGATATATTGGGAAAACTGTAAGTTAGTGGTGATAATACAGCTGGAACCCATTTGTGTACTCGAATAACTGGGGTGATAGTACGACCGGAATTCAATTTGCGGGCCGTAAAGCTTGAAGATAGTGCTCGGGCTTTTAGTTCGTTTTGACATAGAAGTGCAACTTATTTTGCACTTCTCATTGAAAGCAAACTAGTTGCAAACTTGACTTGAAATAAATGTAGACACCCGAGATTAAGTTTGCAGACTTTCAGACATTCCAAACCCTTTTCTTGTATTTTGAAATGCTTACCAATATTATCACATTTTATCACCAATATTAATCCTTGTCCATGAAAGCCATATCGTCTGAGAGGTAAAGTTGGCAAGGGAGACAGACACACAGGCGATGATGTTCAGGCACAACTATCTGGATAATTGGCCAAAGCTTGTGCAATTCTTGGTCGTAGTACTAATAATTGCTAATAATTGACTAAGTTTTTTGTCAATAGTTGATGGTTTGTTGGTTTTTTTAGAAACCGCATTTCACGGGATGGTGCTTTTCAGTTAGCAAAACTGCTGAAACAAGACACCCCCTTAAAGCATCTTAATCTTGGCTATAACAGGATAGAAGATGAAGGAGCTTGCTACATTGCTGATGCACTGGCAAGATTTAATAATACTTTAAGTGTGTAAGTAATGAAGTTGAAATCTTTATCTCCGTGAAAAAAATATAAAAAAATATGCTAGTGTTTCTCATACGTGCATTCGCTCACCTGCAAATATAGTCCCTGTTATGTTATTTTAATTGATAAGTAAAAGTTACTGTATTTCCTCTAATAAATGCTTAGCCTAAAGGAAACGCCGTCCTCTGATAAAGTTGGCGCTTCTCTTTAATAAACACCACAGTATAAAAAGCGGTGTTTATTACAAAACAATTAGAGAAGTTACAAAATAACGCGGAATTGCTGTCTATTTTTTATTCTTCATCAATTCCATAAAAAAGACATTTTTTTCATAGTAGCAGAGACAATTTCTTTCATTGTTTCAAAAAAGGGACACCTTGTTCAAGTTGGGTTTTTTGGTGAAAAAATCAGCTTCAAGTTGCAGAAGAGGCGACACTGGGAAAAAATCCGTTTCAACCAACAGATTCTGATCAAGAAGATGCAGCTCAGGCAGTTCATCTTTTGGATGAAGACAACGACAAGACATTAATTTACAATTATAATGGACTGATTTTGTTGTAGTTATTTCATATCAATTACAAAAATGTGTTTGAATTGTAATAAACGCCGTGGAGTTTATTATAGGAAATACGGTATATATTATGTTAGATATAACTGCTTGAGGTAGATATCAGAGATTTAAAATTTAATTCAAACCATAAAACTGGAGTTAATTTCAATATTTAGTATTTCGGAAACAAACATACAAACAAACGAACACGCCTCCACTTTTTTATGTACATATATGCGTAGTTTTTTTATTAACTGTTTGAAATGCTTGGTGGAGTATTTCCATCCTTCCATTAGGTTCAATAAAAAAACCTCTTTAATTGTTTCCATTTAAATCGAATGGAAACTGTTTTAAATGATCTTTTGATGGTGCCTCGATATCAGACGTATTCAAGATGTCTCTATAACACTTCACAGACATCACAACGAAGTTCTTTTATTAACAACAATTAAATTTGAAGTTTTAAGTTTGAATAACCTAGCAATCGATGATGTCTGACGACATTTTGCCTAAGTCTATTACCCTAAATATGTGAAATATAATCACAAACAACTTTGTTTACCAAGGGATATTTTTTTAAATAGCATTTTGTAGACACATTTTCGCCCATATTTGGTAGAGGTTTAAACATTGATGGTTACCATATAAAAATAGAGTTTCAAATTTAGATAGGTAGAAAGGTTTTTGCAGAGAATTTCAGAGAACTGCGACAGTCAGTTGCCAGCAGATGGCTTTGCTAATTAAATATATACATAGCCATGGGACTAAATCAGATTAATTTTACATAATTTCAATCCAAGCCAATGGCGATTCAATCAAATTTTTAAGGATCAAGGGATCATTTGAGGTGAGCAGTAAAGATCGAATTCATTTGGAAAGAAGGCGAAGACTCGGAAAGGACTGCGTCATAAAGACGCTGGAGGCGATAATTGGCGGAAAATCAGATGACTTGGAAGAATTCGCAATGAGCCTAAACCTACCTGACAAACATTTTAATAGGACGGAAGAAATCAATGAGGACCTTGTTATCGGGTTGTATCATGATTCAACGCGTCCCTTTTCAGCGCATCAGCTTTCGCCGCGTCACGATATGATATATATGATATGATATGATATCATATCATATATCATATCATATCATATCATATCATATCATATATCATATATCACATCATATCGTATATCATCATATCATATCATATATCATATCATATATTATATCATATGAAATGGGACGCGCTGAAACCTAACGCGCTGAATCATTATGCGTCGAATATTGATATGCTGAACAGTCCACACACCTGTTTTCGCACTACCAAAAGAGAAGGAAGAAATGTTAATTGCCGAAGAATAGGTAGAAGCCGTATTTAATTATGTGTGCGTTGCAAGGAGGCAAGTAAAAGAATGTACTCTCCAAATCAGCCACAAGAGGACAAATTTCCAAAACAGAAACCGTTTTTCATAAAATCACAAATGACGTCAGGTCAAATCTATAATGACTAACCACCAGAGGTTCTAGCTTTTGGTTTCAGCGCCTGCTTATCATTATAAATGTCTAGCATGATAGCCGTTTTGAGCATTACTTCAACCACGAAATATTGCACTTGTGATTATTATGCCTTATAGATGATATTTGGACCCTCCCAACGTTTACATGCTGCAGATAATGTTACAGTTACAGTTAGCACGTTGAGATTTGTCTTTAGATGGAGTGTCCAGGATTATTTCTGGGTGGCATCGTCCAAGCTGGGCCTATTAGTTTATCTGATAGCCCAATGTACCGGCAGTACCACCACTCAAAACTGTGGATCCTCCTGATTAATTCGCAATTTAGCTAAAAGTAATCAACGGATATCGATTCAGAATTTGTTACGTAGTTTTATATAATCCCTCTGCTTTTCTACACACACACACACACACACACACACACACACACACACACACACACACACACACACACACACACACACACACTCATGACGCGCCATCTCTCTCGATTTCTGGTAGCATGTACTAGGTCACACGGTGTTAATCCTGCCCATCTGCTTATATCGTCCACGTATGTTCGTCTTTGTCTTCCTCTGCTGCGTTTACCGTCGATCTTCCCCATGATTGATAGACTTTTTCCCCACTGCTTTTTCTTAAAAAGAAATACAAAAAATGACCGTGTTTGTATTCAGGAATAGGATAATGAAATAGGTACCAATCTTCAAAAAGGGAACCTTTAACGAGGTAGTATCCCAGGAAGAGAGGATGGGGGCAATTTTTTAGGAAAAATATCCAGTGGGTAATCCCTTGCTTCATTCTAAGGCTTTATTGTTTTAATTAATTACCATGATTGACGTTATTAAATAAAATAGATTGATTTTAATGTATCATTTGTTGTATTTCGGCCATTCAAACCGTTGCTAATGCCAATTCCTATTTAAATATTGTGGCAGTGTTTAAAGTAGATAATGCAGAAAAGTACACATATAACGAAACAACGTAGAATTTTCCGTGTCTATTTCCTATTGAAACTGTATTTACTGTTATTTTAAAAAATGAGTATTTACTTGAAGAATTGCCTGTGTTAATAGTTTATCTTATGGGTTTAGAGTGAAGTATTGCTAAAATAGTTATTGTCTTTGAAATCCTTATGATATATTTCTACCCTCTGCATTTTAGGTTAGCAGTGTGTTGTAATGAAATTGAGGAGGAAGGTCTTTGTGCCCTAGCCAAATCCTTGAACACAAATACAGGGTTACAAGAAATTTATATATGGGGAAACAAATTTACTACACAGGTTTGTCAGGTGAGAATTATACTCAGAGGCTTTCTCCATGATCTTGATTCCTAAGAAAGAGACTGTAAATGCACCATAATAAAATTATATATATATATATATATATATATATATATATGGATAGATAGATGTAGAGACAGATAGATAGATAGATGGATTGCTAGGTAACTGTGGACACTTAAACTATGCCACCGTCTTTCGGCCTTTGTCTATCCGTCTGTCTGTCTACCTGTTTGTCTGTCTGTCTGACTTTCTCTTTCTTTCATCCTTCGCGTTCTGTCCTTTTATCTACCGCAAATATTTCCCTGCCTATCTTGACTTACTTGACTTAAGCCTGTTCACTCCGGCATGAAGCATAGGCCGCTAACAATCTCCCTCCATTTGCGTCTGTCCTGGGCTGCGGTCATAATGGTGTGCCAACTATTTCCGCTGTCTTTCATTTCCTGTTCTAGACTTCTACGTAAGGTGGCTCTAGGTCTTCCTCTTTTCCGTCTGCCTTAAGGGTTCCATCGCAAGGCTTGCTGAGTAATGTTGCCTTCGGCTTTCCTGAGGGTATGCCCGATCCATTTCCTTTTCCTTATCTGTACTGGTGGAGGAAGCTGACATGTTTGTTCCTATAGGTCTTGATTGCTAATACGGTTTGGCCACCAAATTTTCACGATCCGTCGGAGACATCTGTTGATGAATGACTGGATTTGTCTGTCTGTCACCTTTGTAGTGCGCCACGTTTCAGCTCCATACATCAGTACAGATTTCACATTTGAGTTGAAGATCCTGAGCTCTGTTTTAGTAGCTATCTCTCTTGATCGCCACACTTTGTTGAGGAGGCTGAACGCTGCCTTTGCTTTGGCTATTCTTGTCTTGATGTCTTGTTGGGCCCCGCCGGTCTCATCTACTGTGGTTCCCAGATAAGTAAATGACCTAACCTCTTCTATATACCCGCTTGTTAACCTAATGCTGTCATCCTTCTTTGCATTTATTCTCATGA
>RDPX01000157.1:38887-50880 GCA_003991215.1 Morbakka virulenta
ACTACTACTACTACTCCTACTACTACTACTACTCCTCCTACTACTACTACTCCTACTACTACTCCTACTACCCCTACCACTACTACGACTACTATCATGACTAATACTACTCCTACCCCTACTCCTACTATCACTACTATACTACTACTACTACTACTACTACTACTACTACTACTACTACTACTACTACTATCACTACTATACTACTACTACTACTACTACTACTACTACTACTACTATACTACTACTACTACTACTACTACTACTACTACTACTACTACTACTACTACTATTACTGCTACTACTACCACCACCACTACTACCACCACCACTACTACCACTACTACTACTACTACTTCTACTACTACTACTACTACCGATACCTCTGGTGATTTTACCGCTGCTATTACAACGACTTATAACAATGCAGAACTCGACTAGAAAGTAAAGACACAGTTTTTATTTTCACCTGATGTATCCCTTGTTTCTGGTAATGTTGATTCTCCTTTTATTGTTGTTCTTGTAGGACTTTTTGGCTGAGGCGATTGCTTTTGCCAGGCTGGTATAGAGGGTGTACCAGTGGATGCTGAAAATGGCGAAGGCGGAAACTGATGTCTGCAAAAATAAAATGTTGGATAGGTATTATTGAATGGCTTGAATGCACTTAACCCTGTCTTCTGTATTATGTTGAAGAGGGTACAAGTTGAACATTAAGTGGAGAATAAACAGCAGGTGAAACCTGTCATGACATACAGATCTGAAACACGGGTAGTGAGATCAGTTGAAGAAGGTATTTTGAAAGGAGCTGAAAGAAGTATGATCCGAAAGATGTATGGAATAAAGTTTGGTGATAGCATGAAAATGAATGAACCAATGAAGGGATAATGGCTTACGAACACACTTGTTGAAACTGTAGATGGCGAAACGTACATTAAACAGGCATGAAACATTGAAGTTGAAGGCAACAGAGGAAGAGGAAGAGCTAAGCAGTCATGGTATGCAGAGATAAAAAAAAATGTCCAAAAAATAATGAATTTAACCGACACTGAATAATGGTCAGTGAATAGCGCGATGGCTGATGGGATCGTCAGGCTGGCTAGGTAGGGTACTGACATCTGGGGTTGAGTGCTGTGAGTGGTGGGCTACCGGTGTTCCACATCTTAAACGGCGGGGAACCGCACAGTCTTAAGTGTCATTAGCTAGGTTGTCGCTCTAGTAGAGGTTCCCACCAGCTCGATGCCTTCATATACAATAGACTCCAATGCCTGGTGGGCAGATTTTGATTCGAAGGCTGAGGGAGAAAACTCTGACAGAAAACACAAATCTTACTGCCGAGTGACTCAGTTTCGAAGATCATCAGCTGAGGGAGCCAACAGCTACATTAAAAGGATAAGAGAGACAACCCTGACAGAAATATATACTCAATCACATGACGAACACAACAAATACAAATACCGTTAACGGCGTAAAAGGGAGAGATAGCTACGCTACCTCTGTAGCAACCGGCAGACTTCCTGTGGAGAACCATCCAGGAGCAGGTCGTCATCCTGTTACTGGCGTTGAGCAAGAAGAATAACAGCGGAGAACAAGGGGAGAAAGGAAATGGGACAGACAGGATAACATCAAATTTATGGAGTGCTACTTTCTAGCAAAGAGTGACCCAGGAGCACGCTATATGAACAGAATGCTGAAAATCGAGATAAGGGAAGACGCGGTGATGCAAGTAGTCAGAGGCTGGATGATAAGGTTAGAGTAATAAGGAGAAATAGTTTGCTGTCGGAGCAAGAAATTGAGGGGATATCATGGAGATTGAAGCCAGGAGCAGGAACCAGCAGATTTAACCCCAGAACCAATCACTGAGACCACTAATGTGATCACATCCCAACTGCAGCGTGAGTCAATGGATAAGACCAACCCACAAGAACAATACGAGCAGGGACTTACAGATGACCAGAAAGCGATAGTGGAAAGACTAAACAATAGATTAGGAGATCTGAATGGTGCAAACGTAAATGTGGCTAGTTTAAGAAAGCAGGTGCGAAAAAGGTAAGGAAACGAAAAAACTCATTTATGCTGGAACCCTAGTTGTGGGAGAAGATCTAGGACGGAAGAAAGGACAAAGACAAATGGTATGAACAGGAAACATGTACCAAAATGGAAGATCGGGCTGCAGAACAAGATAAAAGAAAAGAGAAGAGATCTGTTGAGGTTGGATGCGATCAAGAAGGGAAGATGTGAGTACCATGGGTATGTGGTAAAGAAATACCAATTGAACAGTAAAACAGTCAATACAGTCAAGGAGGAACTAAGGCAGAGTATTGTTGTCATCACCGCGAAAAGGAAAATGTATCTGTAACGATGCGAGCAATACCGTCAAATTACGTGTTTTGAAAATGACCGAAAATGACCGAAAATGACTTTATCAACAGTTAAAAGGCAAGGAACAGGTGGATATTTAACCAGACGTGGACAAAGCAAGGGCATTTTGGAGTAACATTTGGGGTAATGAATGTGATCATAACAGGACATCAACAAGGCTTAAGGATATCAAAAGAGACACAAGGTGGACGGAGAACGACAAAACACCACCATCACAGTTGAATTGGTAACTAAGGCTTGTAGTAATATGTCGCTACGACTGTTTAGAGATGTACGGGGTGGATAGCAGGATAAAGAACATGTTGGGAGCGAGTATGAAATCTTCGAGGGCAAAGCGGTGAAAAAGATCTAGGGAAAGTAGCAATAAAAAGCGATGATACCACTGGCAGCGGTACTGACAGGGATAATACTAAGTTTAACGACCTCCTCTACATGGATGATTTGCAGTTGTTCGGTAAGAGCAAGAGCGACGTTAAGTCACTGTTGAATACTATTCGTGTTTTTAGTGATCATATCAAGATGCAGTTTGGTTTTGATAAGTGTGTCATCACGGTTTTAAAGAAAGGAAAATCAATGAAAGATCGTACTGGCATTGTGTATGAAAACAAGGTCATACGGTCAATTGGCAAGGTCAGTTCCTATAAATATCTTTAAGTGCTTGAGTTGGATGTCATAAAGTAGTAGGAAATGAAAATCATTGTGCGAAATGAGTACATCAAAAGGTTGAGAAAGGTATTTAAGTCAAAACTGAATGCTGAAAACTTAGCAAAAGCTATAAACATGTGGGCAGTATCTCTCTTCAGATATGGAGGAAGGTTCCTAGAATGAACGCAACAGGAGTTAGAACAACTATATCGGAAAACGAGAAAGCTGATGCATGCATATGGTGCTGTGCATCCACGAGCAGATATAGACCACCTCTGTGTACACAGAGAAGGAGGTAGAGATCTGATGAGTGTTTACGACACCATGATGTATGAAGAAGAAAGCCTAAGCAAATACAACGGGAATTAGAGCTCTGACATCATGGGGGCAGTCGAAACATATGTCAAAAGACGATCTAAAAGTGATCGGAAAACATTCAGTGAGGAGCGAAAACAACACAGGAAAGAAGGATGGCAGGACAAGGCGATGCGTGGGCAACATGAGAAGAGTGGTAGCTTAAAGCGTCAAACTGAGAGCCTCGTAGTGGCAGCTCAAGACCAAGCACTGCCCACCAAATACTGTAAAGCCAAAATTGAACGCACCAGACAATCAGCGCTGTGTACAATGTGTGGGTAAATGGACGAATCAGTGATTGCAGTAAATTGGCTCAGTCAGAATACAAAGGGAGATACGACTGGGTTTCAGGAGCTGTACACTGCTGCACGAAGGCGCATTGGCTACCGCACTCAGACATATGGTATGAACACAGAGCAGAAAGTGTTGTGGAGAATGAAATGTTAAAATCTTGTGGGAAGTCAATATCTATGTTAATAAATTTGTTGAAGCGATTTTGTCCAAGGATCAATGACAAAGTGGAAGACAGAGCTAACAGCATGCGGTGAAACTTTAGTGGAAGTCCTTATTAAGAGAGGCATCTTCCAAGGAGACAGCCTGTCACCATTATTATTGGTGATCTGCATGATACCACTATCCAGGGTAATGAGAAAGATGTCGTTTGGATATACCATACGAACCATGAAAATAAACCATCTACTGTTCATGGATAACCTGGAACTATTTTGTAAGAGTGAAAGTGAGCTCAACAGTTTGGTTTCAACTGTACATGCAATAAGTAAAGATATCGAAATGGACTTTGGGATACAAAAGTGTGGCACGTTGCTTATGAAGAGAGTTAAACTCATTAAGACTCGAGGTATCCGCCTTGGAGACGAAACTGTAGTCGATGAAGAGGAGGAAGGATACAAATACCAGGGGATTGTCGAATGGAATAAAGTATAGGAAACGAAGACGAAGGGAATATTCCAAAGAAATATCTGCGTAGAACTCGACTAGTACTACAATCCTAACTCAACGGACGGAATAAGATTAAAGCAATTAACACATGGGCAGTCATTTATGAGATAAGGAGCGGGAGTAACTAACTGGAGAAAGGACGAGCTGAAGGAAATTAATAGCAGGACGAGAAAGTTGATGACAATGAATAATGCACTTAACCCGAAAAGTGATGTTGCTAGGTTGAATGTTTAAAGGGAAAAACGTGGTAGACGGTTGATCGTTGTTGAAGGTTGCGTTAGGTCGGAGGAAAATAGTCTGGCTTGGTATGTGCAAAACAGCACGGAGGAAATGTTACAGATGGCAAAATTACATGGTCATTTGAAGACACACGACAGTGTAAAACCAAAATCCCTCAAAAGAGAACAAAAAAGGAAAGGATAAAGTGTAAGCCATATCACTAGTGAATGTTCTAAGCTGGTTTAGAGAGAATAAAAACGTGGGCATGATAATGTCGCGAGATACGTGCATTGGTCTCTGCGCAATAAAATCAGTTTAGAAAGAGAAAAGCAGTGATATAAGCATGAACCAGAAAGCTGCATAGAAAACGAGGCTTCAAAATACTTTGGGATATGATGATACAGTGCGATCAGCATATATAAGCTAGAAAACCAGATATAGTCCTGGTCAACAAAACAGCAAAGAAAGCCATAATAATTGATATAGCTATTCCTGAAGGTACGAGGTTACAAGAGAAAAAAGTCTTAAAGATTGAGAAATATCAACCGCTAAAAGACGAAATAGCCAGGCTTTGGGAACTTAAAAAGTCAAGGTGGTACCTGTGGTCATAGGAGCTCTAGGCGTAGTTAGTAAGAAATGTATAGGTTTCCTTAAAGAATGTGACGAGAATGTAAACTCGGGTTAATACAAAAGACGGCTCTATCAGGTACTGCATAAATCTTAAAAAGGGTACTGTCTGCGTAAGACACGGAGGAGAATAAGCTTGGAACCTTCAGTAACTTGTTGTGACTTGCTTCCAAGTAATACCGAATATGACAACCGGGAATTTGAGAAACAGTAGTGAACATAATAGTACTACCTACTACTACTACTACTACTACTACTACTACTACTACTACTACTACTACTACTACTACTACTACTACTACTACTACTACTACTACTACTACTACTACTACTACTACTACTAATAATAATAATAATAATAATAATAATAATTCATGAGTATGACGAAAAACTGCATTTGGTTGTGGCGTTTCGACGTTAGCGAATGAGGTTACCACGGAGATAAGTCTTTTGAGTATCCGCGAGTATCTAGAAGTATCAGGTTCGTGTCTGACGTGGGATAAAACTACCTCGGGGGAATCATTAGCCATAGTAATGACATCATGATAGAGATAGTGTCTCGATAAAAATAATGGGCAAGGAAATCTTTAAACAAACAAACCAAATTTCAAAATGATGGAAAATAATCATGAAACAGGTAATGGCGTCAACGGGGCTGGAGGCCCTGTTGAAGATTCCGCGCCCAGCAGTGTGGGAGTGGAAAGCCAGGCTCCCTTCAGTCATTATCCCAATAGTAGCGAGCCAAGACCACCAAGGGCTAGAAACTGCTGCAGAGAAGAACCTATTAGACGTAGTCCTGTTGGGCGACACAAGTGGACTAAGGATGAGAATAGAAGTGCGTCAGATTGGGGCTTTTTTTAAAGCGCCTGTGAGGTTGGTGAGAGAAGCATTGGGAGAAGAGTGCTAGCTCTTTGGAAGGAACGTGTTCAACATCGATGAAATCAAACTGATGACAGGATTTGCACCAGAAGGCGAAAGAAATGGTTTACAACTGCTGAGCTTTCGGAGATCAGGAGGTCGATTGTTGTTGTTCAAGATAATGGTGGCTGAGGCCGCAAGATGATGAGATGATGATGATGAATGGTGGCTATTTCAAATCAAAAGAAAAGGAAGACATCACTGAAAGCATCGTTNAACTACTACTACTACTACTACTACTACTACTACTACTACTACTACTACTACTACTACTACTACTACTACTACTACTACTACTACTACTAATAATAATAATAATAATAATAATAATAATTCATGAGTATGACGAAAAACTGCATTTGGTTGTGGCGTTTCGACGTTAGCGAATGAGGTTACCACGGAGATAAGTCTTTTGAGTATCCGCGAGTATCTAGAAGTATCAGGTTCGTGTCTGACGTGGGATAAAACTACCTCGGGGGAATCATTAGCCATAGTAATGACATCATGATAGAGATAGTGTCTCGATAAAAATAATGGGCAAGGAAATCTTTAAACAAACAAACCAAATTTCAAAATGATGGAAAATAATCATGAAACAGGTAATGGCGTCAACGGGGCTGGAGGCCCTGTTGAAGATTCCGCGCCCAGCAGTGTGGGAGTGGAAAGCCAGGCTCCCTTCAGTCATTATCCCAATAGTAGCGAGCCAAGACCACCAAGGGCTAGAAACTGCTGCAGAGAAGAACCTATTAGACGTAGTCCTGTTGGGCGACACAAGTGGACTAAGGATGAGAATAGAAATGCGTCAGATTGGGGCTTTTTTTAAAGCGCCTGTGAGGTTGGTGAGAGAGGCATTGGGAGAAGAGTGCTAGCTCTTTGGAAGGAACGTGTTCAACATCGATGAAATCAAACTGATGACAGGATTTGCACCAGAAGGCGAAAGAAATGGTTTACAACTGCTGAGCTTTCGGAGATCAGGAGGTCGATTGTTGTTGTTCAAGATAATGGTGGCTGAGGCCGCAAGATGATGAGATGATGATGATGAATGGTGGCTATTTCAAATCAAAAGAAAAGGAAGACATCACTGAAAGCATCGTTTCTGCCAATGGTCATGGAACTCCTGATGTAGGCAGTGGGTAGCAGCCCAATGAAGAGATCTTCCAGTTGAGATCTTGGGAATACCAAGAGATAATGATTTCACACCCTGAGCTTGAACCACTAAAATTGCGCTATGTAGATCGCCGTAAAGTTCAAGCTGAAGCAGTGAAAATGGATGGTGTACTCAAGCATTTCCGTATTGATAATATCACGAAGTTAGAGGATTTGATAGGCGCTACAGCAGTTGCTGTCGGTGAATGCGTAAACATCTTAGTAGAAAAGCTGGTGTAAGGGGACATGGATTACTCCCAAAGAAACGTTTCAATGGGATCTGCAACGGAGGTACAAGATCAAGGAAAAGGAGTTCAGGGTGGTAATGGTGGAGATTAAACAGAGGGTATCTAGCAAATCGGTGAAAGTCAGAAAGTACACCGTGCGCAATGTCCAGTATGAGCAGAATAGCCTCTTTAACATCAATCAGATGCAGTTTTCCAGAAACCCAGAAGGAGATATTCATAATGATGAACCACCGAACCCAGAAGAAGCCACCCATTCTTGGGTGCCTCTGTGGGGAAAAGCCATTGCTTACAACAAAATACTTAACGGTTGACAGACCTGAAACAGAAACTTCATGCCATCCCTGACAAGAAGAAATATGAAGTACCTTACGAAGGTATCAAACAACGGGTTACAGGCCTAAAAAACTGGAAAGCTCTTGCCCATGATGGAATTCAGGGGTTTTCTGTCAAAAGATTCAAATTCCTCCTGGACCGAATTGTCAAAGAGCCGAGTGAGTGTCTATTAATAGAAGACGTGTAATCATGGATGGCGGAAGGTCGGGCAACTCTTATAATGAAAGACGCAGCTAAAGGTTCTGAAGTAGGAAACCACTGACCTATAGTTTGCATGAATCTTTTCTGAAAAGTATTCAATAGAATGCCTGCTTACTTACCAGCACCTAGAACAGAACCAATTGCTCCCTATAGAGCAAAAGTGGTGTCGTTAGAAATCGCAAGACACAAAAGACAATCTCATTTTAGACAAGTTAGTGCTGAAGAAGTGTATCCATTTTAGGAAAGCTTACAACATGGTACCGCATTTGTGGATTGTCAAGACTTCAAGATGTTTAAGATAGTTCATAAAATTATAGATCCCATCTCAACAAGTATGGCAAATTGGAAAACCGCTCTTTACACCAACAACCACCTGCTCGAAAGTGTCAGCATAAGGAGAGTGATCTTTCAGGGCGATTATTTTTCTCCCTTGCTATTTGTCATAGCTCTCATATATTGACGATGGTTCTCTGATCATCGTCAATGGGATACAAACTTGAGAAGTTTGGACCAAAGGTTAACCATCTATTCATGGATGACCTAAAGCTTTTTGGGACGTCTGAGAAAGGAATCGGTTCATTAGTACAAACTGTGATAGCTGTAAGTGAAGACAGAGGCATAGATTTTGGTATATCTATATGTGCAGTAGTGACAATGAAGAAAGGAAAACGGGTGCCCAATGAAGGTATTGAGCTGCCTAGTGATCAAAGTATAGGAGACCCCAAAGAGGAAGAGTATAAGTATCTTGAAATATTAGAAATAGAGGATATCCTGGAAGAAAGACGAAACTGAGGGTAAGAAAACTGTTTAAGTACAAACTGAACTCAAAGAACCTAATATCTGCCATCAACATATAAGTTGTTGCTGTCGTTAGACAGAGTGCAGCTGTACTCGATTGGGACCTCGATCAACCTAACGAGGTGGATCGACAGACACGCAACTGCTGAACAAGCACATAACACACCATCCGATAGGATGTAAAGACTGAGGACTCTTGGCTATGGTTGTCAAGGGGTGACATGAAAAGAGAAACAGAAAGGCTTTTGATAGCAGCCCAAGAACAGCCTCCAGTCACAACTCTGAAAAAANAAGAAAGACGAAACTGAGGGTAAGAAAGACGAAACTGAGGGTAAGAAAACTGTTTAAGTACAAACTGAACTCAAAGAACCTAATATCTGCCATCAACATATAAGTTGTTGCTGTCGTTAGACAGAGTGCAGCTGTACTCGATTGGGACCTCGATCAACCTAACGAGGTGGATCGACAGACACGCAACTGCTGAACAAGCACATAACACACCATCCGATAGGATGTAAAGACTGAGGACTCTTGGCTATGGTTGTCAAGGGGTGACATGAAAAGAGAAACAGAAAGGCTTTTGATAGCAGCCCAAGAACAGCCTCCAGTCACAACTCTGAAAAAAAAGAAGTACTACAAAGCAGTTGAAAGTAGCTTGTGCTGAATGTGTGGTGGACACCATAAGGAAATAATGCACATTGTCAGAGAATGTACCCCGCTTGCTCAACGCGAGTATAAAAGACGACATGATACTGTGTGCAAAAACTTCCACTGGAACCTTTGTTGAAAGTTTGGTATTCAGGTAGTTGAGAGAGGGTATGACAATGTACCCGAATTAGTCGTTAAAACTGACAAGGTGAAGATGCTTTGGGACTTCAAGATACAAACCAACAGACGACTTGAACATAACAAGCCAGGCATCACACTGCTCGATAAAGGGACTCGAGAATGTCTTATTGTTGATGTTGCATGTCCAGGTGACCACAGAGTGATACAGAAAGTAGCTGAAAAGATCTTAAGGTATACTGATCTAAAAATTGAGATAGCCGCATGTGGGGAGTAAAGTCTCCTATCATTCCAAAAATAATTGGAGATCTGGGAAGAATTTCTTCAAACCAAAAAAGATGAACTGAACAGAGTCTATGACGAGATACTGGAAGAATAATTAGAGATCGTGATACAAAATGTGGAACAAGCTAACACATTTGGAAACTCATAAACAACATTACAGGTAGAAAATATGTTTAAAAGGGCATAATAAAAGGAAATTCACGTGAAGATAGAATAAAAAGCTGGCACCGGCATTTTTGTGGATTGCTTGGAAAGCAACTTCAAGGTAGTGGTGATGATGATGAAGAAATACTTGTTCTTACAGATCTAGAAATTTACGATGGTGAATTTACAATCGACGAATTTAAAGTTGTCAAGTCACAACTTCGTGAAGGGAAACAGTCTGGCTCTGATAATATTCCATCTGAAGTGCTTAAACGTTACAACCTAGATGATATTTTACTGAAGTTCGCAAACAAGCTACTCAACGAAAATGCGAAACCCGATCAATGGACAAAAATTGATATGATACCTTTGCCTAAATCTAGAGATTTATAGAGGCATCAGCTTATTGTCAGTTCTAATAAAATTTGTCAACAAGATGATATTGAATCGAATCCAATCAAGAACGGATAAGCACCTGAGACGTAGTCAAAGTGCCTTTCGACTCGAAAAATCGACAAAAGCACATACCCTAGCACTTTGACGTCTAATGGAAGGAGTAAAGAGTCACAACAAAAAGGCAATCATTTTAAATAATGATTTCGGAAAAGCCTTTGATTCAATCAATAGGAAAAAGATATTCAAGATACTAAAAGCTTATGACGTACCACCAAAACTCTTAAGCGCTATCGAAGCCCAAAACCAAAACACAAGAGTGCGTGTCATGACACTTGGGGGAGAAACAGAGTACTTTGAAATAAAAGCGTTGTTTTCCAGGGCGATACACTACCTTATTTGTTCGCCACAGTTTTAGGTTATGCCATGCACATGACATATTCTGGCAGGGAAGAAGAGCTCAGCTTCAAACTACACGGACGAAGATGTTTAAGGATCCCTCCAGTTATATTGACTGATCTGGACTTTGCAGATGATCTTGCAATATTTACAGAAGAGTTTGTACAAGCACAAGAACTGCTCGCCAGCTGAAAAATGAAGCAGAAAAAGTTGGACTAGTTTGCAACACAAAAAAAGACAGAAATCGAAATACTCAACCACAACAGTCCACGTGCTATTAAAGCCAAGGATGGCACTGAGTTGCGAGTGGTACAAAACTTTAAATATCTTGGAGCACAGACAGAAAGTTCAGAGAAAGATTTCATGACCAGAAAATCACAAGCGTGGATTGCTTGTCGCAAGTTGAGAAAGATATGGTAATCCTGTCTTTCTGTTGGCTTGAAAATACGACTGGCACGCACACAATCTTCCAAAACTTTCAAGTAAAGTCAGGCAAAGAAGGATGCGCCTTTCTGGTCATTGTGTCAGACATCCAGAGGAGGTTGCTAGCAATCTAGTTCTCTGGCAACCAACTGAAGGGCAACCAATTAGAGGAAAAAGAAAGTTGACGTATGTGGATAATCTGCTACAGGATAGTGGAATAGCAACAGTTAAAGAACTGAGGGTGGCAATGAAAAACAAAACTCAGTGCCGAGCTCGTGTCAGCAATGTGGTACGTCCTGAAAGACGACTGAGATAGGGTGAGAGTGGAAAGAGTTCCAAGGAGGCTGAAAAGGTGCTAAGACCAACTGAAAATCAAACACGATATCGGCAATCTGTAGAAGTCTGCCGTACTTGGAACTGCCCACATTTTGCGCAAAATCTTCAGTGTCTAAAGTCCAAAGAAATGAACTTGATGCTGGAAAAAAAACTAGAAAAATAACAATATTTGTGAACGAAGTCCATAGGATAGTGGTATGGGAATGCGAAACAATTATTAGGAAAGCATTGTCTGAATCAGAGAAAAATTAATTGAATGCATGTTTAAATTAGCTACAAAATAAATGTTTAAATTAGCTACAAAAACTTCCTAGTTAAAGAATATGGCCATGGTTTTATATCCACTATTTATTGTAAAATGTGTGTGTTGTGTATCTGTGGTTACAAAGTTACATCATC
>RDPX01000157.1:50991-66459 GCA_003991215.1 Morbakka virulenta
TCTCTCTCTCTCTCTCTCTCCCTCTCTCTCTCTCTCTCTGTCTCTCTCTCTCTGTCTCTCTCTCTCTCTCTCTCTCTCTCTCTCTCTCTCTCTCTCTCTCTCTCTCTCTCTCTCTCTCTCTCTCTCTCTCCCCTTTGTAATAAAATAACTATTTGCTTTCAATCGTTATCCTATACTAGCTGTCCACTCTTCCTTTTTTGTGTTTCAATTTGTTTTATACAACAGTGTTGTTAAAATAAAAGCAATAAATGGTTATAAAACTAAATATCAATTCCAAGCTACCGTTATCGTGGAAAAGAGTGAAAAAAAGAATTCTATATCAGAACAAAATAAACCCCCAATCAAATGCAACAACCTTATATCCTTTATATAAGTCATTGGTATTTGACTAATCGGCAAAAAAGAAAACAAGAAATCGGTTATTTTTACTTTGTCAGTTCAATGACAGAACAAATTCACTGGACTTCGCTTACGATGAGGTGACCATTTCAAAACAAATACTGTATGTCGGTGTACATCGGTAAATACTAAGAAAATGTGGGCTATCTTTCGCTTAGGTACAACATCCTACTCTGGGTACCGAATAAAATATCCTTTGTGATGCAGATCTAATCATGCTTTCACTCAAGCAAAAATCAAGCTCACCTTAAACGTCTGCATATCTGTCGACAAAGCAGTCAAAGATTGATGCTGTCCATCCAGTTGATTCTAAATTAGAAGGAAAAAAAATGGTTTTAAGCCATTAGCAAGTAACACGACGGCACAGGCATCAAAGGAACCATATGTGACATTAATCAAATGAAGTTTCAAATACAATACGAAATATGTATCAAATTTAATGGGTCATTAGAAGGAACTGTTGTCCACCTTTATGGGCCGACACTGTACCTTGACGTTAACATTTAAAACGTTTTATAACGCATGGAAAGTGACACGCGGTGAAACACGACGTACCGTTCCTCACTTATATTAAATTGTGCGTCAATGACTTTATTGAAGACTGAATTTGTTCAATGGGCAATGCAAATATTTTAAGGTGGAACAAATGTACAATTTCCACCCTTAACAAGGTGTAACTTTTCCTCCGCAGACTGTTTGGTAATGGGCTGCTGTTTACCCTGAAGCCTGTTTCTCTCAGACGAAATACTGGTAGCTTATCTCAGTTATATCATTATTACAACAGACCCTACTGTGAAACGCTTTGTGGCCTGATTAAGACATTCCAGATGGTTAATGTTTTATTGAATTAATTTGATAATTTTAAAACCCTAATCATTTCTTTGTTTCCTTCCTCTCTCAATTCTATCGTCCAAAAACTAACCTTTTCTCCTTGCGTAATTCTTAATCCTGCCTTAATCCCCCTACTTATCTCGCTATTTAGTGTCTGCTTAAATTTGAATGTTTAAATCGACTCTGAGGCCTCAAAATCATATTAGATCTCCAACGGAATTGATACAAAAGATAAACTACATATGAATCTGAGAAAATATTAAGCACCTTCTTTTGATCCAGAAGGTTTCTTACTCTCGAAGCTACCCTGTATCTCTACAAAAACGAAATTGGATCTCGGAAGGAAAACTGTTGTCATATTTGGGCCGGTGCTCCTAACAGTACATTTTACAGCCTTGACAAAGTTCAAAGCCTCTCTTACAGAGATGGAACAGACTTTGTTGCGAAGAGCTTCGTGCCCTCATGTCTCTACTGAAAGCTTTTTCAGTGAATACCCGACAGGGTGAATCAATAATAGCTCATCATCCTTTCTCTGCGAGAAAAAAAAGTGTGTAGGGCGTTTTAACAAAACAATTTTATTCACAAAACTACCTGTGAAATAAATTGCCAGATCATTGCTTCCCTGATAACTGCAACCTTGAAATCATTAAATCTGCTGTCAACCACTATCTTGCTAAAATCAACTCAAGCTGGTCTGCTTGTTTTATTTCTACTCTTCGACATTCCCTTATTATTGTCATCTGTAAGGTCATGAGTTTAAATGGTCCTCGGGCTTATTTGGGGAACTTTATCCGTACACGATGACGTAAATCAAATGCAGACAAAACAGACTAGTTTATAACGCAATATTGTTTACTCAAGTTTTTGTTATTCTAGTGATTCGATTCCTGTGCCTTCTTATTGAAGTATTCTAAATTGACAGTCTGTTCATATTTTTAATTATAATACAAAGCAAGTTCAAATACAGTCAAAAACAATACTAGCTGCAAAAACAGTACCTGAATATTTGTGAAGGTGTTTCGAAGCTCCAATGCTAAATTAAACAAAAAAAACAACAAGCCTATAAATGTTTCCCAACAGAAAAACAATAGAGGGCATAAATTTGACAACGAAAGCACAGGAAGGTAACAGTACCCGAACAAAATATCGAATCATAATAAGTTTCCGGATAAAAGAAAGTAAGGGAGGCGGGGTAAATGGAAGATGAAAAAATTTCAAATGCAAAGAATAATTGAAGGCAAAACGTCCGGACAAAAAGACGGTAAATATGTCAGGGTAACGAAAAAGCGATTACAGAATACCGAGAACGAAAAATGGGAAAATTTTCTGATTAACAATGAGGTTGGCTTGGAAACATAGATCATATGAGATTCCCATTCTCTGAAGACAAAATATACACACTTGCAATTAAAAAAAACAAACTGAAAATATAAACAAAAATATACAAAATTTGCTAAAAACCCCTAAAAAACTCTGAAAATTTAAATAATATCATTCAGTATCAGTACAAAACAAGGTTTTCGCCAACGGTGTGTAATCAGGCCAGGTTGTCCGTTTCCCGATTCATCGCATGGTATGTTACAGCCTCAAGAAATAAACGAGATGATTGTCTATTTTGTGGATTCTTGCAAGGTGGCTTGCGCAGAAACAAGAGTGTTAGTTTTCTTGTTTTTACTATTCTGAAGGGTTTGGGGGAAGTGGGTAGGTAAAGGAGCATCAGAGATGATGACAACTTTGGAGTGTGTCTCCCGGTGCTATTCTCAAAAAGTGTTATGGATGGTCTCTTAACTGCCTCTCCCACAGCCTTGCAACTACTCCCGAACTTTGCAGTTTGGATGGCTAGCTGCAGGATGTTTCATAATTTAGTGTGATCAAACATTCATCGTTCCATCGACGTGATGCCGCCACTCTTTATCGTTATTACCAAGACCAATATAAAAAGCGTGACGTGTGATGTGTAGGAAATAATAAATATGATATAAATATATATAAATATATATATATATATATATATATATATATAATAAATACTACATATAATTGTATCTATTGTTCTTAAGTCTTACACTTCATTCTAACAGTTTATCGTCGTACCATATGATATTCGTATTATGCTCTCTTGATTTATTTTATTAACTTTCTTTTTTTTGGTCAGAAGTGAATTTGTGCTATGTTACCTGACTCGCTCATTCTGAACAAAGCTACGATTATTGAAAGACTGCATTTTGCGCACAACTACAACTATGATAACAAAGGACGAATGCAATTAGGATAAAAATAAGAAAGTTTATAAAATAAATGAAGAGGGCATTCTTCATCCGAATGATGTTGTAGTTCTACTGGTAATGCAGTCTTTCTATGATCGTAGCTTTGTTACTTGAACTACACGATTTTAGACTCTTCCATAAAATTTACTTTCCTTAAATATGGTAACCTCCCGTAAAAATTCCATTTCTCGTTACCACTGGTTCCTGTTAGCACTTTATTTCCCCTTAAAACAATGTTTCCCAGTAACACTCCACTTCCTATTAACACACCGTCTCCCGGTAACACTCCAAAACCCGTTAACTCGCCATTTTCCCTTAAAACATGTTTCCCAGTAACACTCCACTTTCCATTGACACCCGGTTTCCCGGTAACACTCCATTTCCCATTAACACCCCGTTTTCTGTTAACAGTCTAAATCCCGTTAGCGCTCCATTCTTCCAATAACATTCCCTTTTAAATTTAAAACAGCTAAGTGAATTCATGCTATAACTGAACTGGTTCAATAAAGTATTTGTCACGGCTTTATTGTTTATCTTGTGATTTCTTTGATGTTGCATATAAATCGTGTTTTCCCGCTTTCTCGTCTTCTCCTTCCAGTGTTAGTCTTTTCCATCGGCTTTACCACAGCCCTGGTAGCATCTCTTCATATGCATCATGCTCAGCTTGCATATGGTGAGAGCCAATCTCAGGACCACGTTCTGCTGTATCATACTATTGGCCTTCACAGGAGCTTGAAATCTGCTGGCGAAAGGCTCAAAAACATTAAACAACGGATATATATATATACACACACACACACACACACACACACACACNATAAAGTATTTGTCACGGCTTTATTGTTTATCTGATTTCTTTGATGTTGCATATAAATCGTGTTTTCCCGCTTTCTCGTCTTCTCCTTCCAGTGTTAGTCTTTTCCATCGGCTTTACCACAGCCCTGGTAGCATCTCTTCATATGCATCATGCTCAGCGTGCATATGGTGAGAGCCAATCTCAGGACCACGTTCTGCTGTATCATACTATTGGCCTTCACAGGAGCTTGAAATCTGCTGGCGAAAGGCTCAAAAACATTAAACAACGGATATATATATATACACACACACACACACACACACACACACACATATACACCTGGCGCGTTCTGTATTTATTTTTTCTTTGGTTCCATCTGTATTTTTGTCACCTCGTTGTACTCCTACTTGCAACGTCTCTAGTTGTTTTTTCAAAGGCTAGCTTTAATAAACTTTATGTTAATTCTTGTCAGTTTAAAAAATGCCTCGCGTTAATTCTCAGTAATACAGTAGTTTGGACAGTATCCTGCGAATGTTGCGTTTCTATGTTTGGCCGTGGTAGCATCTCTCCATATGCATCAACCTCATTCTTCCTCACCTGAAATCGCTAACGTATGTGAATGTACTCTCAATTGAATTCTTTACCTAGTATTTTAACTTTATTTTAACTGACAGTCGTTTAACTCCAAGCCCTGCGATTTTCCATCTTTGAGGCAAATTTGAAATGTTCCGTGGCATTAAAATTTTAGCAAATCATTAACTTCGCTTGTTCCATGAAAACTCCGGAAACTATTGTCGCTATTTTGTCTTATACAGCTACTTTATCTGCAACCTTGTAAGTCAAATAGCAATAACATAAACTGTGCAAAGTAAAATTCTTTAATTTGCTAGAAGTTTAACGCGCCCACCCCTAAACACTTTAACCTCCAATTTCAGTGACAAGGCAATAACAATAAACATCAGTAACCACCCTGCACAGATTAAAACGGCTGTTCATACATTTCTTTTACAACGATACAATTTATAAAAATATCACTACTGAAACGATGTCAAAATTTAAGAATAAATGAATAATGAAACACTGGGTCACCCCTGGGCGGTGGGTGTTCTAAAAAAGTATTGAATTCTTGTGGATGCCATTTCACATGATACACACGTGCTCGCAGCTGAACTTTGAACTCTTTCTCAGCACCAGTTACTTCGAATTACACTAAATTCGTAAATACGCACTTTTGCCCAGTGCTCAACATTTGTTTTCGTAAGTCCGATACTCCCTGCCTTCTTTAACAATATATCAAATCTATCTTAAGAAAACTTAAATAATTAATTAATCAAAGGTCAAATGCGAAATATCTGTAAAATATTTAATTTATATTGCGGTTTTCTCATTACAAAAATGGTATTTTGTCAAATAATTTAACAATTCGGCTGTCGTGACCTGTTCTTCTGCGAGATTCTCAGCATGATTGCTAATTAAAAAAACCTCCTTTCAAATAACATTATCTTAATGACGTGTATGATTTTACTGTCATGAAATCTTTGAACTCAGAACTTCCAATAGCCATTCAACCAGTGTACAATTTCACACATGTAATCTAAAAAAACATGAACTTATTGTATTTGTGATGCAACAATCGAGTGGACAATTTTTCCGACCAAAATGTTACTACCCAAAGGACACACAAGTTACAGTAACCTGTCGTAAAAGAAAAAAGAATCCCAACGACTTCAAAAGTGTAATTTCAGCATTTTTCAAACTTTATGAATTGCGTTGATAAGCTACCTATGTTTTAATATTTTCATTGAATATGCTGGGGTAGCTAACACAAATCGAAGTGTTGCATATCAACATCAAAATCTTGAGAAAAATGGCAAGTCAGTCAGTCATAAAAAAACAAATCTAAAGAGTAACAAGGTTTGTACAAGGTGCCCATGAGTGTATGAGATGCTAATTGGTACACTAATATTCATTATACAAAGGCATAAATTTTCTATTTTTGGAAATTGTCCTGTGTTCGTTCATTGACTCCTCTTGTTTGATACTCCAACTGCAACCAGCTGGTATGCTAATGTACCATCTTCCCTTATAACGTTCCTCCATCATCTTGAAACCCTGATGAAACGTGTCACCTTGTTCATCATTACAGTCACCCTGATAATCTGCCAACTGTTCAAGGTGACCAAATAGGAAGTCTACCTTGATACTCATATTACATCCAAGTTGTAGGTAGGGCATAATAAGTCTTCTCACTGGCCTCTTCATAAATCTCAGCTTTTCGATTACCTAGGAAACATACCCACAAATGCAGCCCGTGCATCCTTTTTTTCTCTAACATTGAATCAATGAGACCCTTATCACCAGTCACCTTTTGTATTTGAGAACCGTCAAGAATGCCGGCTTTCAGTTTTTCCCAAGGCCGGAAAATGATAAAGTAACAAACCCTGTTTTCCTTTGTCAATATTTTTTTGACAAATTGCGTCACGAGGCCAAGCTTGATGTGAAGTGGTGGGAAAATAATCTTAAATCGGCTGACTAACGCTTCATTTATGATCGTTTTCCTCCCCTGCTAGGAGATGTTTACTGATTCTCAAGTCCTTCTGGTCCCAGTGTTTATTTCGTGTCATGGTATCCCAGTAGCAGGGATAGACGGGGTATTTGGTATAACCTCCTTGCTGGACTAATAAGAGATGCCCCTTTATAAGTCCACACATATGACCAATCTATATTTATAATAGTCCAACAAAGACTTCAAACAGTTTTTACCTCGTCATAGCTTTCCTTAGCAAGTATTAAAAAGGCAATAGGTAGAGAACCTAAAATATAACTACCATGAAGTAACACACCTCAGGATTCGGAAATCAGGCTGTTCAGTGTCTGCTTGAATTTTTTTGACGGGTATGCAATGGTGCAGTGGAGTTACCTGAAGACTGAAACTGATTCTATTTATTTATTTATTCGTAAATTCAGCATTCGCCCATTTTTCATGAGGGTTTTCATTATACCTTTTCACTCTTGCTAAAGCCAAAACAAACGTTTTTTTGAAGGGCACCGTCTGAGGCCAACTTATGAAGAAAATGACGTTAAAACAACATAAAAAACCCACCACAAATAAATAAACCCAAAACCCTCTTGCCCAGGGCAATTTTTAAGAGCTTTCTTCCTTAGGTAATTTTCTTGTATCAGTCCATTCACAGACATACTGCATAGCTGGATAAACAGGAACACAAAACCCCCAAAAGATATGCATGTAGGTAAAAAAAGGTGGGGGAGAGATGGAGAGATAAACAGGAAAACAATTTGATTGGTAAATAGACTGACAAAAGCAATGACGAGATTATTGGATTATTGGATAGATAGATAGATAGATAGATAGATAGATAGATAGATAGATAGATAGATAGATAGATAGACAGATAGACAGATAGACAGATAGATGGATGGTTAGACAGCATAGGACAGGACAGGATAGATAGATAGATAGACAGACAGACAGACAAGGTAGGTAGATAGATAGATACATAGATAGATAGACAGACAGATAGGTAGATAGATAGGTAGATAGATAGGACGATAGATAGATAGATAGATAGGTAGATAGATGGATAGATAGATAGAAAGATAGATAGGATAGGACAGGATAGATAGATGGGTAGATATGATAGGATAGGACAGGATAGATAGATGGGTAGATATAATAGGATAGGACAGGATAGATAGATCGATCGATCGATCGATCGATAGATAGATAGATAGATAGATAGATAGATAGATAGATAGATAGATAGATAGATAGGTAGGTAGGTAGACAAATTTATTTACTCTTAGTCACCCTTGGTACAGGAGAAGTGTTAACTTATCTTCGCCGGGAAATTTGCGAGGAAAAAAAAGAAGGAAATTATGGATACAAAAGAAGATGGCGATGGAAAGGAGGAACAAGAAAGAAATATGGAAAGTCGTTTTGGGGCAGGAGTCAGTGTCAGGGGAAAAAATCTCAGTACAACTGGATTTTGTTTTCCAAAACAAAAACTAAGCTATGGCACAATATAAACACATCTTTAATTTAATAGTAAAAAAATGAAGTTAAGTTACAAAAAAGTTGAAATTAATTACCTATATCACCGAAGCCTCCTCTTAGTTCTTGAAGTGTGACTTTCAATTGTTCTTTTTCTTCTTCTTCCGCTTTCGAAGTTCCGAAGAAATACGGCAAGATCTGGGACTGAAATGCAATTCATTATTACTTAAAATAATGATAACAATAAAGATAACAACAACAATAATAATAATAATGATAGTAATAATGAGAGTAATAATAATAATGATAACAAACAAGTAACAACAAGTGAGAAAATAAAATTCATCACTTGTGATGCGTCATTATGAACTTTAGGACTGATGTAAATAGTTGGTGGTGGACTTAGTCAAAGGTGTTTATTAAATCAAACGTCACTACAAGGCTCTTCTGCTTTTACCAGACGTGGGGCTAGTGTGTGTCAGTCTCTATGTGCTCTTTAAATCCATATATATTATGCAAAAACCCATTTTATAAGTTATTTTTTTATATGTCCGATTTTAGTATTTGTGAATTATCTGGTAATTTTGAATTTTACGAACAACATGCAGTGACACTGGTCCGTAACATGTTATCTCATACTCTTGAGCATATTCCGAGGCCACTAGAAAACGAGCTTAAACAGATAACCCCACAGAGGGCATACTGCTTTGCTGTTAAAAAATGTTGAGAATTTATTTATAGATAGATACTGCTGCTTATATCGGACTACGTGATGAAATCCTACATTCCACTGTCGTAACAATAATTTAAATCGACACTGGTCTATTAGGAATGTACCTACAGCTCGTGGATGCCAACGAAGGCCACCCTCCACGTGATGGCGTCTGGATGCTGATCAGTTAGGTTCTCCTGACTGGTCAGTAACGAATGGCCGTCACTTCCAAGCTGTTCTTCCGTACCATCCAAGCTGTTCTTCCGTACCACCGACGTAATCGATCTCATCGTTCCTGTGATTTCCAATCTGGTTCGTCGTCGATTTGGAGAAGATTTTTGCATGTTGCGCGCCCCAGTGGGTAAGTGAGAGCTTCTTTTCGATCTGTTTCGGGTTTCTTTCCAAACCGATCTCGCTTGCTTGTTGTTGCTGGTGCTCTTCAATGCCGGCTTGCTAGTATGTGTAGGTGACAACCAGGGAAAAGCCTTCGGAATCCCGAGTGACAGGATAACTGTTGGCTCTACCTCGCAAATAAGAAACCAACTAGGAAATGTGCGTCTCCGACGCCCCTGCAGTTGGGAGATATTTCCGGTGCAATCTACGTACTTGGCCACAGATACATAGTGGAGAGGTTACTGCGAGTTCTGGATATTCATTTGTTCGGCGGTGACGGAAGGTTGGTTTCTAGTTTCACGAAGAAAGATTAAGCTCATCGGGATGGGTTTTAACTCTGCCTCCACCAGCTTACACAATAACAACAACAACAACTGCTCGTGGAAAGCAATTACTAAGAAATCAAAATGTTGAGTAATAATGACAAAACATCATACCTTCATTAAACACCCAATACCATAAGCGAAGCCAACACCGATAACTGCAACTTCCATTAAATCTCGCCAACTTCTTTGTTGGGTAACTGGCCCTAAGAAGAAAAAAAATCCACAATCAGTTTAACCCTCTATCTTGGCGTTAGACAATGCTAACGAATTTCTTACTTGTCCTTACTACATACTATTTTTTTGCAAATGAAAAAACTGGGCGTTCAAATCTTGTTAATCCATAGCTACTGAATATAACTGTTTCCTCCCGACCCTCTCTCCTGGTGTTAAAATGCTGCATATTCACTAAGATCCAACTTGTCTTTATAATATACCATCTGTTTTTATGCAAATACGAAAACTTAAGACTAAAATGTTGTTAAACTATATCTACTGTATTGACACGTTTTCTCTCCTAATCGGTATCCTGGTTGGAAAATGCTGCATATTTGTCAAATATCTGACTGAGTTGAAATAAACCAAACCAGATTTCTTCTTTTAGTGAAAAAGTAGTGTTATGAAAGACTGTTAAAAAGAAAAAAAATCGGTTATTTTCATTTTGGTAAAAAATAAAATGGTTTTAAAGAGAAAAAGAAACTAACATAACAGTAACATACGTAACGTACATTCAAACGTTCGAACGTTTTAATGGAATTTGGAATGTTTTGCTTCCATCAAAGTTAATTTTTTGTTTTGTTTTTATTCAAGAAGATACTTGGAAAAGAAAAGGACACGTTTTTCTTTAGACAACCAAAGTAAGTATTGAAATTTTTTATTTGTATTTTTCAAACTTCGATTCTAATTTTTGAGTATTTGATAGATAACTTGTGAATGAAATCAATTGAACAACTATACACTTTATGCACTATTTTACACTGCTATTCAAATGACAAGTTACTTTCTAAGCGTCAAATCTAGCTTGTACCAGCTGAGAAAGTTTCATAGTAAATGTAACGTATGTTACAAAAATGTTCTTTTCTATTTTTGATAAAATTTTGAATCTTCTGTAGGTTGAAATAGCTAAAACAAATGCTGAAAGATAACGTGAATACCGGGAAAGGAAAAAAGTCGGACTCGGAGCAAATTATTTAGAGAAGGAAAGAAAGAGACAGAAGAAATATTACATCAAAACAAAGTATCTAACGAAAAACGAATTGAAGGATCGGAGAGAAAATGTTAAGTCAAGAGTTCGCAAACACCGAGAAAAGTATAAAGCAACGGTCGAAGAGACAACTTCAACAGCTGATGTATCACCTTTAGTTGTTGCGATGGATTTCAAGAAAAAAGGTGATTCTTTCGAAAACGGAAACGAAGCAGACAGAACCGAATCCAAGCGAAAATTTAAAAAGCTTGAAAAAGAAAAGGAAAGCCTTCTTATAAGAAATTGTGCCCTCAGAGTTCGAGTTCATAGATTGAAGAGCAGCAGTAAAGTCTCAACAGGCGAAGAAACACCAAGAAAGTCCGTTAATAAACTATTAAGGAAAAGTGGATTGACCCCAAAAAGTTTCAGACGAAATTAAAAAATCGCTACTATTTGCTGAAGCACTGTCCTGGGAAATAAGAGACTCCACAACTGAGAAGAGGAATGCTCGAAAAAGCATAAGGCGATTGATAAGTGGCAAGATCATTCGTAAATATAAATTGATAAAGTTTGCAGCGAAGAAGACCGGTAACGATAGACGCAAAATGGGAAACGAAACATCCAAAGTTCTATTTACAAGCAGAAACAAACGCGGATTTGATTGTTCTGCATCTACTTGTCCAAGCATTCTTGTCCATTTTATCCACATGACCAAACCAACGAAGCCTGCTATTCTGCATAGAGCTGCCTTCACCGTCCAGATTCAATCTCCTTCTGAGTTCATTAGAACTGAGCCTGTCCTTCTGACTTACGTTGCACATCAATCTTATCATTCTCATGTCATTCTGCTCCATGCGGCCGACACCTTCAGCTCTCACTGGCCACATTTCACTGCCATACATCATTGTGCTACGTACACATGCCTGGTAGACTCTACCTTTGGTAGGAAATGGCAGAGGTCTGCTGGTTAACAATGGCATCAGCTCCCTGAACGTACTCCACCCACTGTTAACCCTTGCTGTTACACTTGCACCAGCTCCTCCCTTTGCTCAAGGGTGTCACCAAGGTAGCAAAACGTCTGGACAACTTCAATTTCCTTACCCTCCAAATGCACTTTCCATAGGTCTAAGTCGCAGGTTGCCTCTCCTTCTGTGCACCTTGGTTCCGGTTAAACAAATTGACGTCATCAAAGCAATAACTTTTCGCTATCGGTATGCATTTTTTCGCTATTGAGTAAATGTACTTTTTGAATGGTCCCCTAATAGGAAAGATGGAACTATTAAAAATAAAATAAATTCACTGGCAGCAAATGGTCGCTGAAATGAGGACTTTATTGACAGGGGCCAGCTGCAACCAGTTAATTTAAACACAGTTTTGGTTGCATATAGCTACAACATACCGTTAAAATGAATAAGAAATTCTACTGGGGGGAGAGGGGGCTGTAAATGTCGCTGTTCCGAATTGGTCGCTTTAAATATGCTGACTTAATTATACGTTCACCTGTACGAAATACTAGTCCTTGCCAACAAACGAGTTAGAAACTTGGTGTGGCTAACTCTGAAACTTGCTAGCAGGCTAGTTTTAACGATCTTAGTGTGACTTCCAAGAATAGGCCGAATAGAGGCAAAATTTCATTACATTTGTCAGTGCAGTTTCAATTCTCGACCAAAAGCCATCTGGTGAATTTCAGTATATTCAGTACATTTTCAATTTTCAAGTACAAGTCGGCTGGCAAGTTTTAGTACATTGACGCACATCGTATAAAGAACATTCACACTGGTTTCAACTATAGCCTGCCTCTACTCATTTTATCTACCCCTCTTCCCCGATCTCGTCTAGGGCCGCCAAAGGTGTAAAGAATTACTGATATTGCAGGGATATGGGAATCATGATACGTTTATCAAATTAATGAAAAAAGGCCCCCAAAATTTATCAATTTGAAAATCCCAGGCCAGTACATTTTCATTTCAGTATATCCCAGTAAATTCCAGTATATCCCAATACATCCCAAATACATCTCACTATATTCCAGTACATCCCAAAAAAAACTTAGTGCATCCGAGTACATCCGAGAACCAGTAGCCACCCTAGATCTGCTATCCACAAATAAGGTTCGTTCCACAACTCGATAATTATCTGGATACATTTGTTCAGGTTACCATTATTCGCGCCTCTTTGATCTTATCACTATGGCATATTACCTACATTTTTTTCGTCCGTCTGGTTCGAATACAAGCAGCAAAAGAACCCTATATCCAACGCTGACAGAGTATAGCCAAGACCACGCAAGTGGGTTGATAAATAACATCCTGAGAATCATGTGAAAATGTGCAACTTGTCAACAAGGCCATCAACATGAAATCATGTGATCAACTGGTTCATTTATACGATAATTTCTCCATGTCTGTTTTGCGCTAGTTATTTTGTAAGATAGGTGGATTAACCAAAGGTGTTCTTTACTACATTGTATTGCATCAGACAATACTACATTGCACTAAATTGTTCTTTATTCGGCCACGTTATGCTATACTATACTACAGTGTACTATACTACACTGAATTAACATATTCCATACTATAACATAGTATACTGTAACTGTAATTTTTATTCCTTACTCTATGCTATACTATATTGATTTGCATACAACACAACACTATACAAACACTATACTGTTTAGTATTCCACCAGGCTATGGTTTAACATGGTATAGTATATTATAGTAAAGTCCAGTCTAGTATAGCATAGTACAGTATAGTATATTATAGTACAGTACAGTATAGTATAGTATAGTATAGTATAGTATAGTATAGTGTAGTATAGTTTAGTATAGTTTAGTATGGTATAGTATCGAATGGTATAGTATAATATAATATAGTATAGTATAGTAAAGTCCAGTCTAGTATAGCATAGTACAGTATAGTATAGTAAATTATAGTACAGTATAGTATAGTATAGTATGGTATACGATAGTTTATTATAGTACAGTATAGTATAGTATGGTATAATATAGTACAGTACGGTATAATATATGAATTGTATAGTATAGAATAGTTTAGTTTAGTATGGTATAGTATCGTATGGTATGGTATAATATAGTATAGTATAGTATAGTATAGTACAGTATAGTATGGTATAGTATAGTATGGTATAGTATAGTATAGTACAGTTTAGTAAAGTATAGTATCGTATCTTATAATATCGTCTCGTATGGTATGGTATAGTATAGTATGGTATAGTATAGTATACTATACTATATTACACTAAACTATACTATACCATATATTATATTATACCATACTATACTATACTACACTATACTATATTATTCTATATTATACTATACTATAAGTTTGCTATTTTTCTTCCCTAAAAAATTGGAAGATTCATTCAAATATCCAAACCCTTCAAATAAATCATATACCAATAGCCTGTTTGAAAACATGACATCACTACTGAGAGTGGAAAAAAATCTCCAGAACATCTTCCTCTGGCACCCAGCAGTTATTATTAAACTCTGTCGAGACTTTAAGGCAGATGTTAATTAGCAGTACCTGGTACGTCTGTGATGACAGATGGTCTTTGAATTCTAAATGGATAAAGAAAGAAGTTTGTCTGATAAAAGGTTACTAAAAATGGCAGGTAAAGTTACATAAACAATTAAGCCTTGTTGCCTAAAAATCAACTTCCAACGCCCAAAAATTGTACTTTAATGAACGATTTTTGAGAAATTCGGTTCAGCATATATTACTTAAAAGGTTCTTATTTTCGGGGCCTGAAATTGCCTTACTCTTTTGACATTAAATATTTTCGGATGGATACAAACACTGATCGTCAAGAAAAAAAATCCACGTAAATCAAAGTCACAAGTTACAATATTTTCCAAACAAAATTAACATAATTAAAACTTCTAAAATCTGCTGACACAAAAGTCATTTTAAACGTTATATTTATCCGTGCATAAACTGAAGTCAACTGACTGTGTTTTAAAAATGGAAATTCTGCAGTTTCTTAATTTTTTTCTTGAGTCTAGTTAGAGTTTCTTAAATTTTGGCCATCGTAGTACTAACTGTTTATCAACCAATTTCCTATTAAAAAACGTGTAATCTTATAAAAAACAAGGGAAGTATAACTGTAACAGTAACAATGGGGATGTTCGTAAGGCTAAAAATCAAAATCATGGTGATCATGATGATATTAATGATTAAGATGATGATGATGATGATGATGATAATAATAATAATAATAATAATAATTATTATTATTATTATTATTTTCTGTTTAACGGGTGGGAGTAGTGGGGGAGCATCATATCTAGGTGTCGTGAGCGTGGATCTCAAGTTCTAAAGGACTCTCGAGTTCGCTTTGTTACTTATTCCTAAGGTCTTGGGTGAAGCCTCGCTACGGAGACCGTTTTAAGCAGAATGGGTCACATAAACTTGTAAACCTAACCAGGCCCCACTTGCAAGGTCATGTGTTGTATTTTTACTAACATCAATTTATCACACACACTTAGGTGTGATGCATGCACCCAGCTTACCCTTATCGGGCTGGG
>RDPX01000157.1:74100-90353 GCA_003991215.1 Morbakka virulenta
GTTGCCGGTTGCCCCATACTGGCCCCAGGTGAATACACTAAGCGGCATGACCGTGTTGGCCAATATCTGCACTGGGGTATATGCAATCATTATGGGATTAAAACCCACCACAACTGGTACGAGCACCATCCAGAACCAGTCGTGGAATCAGAGAATGTCACCATCTTGTGGGATTTCCCTGTGCATACAGACCGCACTATTCAGGCAAATCGACCTGACATCATCATTAAGGATAAAAAGAACAAACTGTGTACACTAATTGATATGAGTGTCCCCTCTGACAATAATATCGCAGTTAAGGAGTTTGACAAGTTAAGCAAATATAAAGACCTGGAAAGGGAAATACAAAAGATGTGGAACTTAAAAGCCACGACTGTGCCGGTCATAGTCGGGGCACTTGGAATGATCAAGAAGGGAGCTGAAAAATACATCTCGAAAGTGCCAGGCGAACATAAGCTCCAAGAAATTCAGAAAATCGTCCTTACTAGCACGGTTCATATTCTCCGTAAATTTCTCACAATTTGAATTTTATCTCCATTAAACTTGTCTCGTTCTTTTTAAAACCTTTACCCACCTTAGGTCACCGGGGTGACTCGGTGGATTATTGTATATATTGCATTCAAAAAGAAAACCTTATATAATAATAATAATTGTCCTGGGTATTGACGATAAACTGCATCCGGTTGTGGAGTTTGGACGTGGGTGAATGAGGTTACCCTTGGGCAAGGTGTAGCACCTGTTAGCCTACTTCGAGACCTTGAAATTCCGCCTTAACATCCGGCGGAGTTTAGTCTGTCCTCATGGACATTATCCGCGGCCCCTAGAAATACCAGGTTGGTGCCTGGCGCGGAATAGTATTTCCTCAGGGAAATCATGCAACTCTCTTTAGCCGTGGTGAAGGCAACATGATAGTGGTGGTATCGCGATAAAAATACCAAGGAAGGAGATTGATGTTGGGTCAGGATCTTTCGCTTCTGTAAGTGATGTACGGTACATAATTTTCCATGTTTTCTTTTTCCTTGTTTATAGTTTATCACATCAGTGATGAGATATACTCATCCTCTCTTCCTATGGCCAGGATGGGATCATCAGCCTTGGTCGGCAGCCATCCTAGGAGAAGGAAAACTCCGAAGAGCAAACCAACCGCAGTTGTAAATATCAGGTTGACGTCTGACGGGGTGTAGCCGAGCCTTATGGTTTGGACCTTTAGCTTTGGTTGGCAACTTCCCTGGAGATGGTGTCTCAATAAAAATACCGGTGGTTGTGACACCTTATCACCACTACCCTCTTTTTGAGTGAAATAAATACAAATAATATTAAAAGTAACGGCGTAAAAGGCACCGGAACATGTCGTGAAGGTGCCTCGCCTGGCAGGTGTCCCCTGCTTCGATAGCGGGGGCCCGGTCGTCATCCTATGACTGTCAGAATCATGTGGTCAAATGAAGTAAATAAGATTGTTATGGAATTTTTTTTCAGAAGCAAGCCTTTTGATGAGAATGAAAAACCAATAAGGGGTTACAGGCAACGAATGATGCATGAATGGAGAGAACGGAGAGTCTTTGATGTCACCGAGAAACGCTTGTGTGATCAAGCAAGAGCCATTAGAAAAAACGATTGGCTTTCTAATTTGGAAATGGAAAATATTCAAAGAAAGATAAATCTAGATAGTGAAGGTTAATGTGAATACAGACAAAAGTACAGACAAAAGAGAAATAACAGAGCGATAGGTGGGGAAGAAAGTGACCATATCTTTCATGAACAAAACAAGAATTTTGGCGATGTGATTCCTTATAATGAAACATTAGATGAAGAAGCGCAGCTAATTATTGCTCAATTAAATGCTACCGATGGAATTAGCTTTAAGAATTTAACATGAAACCTCTAAATATAGCTAATGCTAAAGTTAATAGAGTGTTGGATTTTATCGAAACTGAGCGTATAACACAGACAAATAATCTCATCAAAGCTGCAAATGTATGGGTAGCAGATCGACCAGGACTTAAAAAATATAAAAGGAGGAAAGAAGAAGGATCCGTGGTGGAAAAGACGTATTGAAGGTGATATCAAGAAACTTATTAAGGATATTAACATTCTTGAAAGGGTAAAGAAAAAACAGATAGGCGTTGGGAGAGAGGGTAAGGCAAAATTGGTAAAGGAAAAATACAGAGTAGAAAGGAAGGGTTTAACAACAGTAATTGAAGAATTAAAACAAAGGGATCTTGCCAAAACTGCAAAAATTGCCCGATACCAACAACGAATAGATCAGTACAGAATAAACAGATTGCTCCGAGTGGATCAAAAGAAGGTCTATCATAAGTTAAATGGAAATGCTAGAAAGAGTAATGGTGACATACCGAATGCAGAGGAAAGTAGAACCTTCTGGAGTGAAATTTGGAGTGCAGGGAAAGAGCATAACAAAGATGCTGATTGGTTGAATGGTCTGAAGGAGGAAATGGTGAATGTTAAACAGAAGAATATTGTAATTGATAAAGATATGGTTATGAAGCAATGCAGGAAAATGCCAAGTTGGAAGGCACCCGGGCATGACGGAGTGCAAGGGTTCTGGATAAAGAAACTCAATAGAGTACATGAAAGGATGGCTAGTCAGTTAAACGATATTCTTGATGGGACAAAAGAAATACAGGCTTGGATGGCCTATGGAAGAACAGTGTTGTGTCAGAAGGAACCAGCAAAAGAAAATGTTGTCGAGAAGGTCAGACCAATAACCTGTCTTCCACTGATGTGGAAGCTGCCAACTGGTATAAATATCTTTCTTTCTTTATCCTCTAGCAATATTTAATTTTTCCTTCTTCATTCTCTCCATACTTATTCTTTTTCTACCATGACTTTCCTTTTTATATATATATTTTTCCCCCTATGGATTGTGTATTTTTTATCTTTCTGCTCCATGAATCTTACATTTTTGTCTTCTTTGATTTCTTCTATTAAACCCATCCCTTCGAGTTATTATTCACTTCGACCTTCACTCTTTTCATGGAGGTGGCACCTGATCAGTGCTGCTGGGCAGCTATGTCTGTATGTCCATTTCGATTTTAAATGCCTGAAATGGTTGACATGGTAATCGACTCATGATCCCTGATATCTATTTTATTCTTAGTCATTATTATCATCTTAATCATTATTCTTAGTCATCTATCATTTTAAATTTTTCATCACGCTTCACCATAGTTCTATCCTTCATCCTTCAGGAGCCGTGGCTTAATGGTTAGTGCAACTGCACAGTAACCAAGAGTTCCGGGTTCGATTCCCCGAGCTGCCGAGGAGAATTTGGAACTTTACAAAGAAAAAAAGCCATTGGTTGGCGTCAGGAAGGGCATCCGGCCAAGAAATTCCTCGCTACTGCCAAATTAAAGTCCCTCGGAAGGGCACCGTCTGAGCCCCGATTTCTGGGGGAAAATGACGTTAAAACTAAAAAAAACCCCGTCATTATATTTCTTTCTCTCTGCGGATAGTTCATTCTTATGCTTTTCGTTGTGTTATCCTTTGTGTTGTAGTGAGCATTGTTCATGTATGGATTGTCCCCATTATTGTCATTTAATCAGCCAGTTCCATCTTTGGCTAATGTTTTCTGAGTGTTTCACTCCAATACTATATATATCTATATATATCTATATATAGTAACCCCCATCACCATATTTTTCATTATCACCATATAGAGTATAAACATATTGGTGGTGGCATTGCTATTAGTAAAATCTTGGAGGTGTTGACAGTGGCAGTAATAATGATGATGACCAGATGATGGGAAAGATCGACGAAAATAAGCGAGGATAATGACTTTTTGATGGTTAAGAACCATACAGTGTATAAAACCACTAAATGTATGGAGCAGTGAAGAAAAAACAAAGAAAAATTCCCTAAGCAAACAGATAGGAATTTACCTTAGAGTTCAGAAGGCAAAGAAATCCTCGATATGGCCGTGTAAGAACAACAACAACATTCACAGGAAGGTTGATTACAACGGGGAGCTACAGCTGCATAAGGATGACGACATCATAAGAAATTACACGAGATGGGCCAAAAGATGCTGGTACAAGCAAGGAAAGCTCATTGGAATATACAATGAAAACACCCAGAGGAAAGACTGACAAGTTACTTTACTTCCATTGCTCACTTTACCACAGATTAATGAGAAAAAGAACGACGTGGCGCTTTAAAATTACAAGCACAACTCTAAATATCGATCAAGTTCTTCAAGATGAACTGACAAATCAACTCTCGAGATCTGACAACAGTACTGGAACCAAGGATGCACGGTACATTTATAAATACAAAATGGAAACGGGTTAAAAAAGCTTTTAACTTGCTTTTAAACTGTGTGGCCAACTATTCTATAATCAATCCTACTTGTGTCTTAAAATTCACAGAAAACTAATTCTCTGTAGTAACCTTTGACTTTGGATGGCTCCGTTTAATCAGATTTGTACCAACCAGGTTACATGCTTTACGTTTTGGATAATATTCAGTGAAAATTGTTCTCAAACGTCTAAATACGTTGATCTGGTAATAAAATGGCAACAGGTGATTTTTAAAACCAACTAGAGAACAAGCATTTACGGAAATTATCTTATCAACGATACAAAAAGAAAGAGTTTACGGTCAATTACTTGGGTTATGTTATCTTAAATAAGAAATCCGTTTATAAAGACCTCGCTAGTAAAACCAGAAACGGTTTTAATCTTACTAATGAATGAAAAATTCCATTAAACCTTTAAAGTTAAGTATTAGTATTGTGTATCTTACTAATGGATGAAAAATTCCATTAAACCTTTAAAGTTAAGTATTAGTATTAGTATTGTGAACAACAAATAAGCCAAATTGAAATAATTTTCAAACTATGTGGCTAATGTGTTTTTCCTAAAACGTTATGTTAATTTGCTTTTTCTACCAAAGTTTTGAGAAAAGCCTGAAATTTTTCATGAACAAAGTATGCAAAGTGTGATGCTATCAAACTTCCAAATGAAAAGGAAATCCAGGAGGTTGATTTAGAGGAAGGTCACACGTACTTGAGGGTATTAGAAGCCAACGTTATCAAGATAAAGATATGAAAGAAAAGATAGAGAAACAGTACGTAAGGCAGATAAGAAAAATATTAAAGGCGAAGCTGAACGGAATGAACAGAATGTCGCCCATAAACTTCACGGCAGTCTCTGTGGTATGGCTTTTATAATATGGAAAAAGGGAGAACAATAAAAGTTGGATAGATATACGCTTAAATTGTTAATGATTCCTTCCATTGTTGAGATGTCGATAGACTGTTTGTTAAGAGAACCCAGGGCAGTGGAGGATCGATTGGAGTGGAAGATTGTGTGAATGTTGAGATGTCGATAGACTGTTTGTTAAGAGAGGAGAGTGCAGTGGAGGATCGATTGGAGTGGAAGATTGTGTGAATGTTGAGATGTCGATAGACTGTTTGTTAAGAGAAGAGAGGGGAGTGAAGGATCGATTGGCGTGGAAGATTGTGTGAATGAAAAGATCAACTGCTTGCACATGCATGTAGCAGAAAGTAATGAATATCCGCTGGTTGCAAGGAAGAATGAAGAATTATTAGGGAAAGTAAAGAAAAGACAGCAATTCATTCTAAAAGGCAGCAAAGATGTAGGAATAATAGCTCATACGGCATTTTTTAAATAACTACAGATGATGTTTGAGATAAAAAAACGTGGAATATTGCTCGATCGAATCTTAAACCACTACTCTTCTCAAGTCGCTACTTTTATGACTTTACCACGAATCTGCCACCATTTTAAATGACACAATTTAAATATTAGTGACGACATATTTACAGTTTCATTTGAAATTCTACCGGACTCTCTCAGCTCAGTCTCTCGGTTAATTCTACGCTCCTTTGACCAGAGCCAGTTAAAATCGTCATGCCACCCTTGTTTTTGTGCTGTCACATCTGAATCATTGAACCGTAAAAGGAATTACATTTCTTGCTCGGTCGAATCTTAAAACTACTTCTGTTGTCCAGTCGCTGCTTTTATGATTTTATTTCGATTCTGCCACCATTTTAAATGACACGATTTAAGGCTTGGCGAAGACATATTTACATTTTCATTTAGAGTTTTACCGGACTCTCTCAGCTCAAAAATCTCTCAGTTCATTTTACGCACCTTTGACCAGAACCAGTTAAAATTAACAAACCATCCTTGTTTTTGTGCTGTCACAACTGAATCAGTGAATTGCATAATGAATTACATTTCTTGCTCGGTCGAATCTTAAACCTACTACTGTTCAGGAAAAGTGGCAAAAAAAAAAAGAGGCCGAAGGGTTGCTGATGGTAGCGCAAGAATAGGCGATCACAACAAAGTACATCAGGATAGTTATAGAACAGGAGGTCATGGATCCAAAGTGTATGATGTATGGTGAACAGGACGAAGCTGTAGCTCATTTTGTTTTAGAATGGTACAAGATGTTAGCAGAGTATAAGTAAAAAAACTGGAGACATGATAAAGTGGCGGGCTCTACATTGGGAAACGTTTAAAAAGAATGGGTTGCCAGCAAGAGAGAAATGATATAATCACCATTGAAGATGTCATGGAAAACGACGGAGTCACAGTCATGTGAGGTATGAAAACCACGACAGACAAAGATTGAGCACTGTAGACCTGACAGAAGTTATCCAAAGGAGGAAGTGTCACATTTTTAATGTCACTTGTCTATTTGATACCACAGAAAATGATAATGAGAGGAAAAAAGTTGAAAAAATACCAAGATTTGAAACGGGAATAGAAGAGAATCTGGAGACGCCAAGGAATCGTCATCATTCTGATCATCATAGTAACATTGGGGAAAGTAAGCAAAAACTTCGAACATTGGTTAAGAAAGTTAGGCATCATGGTGACTTTATGCACATTACTCATTTGGTGGGACTAGCAAGTGTCATCAGGGCAGTTCTGAGTACCTACGGCTGTGAGATATGCCTGGGTATTCAATGGATTCATCCAGTCATAACGTCATGAGCTGTTATAATCTCTGTGATAATAGCAATGATAATGATAGATAGATAGATAGATAGATAGACAGATAGACAGACCGATAGATAGATGGCTAGACAGAAAGGTAGGTAGATAGGTAGACAGATAGATAGACAGACAGATAGATCGATAGATAGATAGATAGATAGATAGATAGATAGATAGATAGATAGATAGATAGATAGATAGATAGATAGATAGATAGATAAGATTTAAATGAAACGATTTGCTTTTAAATGAAACGTATATTGCGGTTAAAGAAAGCGTAAATAATGATTACAGGAGCTGGGCTTTCTATTTTGAGGGATTACAACTGGTTTCCAACACACCTGCGCTTTCATTGAAGTGTGAAAAGGTCTCAACATTTGTTTCTAAAGTTAATTCGATATCCACACAGTTGCATGAAAGGCTAAACACTGAGGAAAACAGCTGTTATTCACAAGTTTCGTTAGCACCAAATGTAAGAGTGTTGTCTTTCCTGTATCCTAATATATAAATCCTAATAATTTTTTTCAATTTGTGTGAGCAATGGTATTGGTTTTGAAATTCTAGAGTATTCTTTATTAAATATTTTCAAACAGTCTAGGTCTTTTCTTATACGACTCACATCGTCTGAAAAAGTTAGCCTTTGGTAAAAAAACCCTGAGCCCATGAAGTCATAAATTTTCAAGTTTAAAAGAGATGAACCTAATAATTTCAGTAGCAGGNGGAATGAAAAGATCAACTGCTTGCACATGCATGTAGCAGAAAGTAATGAATATCCGCTGGTTGCAAGGAAGAATGAAGAATTATTAGGGAAAGTAAAGAAAAGGCAGCAATTCAGTCTAAAAGGCAGCAAAGATGTAGGAATAATAGCTCATACGGCATTTTTTAAATAACTACAGATGATGTTTGAGATAAAAAAAACGTGGAATATTGCTCGATCGAATCTTAAACCACTACTTTTCTTAAGTCGCTACTTTTATGACTTTACCACGAATCTGCCACCATTTTAAATGACACAATTTAAATATTAGTGACGACATATTTACAGTTTCATTTGAAATTCTACCGGACTCTCTCAGCTCAGTCTCTCGGTTAATTCTACGCTCCTTTGACCAGAGCCAGTTAAAATCGTCATGCCACCCTTGTTTTTGTGCTGTCACATCTGAATCATTGAACCGTAAAAGGAATTACATTTCTTGCTCGGTCGAATCTTAAAACTACTTCTGTTGTCCAGTCGCTGCTTTTATGATTTTATTTCGATTCTGCCACCATTTTAAATGACACGATTTAAGGCTTGGTGAAGACATATTTACATTTTCATTTAGAGTTTTACCGGACTCTCTCAGCTCAAAAATCTCTCAGTTCATTTTACGCACCTTTGACCAGAACCAGTTAAAATTAACAAACCATCCTTGTTTTTGTGCTGTCACAACTGAATCAGTGAATTGCATAATGAATTACATTTCTTGCTCGGTCGAATCTTAAACCTACTACTGTTCAGGAAAAGTGGCAAAAAAAAGAGGCCGAAGGGTTGCTGATGGTAGCGCAAGAATAGGCGATCACAACAAAGTACATCAGGATAGTTATAGAACAGGAGGTCATGGATCCAAAGTGTATGATGTATGGTGAACGGGACGAAGCTGTAGCTCATTTTGTTTTAGAATGGTACAAGATGTTAGCAGAGTATAAGTAAAAAAACTGGAGACATGATAAAGTGGCGGGCTCTACATTGGGAAACGTTTAAAAAGAATGGGTTGCCAGCAAGAGAGAAATGATATAATCACCATTGAAGATGTCATGGAAAACGACGGAGTCACAGTCATGTGAGGTATGAAAACCACGACAGACAAAGATTGAGCACTGTAGACCTGACAGAAGTTATCCAAAGGAGGAAGTGTCACATTTTTAATGTCACTTGTCTATTTGATACCACAGAAAATGATAATGAGAGGAAAAAAGTTGAAAAAATACCAAGATTTGAAACGGGAATAGAAGAGAATCTGGAGACGCCAAGGAATCGTCATCATTCTGATCATCATAGTAACATTGGGGAAAGTAAGCAAAAACTTCGAACATTGGTTAAGAAAGTTAGGCATCATGGTGACTTTATGCACATTACTCATTTGGTGGGACTAGCAAGTGTCATCAGGGCAGTTCTGAGTACCTACGGCTGTGAGATATGCCTGGGTATTCAATGGATTCATCCAGTCATAACGTCATGAGCTGTTATAATCTCTGTGATAATAGCAATGATAATGATAGATAGATAGATAGATAGACAGATAGACAGACCGATAGATAGATGGCTAGACAGAAAGGTAGGTAGATAGGTAGACAGATAGATAGACAGACAGATAGATCGATAGATAGATAGATAGATAGATAGATAGATAGATAGATAGATAGATAGATAGATAGATAGATAGATAGATAGATAGATAAGATTTAAATGAAACGATTTGCTTTTAAATGAAACGTATATTGCGGTTTAAAGAAAGCGTAAATAATGATTACAGGAGCTGGGCTTTCTATTTTGAGGGATTACAACTGGTTTCCAACACACCTGCGCTTTCATTGAAGTGTGAACAGGTCTCAACATTTGTTTCTAAGGTAAATTCNCACATTACTCATTTGGTGGGACTAGCAAGTGTCATCAGGGCAGTTCTGAGTACCTACGGCTGTGAGATATGCCTGGGTATTCAATGGATTCATCCAGTCATAACGTCATGAGCTGTTATAATCTCTGTGATAATAGCAATGATAATGATAGATAGATAGATAGATAGATAGACAGATAGACAGACCGATAGATAGATGGCTAGACAGAAAGGTAGGTAGATAGGTAGACAGATAGATAGACAGACAGATAGATCGATAGATAGATAGATAGATAGATAGATAGATAGATAGATAGATAGATAGATAGATAGATAGATAGATAAGATTTAAATGAAACGATTTGCTTTTAAATGAAACGTATATTGCGGTTTAAGAAAGCGTAAATAATGATTACAGGAGCTGGGCTTTCTATTTTGAGGGATTACAACTGGTTTCCAACACACCTGCGCTTTCATTGAAGTGTGAAAAGGTCTCAACATTTGTTTCTAAAGTTAATTCGATATCCACACAGTTGCATGAAAGGCTAAACACTGAGGAAAACAGCTGTTATTCACAAGTTTCGTTAGCACCAAATGTAAGAGTGTTGTCTTTCCTGTATCCTAATATATAAATCCTAATAATTTTTTTCAATTTGTGTGAGCAATGGTATTGGTTTTGAAATTCTAGAGTATTCTTTATTAAATATTTTCAAACAGTCTAGGTCTTTTCTTATACGACTCACATCGTCTGAAAAAGTTAGCCTTTGGTAAAAAAACCCTGAGCCCATGAAGTCATAAATTTTCAAGTTTAAAAGAGATGAACCTAATAATTTCAGTAGCAGGACGATGAGAGATGTATCGTTCAAAACATAGGTCAGAATAAAGCTCCTATATTTGTGGCTCTCACCGAGTCCATCAAGTCGAGAATTTTTAAGTTTTAATGAGCTGTTCCTAATCACTTCACCAGTTTGACTAAGGAAGAAGTATCCTTGGAAACGTTGCTCAGAAAAACCTTTGAAGTCATGCCATGATAAAACTACGGCTTTTACTAAGTCTATGATTTCCAAAATTAATTGTGCAGATGAAATTCTCCGAACCAAGAAGGAAACTGTTGCTTATTCCTGGTGGGTGAAGACGGATAAGAAGTTAAGTTCCTTCCCTGATCTCTGTTTGACAACAAGGAACTAAGGTTTCACAGACAAAGTTTTGAAGACTAAACAGGAACAAGAACAAAAAAGTGCTGTGAAGACCCTACCTATATACTGGCGTGTGGAAAACAAAAATATTCTACACTGAACAATACACAATTTTGTATTTACTTAACAAAACCCGGGGTTTCATCAATGAAAAACAAAATATCATAACATAGTTACAATCAGATAACCTGTTGACAGACTGTGGTTCTCTGGTTGATAACAACGCTCCAAAAAGCTGCCGCAAACAGATATATTTAGAATCTTTTCAAACACAAAACTGTGCAAAGAAAATTTTAACTCCTGTTTGTGGGCACCCCACTGTAGTGGGAAAAATATTTGAATTTTTTTTCGTCGTGTGTGAAAATGAAATTTTTGATTCATGCTAAATATGTGTATCAAATAGAACAATATGAATAAAGTTATGCAATTAATGGTGTATGGAATATGAATGAAATGTACTCCATCAAAATTTGCAAACCTCTTCGGTTAAATGTTCTAATTTTCCCCCCAGAAACTGGGGCTCAGACAGTGCCCTTCACAGGGACTTGGATTTGGCAGTGAGGAATTTTTTGGCCGGATGTCCTTCCTGACGCCAACCAATGGCTTTTTCTCTTGTGAAGTTCCAAAGTCGCCCGCTAGGGGAATCAAACCCGGATCTCTTGGTTACGGTGCAGTTGCACTAACCATTGAGCCACGGCTAAATTTCTTCTTGTGGTCCTGTAGAATTAATAGTCACCGTATCACCGTATCAAACGTATTTTCTTTACTTCTTTTATAAGTTTGATTTACTCTGCAAGGATTACGAGGGAAAGATTCCCTAAGTTGTGGTCGTACAACTCTATCAGTTTGACCATACACGTTGTTAACTGATCTTGAAAAACACAGTCGCATTGGGGTTTGTAGTCTCTCTTAAGTGAATACTGTTAAAAAAAAGGGTGATTCCAGAAAGCACAACATCTTTTTCCTTTCCATAAACAGTCCTCGTCCATGCCCAGAAAACATGCAGAGAGTTTTTTCTAGTGTCTCAAAAATCAGGCGTTTCCTTCCTATGCAAAGTTGTGATAACCGTTAATGAGAAAAATACCTCAATGTACACGAAAACGATCCTTTTTATTGTTGAGTTTCGACATAAGGTACATGAAAACTCTTCTTTTGCTTGAATTTTGAATTACCTTTTAATTTTTCTTACGTTGCTTAAAAGCACCGCATAAAATAAAACAAAAAAAATAAATTCTTGGTTTTTGTGAGTAAATATTGAGTTTTTCCACGTCGTTACCATGAAAATTTAATCGTTATCATACACAGTTAAAATATATTCTACGTAAAAAATATATTTATATTCATATTTCATATATTTCACATATATATTATATCATATTATATTATATAATATTTTATATTATATTATATCATATTATATTACATTATATTATATCATATTATATTATATATGAACACAAATATGAAATCCACCGGTGCATATAAATATATTTAATATGAATAAATAGAATAAATGAATGCAAACTCCAGTTCATAGTATATCTACAGCTCCAAGTAGAAACCAGATCATTTCGAATATTAAGGTTTGCAGCAAACCACTTTGTTCCTTTTCTTTTCTCGTTCGACAGTTCGAAGAGCAGTGATCATGGCGCCGGTCAAAAACCAAACCAAACCAAAGCAAACCAAAACGAGGGGGATGGGGGAGGGAAATATCGATATACATTTTAATACCAGGAAGGCAAGGATGATATTGCCATGGAAATCAAGATTGTATTACTGTAGATGTTAAATCTGTCAACTCTGTGCGTTACATGTGAACAACATATGGATGGAAGTACGATTTACAAATGTAACAAGGGAAGTTATGGATGGCATTCTCAATCACATTGATGGTATACCTGATGCACACGAAAGGTAATGTAATAATACAACCATTAATCCTCTTTCACCCGGAAAGAAACATTAGAAATGCGGTTGGGGGTGTTCTAAATGAGAGTTTATGGGTCTGTTCACATAATTACACCAACAACTAAACATGACTATCGTCAGTAATTGGATGCGATAATGATTTATTATTCTTTTGGTACAAAAAAAATACTATTACCGCCACAAAATAAATGCTATAACAAATTCGTTGATCTGTGCTTACCACGAACGAAAAACAGTGGTAAAGACGAGTCGTGTTCGTCTAAGAAGGAAATTTAGTGGCCTACGTTTATGCGACTGTTATGTAAACAAGAAACAAGATCAGTCCTTGTTGTTGCCCATGAGATGAAAACAGCTTATCAAAGATCAAGAATTCAATACTTTACCGCAGTCGAAAAACAATTGGGAACATGTTCCATCATTTTGCCTAATTCAGTCATGAAATGCTTTTCAAGCCCTACATAAAACCTTTTTAAGAAATATGTTATCTTTTATAAATAACGAAGCTCTGTCATGTCATGACGAAAGCTCTAACTGCCCTAGGTTTCGAAGAATACTTCTCTCGTCGTCAAGCCACTGAAGTGAGTAGGTATAGCTCTTTTTTACGTCGATAGTGTGGAAAAGTTAATGACAGCGATCGAGATGTTTTATGGAGTGTGCCTTACTTGTCGTGTTTTATTTCTTGTAGAAACACTAAAGAAACCTAAGATGGTGAAGTATTTCTCGAAACGTAACTTTGTAAAAGCTTCCGAATCATGATATGATAAAGCTCCTAAATCTATGGCTCCCACTGAGTCTATAAAGTAAAGTTTTTCATGTTATCTTTTATTTTGATCTCAATGATAACATTTCATAACAATACTAAGAGGCTAATAGCAGGAATCTGATAATTTCTGCTCAAATTCTGTCACGCGAAGTAAAGAAATGAGGCCATAACATAAGCTCTTGATTTATAATAAGTATATCTTGATAACCACGCACAATTTTAGCTTAACTTGTAGCAAATGGGGGCTTTAGTTGATAACTGTGACATCAAATACTAACAAAGAGATAAAGTTAACAGGATACAAGTGAGAAATATCAAATCCTCTTTAAGCTTGCACAGAAACTTGGTAATTCAGGCAATCAATCTCTGAATGTAATTCAAGTTCTATTGATAAAAATATACAACTGAGCAGAAGAAAACCTGCATTCATTCGTTATTTAAATTTAATATATATAAATAAATTTGTTTGACTAATAACTCAGCAAGATTCTGTCCAAGGCACGGAATACTTTCATAAAAGGTTGCTCCAAAGGTTTTTTCCTGATTTTCAACACAAATTTTATACTCTTCAATTTTTAGTCTTTAATTCAAATCAATCAGGGATATAATATATTGATATGCATGATATATATATAATGTATATATAATGTATATATATGTATATATATAATGTATATATATAATGTATATATATAATGTATATATATGTATATATATATACAAATCATTTGTATTTGTATTGATTTTTATACAATTGAATATTGTGAAAGACATGAAACTCTAAGTACTGTAAAGTTAGAGTTTTTCTTACTCCTTTATCTGATTAGATGATAGCTCCTACGTTTTAATGTGGTAGAGCACTTGCTGATGACATTTCATATTCAGTTGTTTATATATATATTGCTCTAAATATTTTAACGTGCAAATAAACACATAAAAAACTTGACAATAAAAGTAATACTAGACTTGTTGCTATACTAGCTGATAAAATATTTTTATATTGTGATCCCCGATTTCATATTTTTAAAAAAAATGTAGTTATTTAAATAAGTATTATCTCTTTGTTATAGGTTCATGGAATCATTATACCCAAAAATTCAGTAAAAGCATCTTTTCATAGGCAGTTCAATAACAAAAAACAAAAAGTATCACCATTTTCATAGAAAAGCCAATATTTTTTAAGTAACTGGTTACCGTTAAGCAACTAGAACTATTGGGAACATTTTGTAACCCTATAAATCTACAAAAGCCCCTTGCACGGAGTACTGTTGTCAAATCTTCACAGGTTATCCCTCACCTCACCAACATGTTTTTAACCGAATTAAGGGACGCATTTGAAACTCTATAGGTCCAAATCCTGTGTTACTCTTTAATTTTCGTCTGATCGACGAAACGTAGCTGATCCTAGTCTTTTCTATTGGAATTATCATGGAAAGTGCGCTCTGATGAGCTTTCCTTGAGGACACCAACTCAGTTTGTTGCATCTCGTCTGACTTATTTCTTTTAATGTCTTTAATTTCATGCAGTTGTTTTCCCTTGCTGTATTAAATCGTTCTATGATTGCATTTTCCCCCTGCAAGATTGTGGAACTCTTTGGCTGATGAGTGTTTTCCTTCATCATACGATTTGATTATTTTTAAGCCTAAAGCCAACCCAATTCTTGCCTCTTCCTTTTTTTGCTTCTTCTTTTCTTACAGTAAGTGGGTGTATATCATGTACGGTTCTTTATCATAAAAATGTTGACCATTATCAAGCGCTGGATATTGCATTGGTTTGAGCATAATGTGTAGAGAAAACAGCAGAATTATGTTTTTAAAGCAGGCAAAGAAAGCTTTCTTTGGAAGCAGTCTCATGGCGGATCACCTAAACGATAGGCCAGCCTGGTCGCTTAAGATAATAAAATGCCACTACTCACTTATGAAAGAAATACTTAAGACAGGAAGAACTGGAAGAATTACTTGGACATGAGGTGCACACGTTTTTTGTATGAATATGCCTTTAGGCCAAGCAGGTCCAGTCAAATACTTTGATTGTCCGGGGATTTCACATAAAACTGCATCCAGTTGTGGTGCTTTGTGTGAGTAAATGAAATCACCCTTTGCCACCGTCACTTTCAGTCAAGACACTGCATCTGTAAGCTTATTCCGAGACCTAGCGGTATAGGATTGACATCTGGTAGGGTGGGTCCTATCTAATGATAAGGGACTTTTTCGTTTTGATTGGCTACCCGCCTTGGGATGGTATCTTGACAAAAGGACCATTGATAGTGTAACCTTAAAATGATTAGTTTCAGTATGAATGAAATAAGTTTTTCAAATGGTGCGTTAATGTCAAGCTAAAAACACCGGGCAAGGGCAACCCTATATAAATGGTGTTATTTTTGTAATAACAGAATTAATATTACTACTACTACTACTACCACCACAATTACTACTACTACTACCACCACAATTACTACTACTACTACGACTACGACTACTACTACTACTTCTAGCACTACTAGTACTTCTAGCACTACTACTACTACTACTACTATTACTACTATGACTACTACTTCTAGCACTACTACTACTACTACTACTACTACTACTACTACTACTACTACGACTACTACTTCTAGCACTACCACTACTACTTCTAGCACTACTACTACTACTTCTAGCACTACTACTACTACTACTACTACTGCTGCTGCTGCTGCTACTACTACTACTACCACTACTACTACTACTACTACTACTACTACTACTACTACTACTCATTTACTACTTCCTTTGCATTT
>RDPX01000157.1:109292-123916 GCA_003991215.1 Morbakka virulenta
TTCCTCCTGGTATTTTCTCTTCCTCCTGTTATTCTCTCTTCCTGCTGGTATTCTCTCTTCCTGGTGGCATCCTCTCTTCCTGCTGGTATCCTCTCTTCCTGCTGGTATCTTCTCTTCCTGCTGGTATTCTCTCTTCCTGCTGGAATTCTCTCTTCCTGCTGGTATTCTCTCTTCTATCTCTTCCATAAAAAATGATTCACATTACCTCGAATTACTAGCTTTCACGATACAATAAGTTTTTGTTTCCAGATTTCGATTTTTATAGATCTACAGATACCGTGAGTTTTAGTCTCGTCATTTCATGAAATTTTACAATTTTTATCTTTTAAGACACAAAGCACTTATAAACAACAACATTAATATTGATATCTTTACATCCTGTATAATTATAAATCAACAAAGCATTGTAAATATTATTTTATTGGTAACAAAGATTCTTTCCTGCGTGAGGTGCGAGGCCTAGAATGGCAAGAGCAAGAAAAATTCTTGTTTACTTGTTAAAAATGAGCTTTTTTATGTGTAAGCGTAAAGGCCTGACAATGTTCCTATCCGTTTCATTCACCATAGTTGACAATAATATTGGTGAGCTTCAACCCAACACCTTGGTGTTTATTTACAAACAGAATTGAATTACACCACAAAAAGCATTTCAAAGAATAAAAATTATTCCGTGCCATCACGTTATGACTGATCATGTTTTAAACACAGTATTTTACAGATCTGGGGGGGTGGAATGTCAAAGAAATCAAAACATTAAGGAGACTGTGGAGGATAGTCTTAAGGAAGTCGTAGAATGAGGTATTTTTATGAGTAAAAAGGCATTTGGTGGATCAAAGAATTTCAAAGAATCATGTCTTTTCAAAATGTCTGATCAAAATAGAACAAAATAAAAATTTGAATGAAAGGCAAATTGAAATATGAATAAAATAAAATAAATAAAAATAAGATAAATCATCAAAGAGTGGAGTAACAAAAGAAGTCACACAAAATCAAGAACAACATTTGAACGAAGCAATATGCAATGTATATTGTGTGAAAGATGATTTAAACAAAAGTAATGTTTCTACTAGTGCAAAAAACCAAACTTCACTATGCTTTACTATTCCCACATATTTTGTATCACACAAAATTTTTATTTTTCTTAATCGATAAAATCATACAAGGCATAATACAACTAAGTGTATAAGAAAAAGGTTTATTGGTTTAACTATCCAGCCATTAACATGTTCCATTTGGGAAGACCGTTTTACATTCCTACTAAAAGAATGTTTGAGCTTCTGATGTGCAGAGTGTGAAGGCAAATTTTATTTTCCTTATCAAAACTGGAACTTATGGAAAGTTATTTGTAGTCTAAAATTAATTTTTAAAAAGGCCAAACTCTTTATTATCTGTGTCATTATCATAGATTAGAACCAGATTACTTGTTAAATTAGATATAAATTCACTAGTGAGTCAGATCTCTAATTTTAGTTTTTCATTTATACATCTTAGCTTGTCTTGTCACTGCTGGCAGATTGCGTGCTAAGGTACTGCCACACCTACAAAGCTTGTGTTGGTTGCATCAACATGCTACCGGTCGTCCCTTCGTTTCTCAATATTCGTTTATTCTTTCTAATTCCATTCTTTCTTCTCTGGACGTCCTCGTAAATTTTCTATTGGCTTACCTGGTGTTGTTCTTAGTAATTTACGTCTGCTTCACTAATTCACAAATGGATTTAGTGAGACACAAAAAAATAATATCAGGTCTTACAGAGGTGACCTTAAAATGGAAATACATAAGGAACCTGCATTAAAATATAACATAACATTAAATATAACCTTTGGCGAAACCTGTCGTCATATCTTTTACCACATGATCACAACATAAGTCATAACATCTTTCATCACATTTATCCATCATACTTTTCACCACATCATCTACTAATTTTTCTACTTCGTCTTTAATGATATCTTTTAAAATATTATTAGTCAAGTATTTCACCACATTATTTTTCCCACATCTTTCTTTCGCAAAATCTCTTATTCACCACCTCTTCCTTTCACCACCTCTTCCTTTCACCACTTTTTTTTCACTACATCTTCCACCATACTTTTCACAAGCTCGTCTACCAGTACTTCTACACGTTTTTAATCACACCTTTTTCCATACTTCTTTCACCAAGACTTCTACTACATCTTCCACCACACCTTCCATCACACCTTTCACCATATCTTTCATCACACCTTTAATCACACCTTTCACCATATTTTTCATCACACCTTTAATCACATCTTTCACCATATTATTTATCCATCAATGTGGGAAGCATTTCTGCGAAACACATATAACATTATGTAGAAGCAAGTAATTAGGATAAACGCCAAGGAAGGGTTACATTATGAAAATGTATACCATAAAACTTGGACGTTGCAGAAGCCTCCAAGAAGCTGCAGCAAAATAGGCTACGATGGTTTGGGCATGTTGAAAGAAGAGATAAACAGTATGTGGAAAAGAGCTGCATGCAGATGGAGATACCAGGACGAAGAAGACGAGAGAGACCGAGAGGCAGATGGAAGGACAACATCAGAAAAGACATGATAGTTAAGGGGCTCAAGAGCGAGAATACACAGGACTGTACACCATGGAGTTGCCATATTCGCCACGATGATCCCTGGCAAGGGAAAAGTCAGAAAAAAAGAAAAAGAAGAAGAAGAAGATGGAGAAGAAGAAGCAGAGAGGTATTGTGTCCTCTGATCTATTTTTTTAAGTATTAAACTTTGAACTCTATCAATAAATTATCATGATTAATGTAAAAGTAATTTTTCAGGTCGTTTTTGTAAACGATGCAGACTTCATGAAAACGTGATTTCCATACTATTAAAGTTAATTTAGTGTTTTCATGTTGCGACCAAAAAAGGCCACAATTGACATTAACAAACTCGTTCTCTGAAAACGAAATTGTTATTTGTCCCAGTTTTGTAGAAAATTGTTAAAAGTATAACAACCAACAACTCTGTCAATATATGAGTAACAATAATAACATGAGCAACAATAATAACATGAGTAACAATAATAACATGAGTAACAATAATAACATGAGTAACAATAATAACACTAGTAACAATAATAACATGAGTAACAATAATAACATGAGTAACAATAATAACATGAGTAACAATAATAACATGAATAACAATAATAACATGAGTAACAATAATAACAAGAGTAAAAATAATAACACGAGTAACAAAAATAACACGAGTAACAATAATAACATAAGTAACAATAATAACATGAGTAACAATAATAAAATGAGTAACAATAATAACATGAGTAACAATAATAACATGAATAACAATAATAACATGAATAACAATAATAACATGAGTAACAATAATAACAAGAGTAACAATAATTACACGAGTAACAAAAATAACACGAGTAACAATAATAACATAAGTAACAATAATAACATGAGTAACAATAATAAAATGAGTAACAATAATAACATGAGTAACAATAATAACGTAAGTAACAATAATAAAAGAATGTTGAATAGTACGGTGACTCAGAAAATGCTACAGTAATGATATATAAGAAATTTTTTACTGAAAAGGTTATTACAGGAAGGTGCATTAAAATGAAAGTACAGGCATACGTGTAATGTACTTGAGAGACCATAACCCGGTAATGTAGGATAGAGCGGGAAAATTTATTTTTATTGAATTGGAAAGGTATCAGTGGAATGAATGCATTTTACTTCGAAGGCCATATTGCAGTAATGTTGTAGAATAACGTGGAAAGAAGTATTGTTGCAAAGAGGCTAGTGGCATCAATGCATTCTACCTCGATATTGCAATGTATTCACGGAACTCTTTTTTTTTCAGTAATTGTATTGTGGATACTTTCTAAATTATGGCATGTCAACATGACCACTGAGAAATCTCTGGCCCTGACTTTTATATACCGTATTTTGTTCATAATACAAGAGAAGAAAACATGATAGCACGTGCTATTTATTACTTAATATATTACACTTAGTAGATTTAAAATGGCAAATAATAGCCGGTATTTAGCTACTGCATAGAAGCAAACTTTGTAAAAGAATATTATGAAACATCTAATTAACAGTTAAGTAGCAGGTTACACACAATCAAAGAATTAATATTTAAACGAAAACTAGAAAATCATTACTTTGACCGATCGATCAGGAACTTCAGCTACTCCAGGAATGTTCCTTGATTTGGAATACTTATTTTGAACATTTGAACGATCAGATTCCAGTTTTATTTATTTGCGTTTATCGACCAAGTATCGTTGTCAATATTTCAAGTAGAGGTTTACGAGGTGGCAATTAAAAAAACACGTATGACCTGATGTTAGTCTTGTTTCAAGTCTTTTTCCTGTACACAACAGCGACTAAATTAAACCAACTCATCTTATTGCGTTTATCGACCAAGTATCGTTGTCAATATTTCAAGTAGAAGTTTGTGAGGTGGCAATTAAAAAAACACGTTTGACCTGATGTTAGTCTTGTTTCAAGTCTTTTTCCTATACACAACAGCGACTGAATTAAACCAACTCATCAGGGTGTCCAAGAAGGCAACCTCCACGTGGTGACGCCTGGATGCTGATCAGACAGCTTTTTCTGACGGATTAGTAACGAATAGTCTTCGTTTCAAGCTGTTCTTTTGTACCATGGAAGAAATCGATCTCATCGTCCATGTGATTTCGAATCTGGTTCGTCGTCAATTTGGAGAATTTTTTTGAAGTTGTGGCGCCCCCGATGGTAAGTGAAGGTTTATCGTTTCTGGTTTCTTTCCAAACCGATCTGCCTTGCTTGTGGGTTGCTGATACTTTCATTGTCGTCTTTGCTGGTGTGTGATGGTGACACCCAGGAGTAATCCTGGGAAATCTCGTGTGGTAGGATAACAACTGTTGGCTCTATCTCACCAATGAAAAACCAACAAGGAAATGTGAGTATTTGATGCCCTTGTAGTTGGGAGAGATATTCCCAGTGCAACCTACCTACTTGCTCACAGATGTATACTGGGGAGGCGTTGCTGTGGGCTTTAGATATTCACTTGTTCAGCGTTGAGGGGAGGTTGGTTTCCCGTTTCATGCGGCCGGATCGAGCTCACCGAGGTGGTCTTCCAATCTGCTTCCAGCGGCTTACGCAACAACAAGAACAACAACCAACTTATCAATAAAACTATGGAGAACATAATCTACGCTTTACTAGATCCTCGTGAAGTAGAAGGTCGAATGTTACCAATAAAGCCTTACCTTGACACAATGTGTTTGCATCGCTAATCTTTGTTGTCTCTACAGCTAATTAGTGGTGATATCTGTACAAATTCATGCTCTGTCAGTTGCAGTCGAGGACTGTATGAACAAATGTTATGTAAAATGAAAAATGCGTTCGTTGCGACAGCTGTGATAGGCTGATTTACATTAGAAAGAAACTAAAACAGAAATGAAATATAGGAAAGTTGCAAAGAAAAGGGGCTTGATGAGCCTACAGAAAGTGACAAGATACGTGAATAAAGTCTTGGGAGTAAGGAAAAATAAAATGTACCCTTGCTCACTTTAATTGACATTTATTGTTCGGATATTGTAAATGTAACTGAGCCTTTACTAGAAATTAATTCTAGTCAATCCAAGTTCAAAACGTTTTTTGAAGGTTTTCAAAAATGATAAGGATTCAGGTATGATAAGGATCCGGGAATGATAAGGGTTCAGCAATGATAGAAACTGCCACGAGGATGGAATGTTGGTAAAGACCACCTGATTTGTAAAATGATTTATTACCTGATTTTCTCCAGGCATTATTTTGGCAGCAACCAACGTATGCAACGTCCATTTGAGTTCAACTTACCCTTAATAAACTGAGATACATTCAATAATGATGATAAATTTAGCAAAGTTCTAACTCCTTGGTAAGAATAAATGGTAAACAATTTGATGATAGATATTACTCACCCAAACTGACTGTTCTAAGGGGTTCAAAAACAAAGAAGACAGGAAAATACATCAGGCCTAGTTTTTACCCCAAATCTAGATCTGACTAAGTTATCGCTGGGTGATTACATAGGTGGTAATAACACCTTCATTTCTGATTTACACCCCGTAGTAAAGGTTTTGAAAAAAACGTTTTCATTTAAAGACATTAAACATTAAATCAACATTAAAAGAGGCATTGCAGTTAAAAATTGATTTTGGTAAATTAATGAATGAGGAGAGAGATGGCAAATGGTGTTCAATCCCAGTGATTCTTATGTTCTTAATATCTATCGTAACCTGTTCTCTGTGATCCATGATTAAATGATCAAAGGTAACAGGTACTGGAACATATTTAAGGAAACCAATACCTTGGAGTAACAATAACAAATTATCTAAAATGGGCACATTATGTTGAAACTTTAATGGGAAGGCTAATAAAATATTGGGGTTTATAAAGAGGAGCTTCAAAGAAATATTGTCTGGTGGAAGTAAGGGTACATGATAATTTCAGCTGTGCGTCCAGCCCTGGAACATCCATTTTTAGTCTGGAACCCTGTATTAAAAACCAGACCAAGGGCCAAGAGATGGTACACAAAAGACCAGTTCTAATTTCATGGACCGTTTGTATACCTGGTTGTACGAAAAGGCTAGATATACCAACACAACCGAAGAGAAAAAAACCAAGCTTGTCTAAAACTATCCGAAAATCATTAAAAACACACCTCTGTAGAAATTCCAATTTACGTTTTCAGAAAGAGAGCAAACAAGAAAAGCTTTAAAAGGCAATTGTTTATTCCTCCATTTTGCAAGACAGACAGAAGGAGAAAGGGTTTCTGTTTTATAATGTTTAACCTTTCTAAAACTAGAAGGAAAAAGTGCAAGAAGAAAAGTAGGGAAGATAAGAAAGTTAGGGAAGACTAGTAGCGAAGGTGGGAAAGAGCACAAACAAGAGTTAGGAAGATGAGAAAAGTAGGAAAGCTTGGAAAGAGCAGAAAGAAAATTAGGGAAGGTAGGAAACAGCAAAAAGGAAGGGAGGTGAGATCGAAAAGACCAAAAAGGAAAGTAGGGAAGGTAGGAAAGCACAAAGAATAAAATAAGGCAGGTACAAAAGTGTAGGAATGAAAGTAGGAAAGATAAGAAATTGCGGTAAGTAAAGTAGTAAAGATGGGCTAGTGAAAAAAGAGAAGTAGAGAGGGTTGAAAAGTGTAGAAAGTAAAGAAGGCAAAATAGAAAACTGGACAAAGTAAAGTAGGGACGACAGGAAAGTACAGGAGGAAAAGTAGGGAAGACGGAATAGTGCAGAAAGAAAAGTAAAGAAGGTTGAAAATGTACGAAGTAAATAAGGAAGAAAGTAATGTGAAGGAAGAAATAACGGAACGTTAGAACTATTGGAAGTAAAGTATAGAACAACGGAAATTATAGAAGGAAAAGTCCGCAAGATAAAAAAACGGAGAAAGGAAAAAAGGAAGTGTAGGAAGTATAGGAAGTGAAGTATGGAAAACAGGAAAAAATAGGAAGTAAAGAAGGAAAGATAGGAAAGAGCAGGACGTAAAGTAGGGAAGATGGGTTACTATAGAAAGGAAAGTAGAGAAGGTTAAAAGTGTAGGACGTGGAGTAGGGAAGATAGGAACATGCAGGAAGGAAAACAGGGAAGGTTAGAAAATATAAGGTAGTAGGAAAGACCGGAAAGTATAGGAGGAAAAGTGAAGAGGATAAGAAAGCGCAGGAAGTAAAGTAGGGCTTGTAGAAAATTGTAGGAAGTAAAATTGGAAAGGTGGGCTAGTGCCAAAAGAAAAGTAGAGAAGGTTAAAAAGTTTTGGAAGTAAAGAAGGAAAGATAGAAAAGCGCAGGAAGGAAAGTATGGAATATAGGAAAGTGAAGGAAGGAAAGTATGAAAGGTTACAAAGTATAGAAAGTACAGTATGGAAGGCAGGAAAGTATAAGAGGAAAAGTAGGGAAGATAGGACAGCGATGAATTGATGAATTGATGAAGTGATAAATTTAAGAACTGAAGTGTCTGAAAGACACGAATTCTATTAAAAACCCCACTGTAGTTATTTTCAACATTCACCTCTCGAATACAGAGAAAAAAAAATCACAGATAATAGAAATAGATGTGGGTGCGCAATTTGCGCCAGATTAAAAAACGCGATTGATGCTTACGCTGAGGAAACTTTAGCTCCAGAGAATATGGAAAACTAGTAAGTTATCAGCCATGCAATTAGTGTTACAACATGTAGAAATGAAGAAACCTTGATTTTACGTTAATAAATGTAGCATCAAAGGACTTCACATCACATAAGCATTTTTTCGCAGATGGAAAAGGTGATTGATTTTTAACGGTACTTGAATAATGAAATGCAAAACTACCTATCATCCAGTTTACCTAAAATAATCTAATTTACTTTTATTAGCTTTTCTCTTGATGACATGCTCAGAAATTAAGTTTAAAAGAAGTAAAACCCAATAATAGCCTAAAATTACGAATTAGGTACCTGTTTCTTGATACATTTTTTACCCGGGATAAATCAAGATTACCGGTTATAGCAACAAACTTTGTATGTTGGTTGACAATGTGCTTCAGGCAAAACAGATACTTAACAATAAAACTATTTATTAGAACATTAAACTTAATATTAATTCTAAGCTGATCACAGTTTTAAAAGTAAATACAAATTTTTGACGAAGTTAGGTACAAAACACTAAAATTTGCCTGGTTTTATCTGGGCGATATGTTACTTTATCAGTTATAAAGACGCGTGAATTGCGCCATTCCTGTTTTAGATTTGTTCACTATTTTCTAAAACACTTTTACAAGGTAAAACCCCACAGCTAATGGGAGAAAAATAGAACTTCTGCTCTGATTATTGTACTGATAACAAGACCACATGATAAAACTTGACTATTTTAAGATTTAAGCGTAGTTGAAGTCCATTTACTACGAGGTGTTGCCTGGAGAGGAAATGGACTTTAAAAATCAGGTACAATGTTTGAAAATGTTTCACTTGTTATTTTGTGGGGTTTCATTATCTTACATCGATTTTATGATTTTTCAGTATACGCCCATTTTGATAAAAAAGATTTCTTATCAAGAGATTTCTTAAATAATTGAACTTTATGAACTAAAACTTAAATTTTTCTTTCTCCGTGGGTGTCTTCTAAGAAAATCTATTGAGCCACAGGGAGCAAAAACGTCAATGTATGGCTCACCCAGAAAGTCCTTGGCTTATTTAATCTTCCATCTTTTCAGCTAGCGTAAAAGAAAGCATTAGAGAAAAATTCATCTAAGTATACAAGTATACAATTACTTTTTACATAAAAACTTGTTGAAAATCAAAGCTAGAATCTTTACCAATACTTCATTTTAAAGAAAAATGGCAAAGATCCAGATCAAATTGGTTAGTTTATGAATAGCTGAGATTCCTTTCAATAACATTTATTGTAAAAAGAGGTCAGACAAATGAAAGCACACACACATCTATCTCTCTTTTTCTCTATATAGATTAAGTATTTACATATTCCCTTATTGTTTACTTTTCGCTTCTTTGAGATAAGACAAGTACGTCGTGGTTTTAAATATTGGTTTTACTGTGTTTTTTTATATTAATATTTAAACAGTATGACAAACACTATTTGCTAAAACATTAGCCTTTCCGCACTGCATGAAGTAAATACTAGGAAACATAGTGTCCTGATTTTTATGGAACACCTGGAAGCCTGATATAGAGAAAACCGCAAAGTAGTATAAGCCGAGGTGAAGTTATACAATACAATGTATTTCATTAATCTCAACAAAAACTATTATTTATAGAAATACAAACATCCCCATTTGTATGGTTTAATTTTATGTTTAAAAAGTGAAGCAACTTTTCAGTACAAGTGATTGTTGGCTTCCTCTTAATTCTAGCAATGCCAAAATCATTACTGTTAGATAAGTAAGACTTAATTAGAAAAAATATTTGCACATCAATGTATCTTGTCAAAGTGAAGGGGATGTTTTGATTCATAGGTACATATGTATGTAATTTTGAATCTGCAACTTTATCCACATCTATATCAATACTTATATGCTGATATGCTTAGTATATGCTTATGGCGATAACTGTTTTTATATCTTTATAGCTGATTCGATATTTTGTATCTTTGTCTATATCTTAATTTTTTCTATATCTATGGGAAAGTTGAGGATAAAGCAGTTATTTTACTATACATATATATACATATACAGATATGTATACCTATATCTATACATTTGTATATATATATATCTATACATTTGTATATATTTTTGTGTAACCTCGTGTATATATGGCAAAACCTGATCAATGCATATAGCAGAGCATCATACATAAGGTGAAACACAGAAAATAAGAATTGTAATTGCAAACAGTAGTTTCACGATGTTTTGATCATCAAGACTGATGATCCAAAAATCGTAATTATAATTTTTCGTGTTTTACGTTACCTGTATATATACATATATGTATATCTATGTTAATACCGGCTTGGTGGAGAACAATATGTACTAAGGGTGCTGGATATAAAGACTACAAATATGTTTTTGATTTCGTGATCAACTTCATATATATATATATATATATTACAAATAATTTATGACAAGTGTGCACAGATCTTGCACAGAAGGTAACCATATGCTCCTAAAGTTANTATATACAGATACAGTAATGATAACCAATATCTATACATTGTTATATATATATATCTAGACCGTTGTATATAATTTGTGGAAACCTCGTGTATATATGGCAAAACCTGATCAATGCATATAGCAGAGCATCATACATAAGGTGAAACACAGAAAATAAGAATTGTAATTGCAAACAGTAGTTTCACGATGTTTTGATCATCAAGACTGATGATCCAAAAATCGTAATTATAATTTTTCGTGTTTTACGTTACCTGTATATATACATATATGTATATCTATGTTAATACCGGCTTGGTGGAGAACAATATGTACTAAGGGTGCTGGATATAAAGACTACAAATATGTTTTTGATTTCGTGATCAACTTCATATATATATATATATATATATATATACAAATAATTTATGACAAGTGTGCACAGATCTTGCACAGAAGGTAACCATATGCTCCTAAAGTTATGATTTCACCAAAAACTTTGAATTTCCTATCACAATACGACTTTACTGCATAATGCATTGCTAAAAAGTGTGTGGGGAGAGGGGAAAAGAGAGGATATTATTTTTGCATGTTTTTTAAAGATAAATTTAGATGGCAATATTGAGACTCTTCGAAATAAATGTTATAGTTCATAACAAATCAGAAACGTCTCGAAAATCAGACTGAGATAGCAATGGGACTTTACCAAATTATTTTCAGTAAGGTGCATTATCAAAACTATAATTTTGAATTGTTTGCCTATGTACATATGCGCCTTATAAAGTACATATTGAGGGAATGGTTCAAGGAAAATACAACAGAGATAGTCGTTTAAGTGGTTTGGTTTCAACCTGAAAAGATTAACCACATTTAGACTGAAACTTGAAAAAGAAAGGGAAAAAGCTACGTATGAAGAAATAAAGAAATGATAATTATTGAGTGGTGTACCACTGCCATTGTTTCTTTAGAAGTATAAAGCCACATCTTACATGGGTAATTATCGAAAGGAGATAGGAAAAGGGGCAAATAAATACAAATTATATTCTAAACTGTCATCATCATCATCATCATCATCATCATCATCATTATCATATTCGGTTTAACGTCCGTTTTACATGCTAGCATGTGTTGGACGATTTCTTGAAATTGACTAGTAGTAATAGTAGTAATAGTAGTAANTTCCAAGTTATCCTATCCTTCACCAGGTCTCTGCTGACACCTTTTTGTTTGAGATCCATCCTTATCACTTTCTCCCATGTTTTCTTCGGTCTTCCTCTGCCAGTGGTTCCTGTCACCTTGATTGTTCTGCATCTATTTGCCTAAGCATTCTTGCCCATTCTCTCCACATGACCAAACCAACGAAGGCTCCTATTTTTCCAAACTGTATTTGATCCATTTTTTTAAGCTGGGAGAAAAACTCTGGAGTTTTCATTCTTAATTAGGTCTGGAAGGAATGATTCAGGGTAAGATAAAGGTAAGCTACCGTAAAGAAAATCTTCGATGCTGTAGCTTCATATCCAGCATAATTTGGAGCAGGCTATCTGTTGACATTTCCAAAACCAAACGTATCAAAAACAACCGACTTAGATACAGTAATTTTATCTTGCCATATGGCCTTTGTTTTTCCTGAGCTACTTTTCAAGAGATACTTCTCCTATAGTAAGGCTCTTGTTTACACAGGGACTTCTTCACCGAACTGAGCCAATGGCTGTCAATGAGTCAACGATGACGATGCTGTTGCCTGTCACAGAAAAGCCTGAGGATGGTCAGCCTTCCAGAGAAGCATAGAATGTGAACTCCCAAAATATTACCATTGCTTATTAAATTCACAACTGACCTAATACCATACCTATTATTATATTTGGTCTTTTGGATGTAAACTTGACCTAAAATTGATATCAAACGGCAAATTTGACGGCTTATATAATCACATGCTAAGAACTGGAAACGGAATAAAAGGTTGATTATGACTTTAGAGTGGAAAGTACTCTAGATCGTAGGAAAGTTATTCCTGTGATTTGTATAATCGCATATAAAATCGCATGGTAAGGACTGAGAATGGAACAAAAATTTGATTGTGAATTTAGCGTGGAAGATACTCTAGATCGTAGGAAATTTATGCCTGTAATTTGTATAATCGCATATAAAATCGCATGGTAAGGACTGAGAATGGAGCAAAAATTTGATTGTGAATTTAGCGTGGAAGATACTCTAGACCGTAGGAAATTTATTCCTGTGATTTGTATAATCGTACCGAAATTTTGAAATCGCTTGGCCATGTATAATCCGCTAAGAATTTTATTCTGAATTAAGTTTGGAAGGAATGATGAAGATGGAAAAATTAGATGTAAGCTGTTTACATGCTGGAACGGCAGATTTAACAAATTGTTGGGCATCAGCTTTGCTCAATTTGTTGTATCCTGTGCGACTCGTTTCACTTAACCACTTTATCCTGATATATTTGTTGATTTTTGTTGTAGGTAGTATTTATATGAATATAATTTTCTTTCTCAGACACAGATGTTGTCAAAGTCTTTGGCTGCTGAGTGCTTTGTTCTATCAAATTATTTGAATATTTTTAAGGCTAAGGAGAACGTTTATTTCTTCGCCCAACATATTTTTATCTTTACCTTTTATTTCTCTTTTCTTTTCACTGCTTCATACACTTGGCCACTCTATGCCTTTTATGGCTTTCAAAAATCATACTAATACACTTACTATTAATAATAAAAGACCTAACAATTTCGAATGCCACAAACAAAAGCCCTGAGAGAACTGACCCATGTTAGTGCAAAATTTATCTACAGGCAGGAGATTTAAGGTTTTTGAAGGTTTAAATAAAACCAATAAGATCTGTCCAAATACCAAGTTTAAAGAATCTTCTATACTTGCCTCAAGAATCAGTAAAACCAATGACGTACCTGGGAGCCAATTTAAAACCACATTTAAAATCAACAAGAATTGAATGTTTGGGAAAATGCCTACTTATTTTTTTCTGTCATTTAATCAAGTGTTCAAAGATAACCTTCCAATTTTAAATGGCCATTTTTTTCTATTTTTGTCATTGCAAAACCAATGTTTTCAGTCCATGCAATTAAGCAAGGCTTACGAAATTGAGCACAGAATAATGTTTGAATATTGGTTTTGAAAAAGCCTTTGAAATATGGAAGAATAAAAATTGTTACTTAAGATTTCTGTAAATTCAATCAGGTTGAATAAAATTTAATAAATATTTCCCAGTGACGCAATAAAGTAAAGTTATTTAAATCTTTGCCGTACCAACATCGTTCTGAGCTCAATCTCCATGCAGTATGAACATCTAATTTAATAATTTGATAACGCTAATTTAGGAAGGGAAATATTGTTGAAGGAAAAACTGGCAAAGAAATTACTGACAGCAGGCCACATTTGATGAATTTCTCTCTGCAGTCGAATTAAAAACAGAGAATGCCGCAGATGATGGTAATTGGATCAGTAATTAAACTGTACAAAAAATTGCATGTTTTCGTGAAGGCAAGAAGTGGATTACTTGACCCAGAGTAGCCTGTGTTTGTTTAATTTCACAAGAAATGATAAAAAACATAACTTTTCCTTTTTTATGAGAAGTTGAAATCACAAATATCTAAAGGGTATTGGCTAAATTTATGAGTAAAGCCAAAATGCCATTAAAAGACCAAAATTTGTTTCTTATTTAAATAGAATTAAACAGCTTATAATTAAAGATTGTCTCACTAGTCATGCCTAAATTGACAAGACCTTTGACCACAATAAAACATATACTTTTTAAAACACTTAAGCAAGAATACCTCAAGACTAAAGATTACGGAAAAAATACCAATTACTGCTACCAACTAAGAAAACATATAAGACTTTGATACAAAGTAGCAATAGAAGTAATAGTAGAAATAGTAGTAATAGTAGTAATAGTAGTAATAGTAGTAATAGTAGTAATAGTGGTAATAGTAGTAATAGTAATAATAGTAGTAATAGTAGTAA
>RDPX01000157.1:150464-161697 GCA_003991215.1 Morbakka virulenta
GGGATTTTTGAAGCAGAAGGAAGACCTAAAAAGAGACGAATGGTGTACAGGGAAGAGGATAAATTGAGAATAGCTGCATTTGCCTCTCGAAATGGACCAGCGCGTGCGGTAAAGAATTTTATTGACGATTTTCCAAACCTCACGGAGAGCACAATCAGAGGATGGCTTGCAGAGTGTCGTTCTCAAATTACGGATAAAGCACCTGAAAAACCAATTGTTATCAGTGCAAAACGTGGAAGACCACTGGCTTTCCCTGACGAACATGACTTGAAGCTACAAAAGTTCTTGGGGCACCTGCGTGATGGTGTTGGAAATGTTAACCGAACTGTTGTTTAGGGTGTACTTATGCGATTGATGCGATCAAATCTCCCCAAATATGGACAGTATTTGGACTTTAATGTATCAAGCGGTTGGGTACGGTATTTGTATAATGGAATGAATTTCACAAGAAGAATGGTCACAACATCGCGACCAAAGATTAACCGTGCAGCTTGGGAAGAAGTAAGATACTTGTTTTTGAATGATATCATGGACGCGGTAAGGAAATTTGACATTCCAGACGAGCTTATTATCAACGTGGACCAAACTCCTTCAAAGTATGTGCCAACAGATAACATAACAATGGCAAAATAGGGAGAGAAACATATTGCAAAAAAAGAGGCGTAACAGATAAAAGGTGCGTCATCCTTACTCGTTCAGAAACATTGAAAGGGGATATTCTACCATTCCAAATCATTTGCAAAGGGAAAACTTCTAGCTCGTTACCATCTGTGCCATTTCCTGAAGGGTTTTGGATTTTTTAATGAAACCCACTGGAGCAATGAAACTAAAACAATTCGTTTATTGAAAAACGTTATCGACCCTTACGCTGAAAAAAACAAAAAGAAAGTTGAATTTACCACACGATGCCAAGGTTTTGCTAATTTGGGATGCATTTAAAGCCCAATCATCCGATGCGGTAAAAATGAATGACAACCCTACAAGAGATGTAACTGCTATCGATATCGACTTAAAACTGTCGACCCTAAAGCCGATGCACGGTAAACTCATGCTGTCTATCTAAGATCATTTTAAGTCCACAAAGGGGATCAAAACTATCGTCAATAGATGGTAAGCTGCAGGCATCACACAAGCAGTGGTAGATGCCAGAAACAACACCAGACGTTCCCTAAACCCATTTAGTTAGGCTTTGTTATTTTTACAGAAAAAGATTATGAAAGGAAAAATATAAAATCAACAAAATTTTTCTAACCGCGTTAATTTTCTCCCGCGTTATGTAAAAATTCAAGAAATTGCGTTAATTTTGTCCGATTTAAAGCGAAATGAGCTTTTTTTTCAGAGTTAATTTCTTCCACGCTAATTTTTTGGCTTTAATTTCACCATTCGTTAATTTTGTAAAGTAAGATATTCATCGCGTCTTCCAGCCTCAGATTTCTCTCCCTCATGTCATTGTCGACCACGCTTTGCCACGTCTTCTTTGATCAATTGCGCCTCCACTGCACGTCAAGGATAATCGTGAAAAGAAAAGGGCTTAGAGCCGATCCTTGATACAGAACCACAGATACCTTAAACGGCTGAGTACTCCAATGTTTAGTTTTAATCTTGGTCTTGCTATTTCTATACATTCTCATAATGCATCTGACATACAAATCTGGGGCCAGCTTCTTCCGAATACATTGCTTTATTATTGTGTCCCCACCTTGACGTCATAAATTAAAGCAACTAATTTATAAATGTCCCCAAATCCGCCATTCGTGATTCTACGAGTTTAGAGCAGACAACAGACAGTCAATTCTATTGTGTTTTAGTATTTTAACTGAGCAATTAACAGAGGAGCCGTGTGTTAATGGTCAATGCAGCTGCACCGTACCCAAGAGATTTCTGATTCGCTTCCCCGTACGGGCGACTTTTTAATATCAGCATGAAAAGATAATTCCAGAGAAGTCGGAAAATTGTTTTCCAACTCAGGCCAGCGTTTTAAGCCTCCCTCATAAATAAACCATTTGCTGGATTTAAATCTTGTATCTTACCGAAGATTACGCCTCATTAGCAACTCCTTAATAATTGATGAGAGACGTTATATTATAGAGACATGAGAATAAATCATCTTGTAGTCATTAGCGTCCCAGTTGCTAGGGTAGCAAGGTTACTTCCTTTTATGGCAGTCACTTGCTCCAAAAGCTCCAGATCTCTCGGCAGCATAGTACGCCTTTCAATTCCCAATTAATAACTACAACTGGATTGAAAGGTCGCTGTCTGTTGATAAAGATCTCTTCAACTATTCCTGTTTTGATCATTGTCTCATTTATCACCCTTCGTTACATTATCAATACACTGCAGCTGTAATTTTCTTGCAGGATATAATAGTACGTATTCTTTTCAATCAGTGCCCTCATTAACATTTTTTTCATTATTAAAACCATGCTGGCAAATAATGTTCAATGCTATCCCCAATATACATTGATGAATTAGGAAGTATCAGATAATCCAAATGAAAAATGAAGTGAGGATTCGGCCAAGATTGGTCAAGAGCGCCATAGGAGCTTGTTTCATCACAAGTGCAGACATATTTATCACTTGTTTTTCTCTATACTCCAAATCCTCTAGCACACCTGTCAATTCTTTGAACATTGCTAATTTTCCTTGGGAAAAATTCAAGGTGGTTTGATAAAAGCTGCCGAAATGAAGCCTTAGTAAATTTTTAAGACAACTTTAAAAAAAGTTTATTCATTAGAGCATCTCATCCTCAGGGCTACACGTTCAAAAATACTCGCAATAACAGCGTGATGGCTGTTCCAACATATAATTTGGGCACCTCACTCGTTAGGGTGTCTCATGTACAGCGAGTGGGCGCAGATCGTCAGCCGGCGACTGCGATTTCTAAGAGCAGTCTACGTCTAGCTACATGGAGCGTTAAGACTCCTTACTAGTTTGGTGAGCTGGAAAATGCAAAACAAGAAATGGGCAGAGTTAACATAAATGTATTATGTGTAAGTGAATGCAGGTGATCAAAAAGTGGACCTTTTAAAAGCGGAAACAAAACAGTAGTTTTCTCTGGTGGTAAAACTCATCATGGGTGTTATAATAGGTGAAGAGTAATCAGACAGATAAACACAATCTAAGTTGATTCTTAAAACTAGATCTTCAATCCCGTTAGTACAATTCAGAGAGTGTGGTTACTCAAAGGTTCCCGCCATTTTCCAAGCACCTTAAGTTAAAATACTAAATTAAAGATGGTGGCTTGGAGCTGTGATGGCAAGTGTCTACTGCACCATAATAAGTATACAACATCCTCACACTTAAGCTATATGTTTATAATGTTCGAATTAGGTGATAAAGTCATTTAAATATGATGGTGGTTTGATACATCGACCACAGGTTGTCTTTTGAACACTCTTATCAGTATCTGGTGTTTCATTATTACTATTAGCTAATTTGGTTCCATGTGAGTAATAATTGTAATTTTGTTTTTTGGGAATATCATAATATCGAATTAAACTAGTGTCACTATCAGAATCGGTATTAGTGGATTCATTTTTGGTTTTCAGTAGATGTTTTCTGTTTCGCCTGAGTATTTTGCCATCATTGGTTTTGTGCAGTTTTGGACGTTTGAGAAGACGTTGATAAATGAATAAAGGAAGAACGTCAGCTTCAGCTCCAGTATCTATTTTATATGACACTGTACACTCATTTGTGTTCAGAGAGATAAGCCATTGTTTTGAGGAAGGAGTGTCAGTGTCGACCTTGTAGATTCGAAGATCGGTTGAGTCGTCGTCGGCTTTTCTGGTGGAATCAACAAGGAGTTGCTCCGTGGTAGTGTGTTCAATCGATCCCAGGAAGAAATTTTCGGTATCAGAATCGTCAGATGAGGATGATAAAGTGTTATGACTGAACTGGTGGAGTTTTTTATTCTTGTGTTGCTTTTTATAATTATTCTTGTTTTGAGTTGAGAGGTTTTTCTTGCAACACGTCGCAAAATGTCCTTTTTGATTACAGCGGTTACATGTCTTGGTGTATGCTGGACACGCACCTCTGGGATGTGCACCTGCACAGAAATTACAACAATTAACCCTTTCTGTGTTGGACGATTGTTATGGATGAGGTAGATTAGATTTGTAATTCGATTTACGAAAAAACTCAACATTTGATGCAGACGGGGATGAATGCTTTTCTTGCTGTTGCATAAAATGCGTTTGTTGTTTGGATGCTTCACTAGCCCGACAGTTAACAAGTACGTTTTGAAGATTAATGGCACCGTCGCGTAGTAAGCGTTCTTGTAGTTTTTTGTTCTTTAAACCTATGATTATAATGTACTTAATTAATGAGTCACGTAAATCACCCAACTCACAGTCTCCACTGAGTTTTCTTAAACGAGTATAAAATTCGTCAAACCATTCTCCGTCTTTCTGACGGGCAGTCAGAAACGAAAAACGTATAAATGTTAAGTTTTTACGTGGCTTAAAATATTCGTCGAACTTCTGTATAATCTTGTTATATTTCATATTTTCCCCTTCATTGAAAACAAAGGTGTTATAAACTTCTTTAGCGGAGTCTCCGATACAATCCAATAAAATCGATGATTTTACTAAGTCAATTTTTTCATTGGATTCAGTGGCTTGGAGAAATATTTGAAAATTGTCCTTCCAAACTTTCCATAGTACAGCTAAATTTCCTGCGCTGTCCAAATTTAGAGCTTTCGGGGGTTAGAGACAATCCATGTTTAATGAAATTGAATGCGAGTAAAAATTAACTTAGCACACGTTGTGAGTTACAAACGTAAAAATCCCAATAACACTTGAGGTAGCTAAAAATATCACGTCTTTTTCCTTCCGTGAGATCGTTCTGATACCATGTTATAATAGGTGAAGAGTAATCAGACAGATAAACACAATCTACGTTGATTCTTAAAACTAGATCTTCAATCCCGTTAGTAACAAAACCAACGCGAAACTAACTGCATATAATGGTACTCTTATTCCTGTTGCTGGTAAGTGCATAGTATTTATTAAACGTAAAACTAAGACAATACCTGTATCATTTATAGTATCTGAATCTGCTAATACACCAAACCTCGGACTAGAATCCAGTTGCCGTTTAGGCTTGATAAAACGTATTGACTCTGTTGATAATGACAATGCATACTTTCGTGAATTTAGTCAATATTTCGGTGAACTCGGAACTCTTGATAAATACTACCACATTCATACTGATCCTGATATACCTCCTGTCATTGATGTGTGTAGAAATGTACCAATTAATCTTCGCCCGAAAGTAGAACTTGAACTTAAACGTATGCAAAAATTGGGAATTATTACTCCAGTTACCGAACCTACCGATTGGGTTAGCTCTTGTGTGGTTGTTAATAAACCAAATGGAAATCTTCGTATTTGTCTTGATCCTCGTAATCTCAACAAAGCCATTAAACGTCACCACCATAAGATGCCAACAACTGAAACCATCTTATCTCAAATGGCCGGTGCACAGTATTTCACTAAACTAGATCTCCAATCCCGTTAGTACAATTCAGGGAGTGTGGTTACTCAAAGGTTCCCGCCATTTTCCAAGCACCTTAAGTTAAAATACTAAATTAAAGATGGTGGCTTGGAGCTGTGATGGCAAGTGTCTACTGCATCATAATAAGTATACAACAATGGGTATGCAGGCCAGGAGGCCTTAGGCCATGAACAATCCAACCCTACAATGCATAGTTTCAGGTCACTCTTGGGCAAGGTGTAGAACCTGATAGCCTCCCTACCAGGGTAACGGGGAAGACGTAGGCTGCAGGGCGTTGGATGTCTTCTCTGGAGCAGATGAACCCTCAGGTTAGAGTCAATGTTCCGAGATCACAAAGCGGCTAGGCGGATGACCCTTGTCAATTGGACAACGGCTAGGCATCCTAATAATTTTTGAACATGGTACTGCGCAAATGGAGAGGAGATGGGCACCACCGTTCCGACTTTCTGCCCTTTAATCACACATGACATGAAAAGAAATCAAAATNTCATACTGATCCTGATATACCTCCTGTCATTGATGTGTGTAGAAATGTACCAATTAATCTTCGCCCGAAAGTAGAACTTGAACTTAAACGTATGCAAAAATTGGGAATTATTACTCCAGTTACCGAACCTACCGATTGGGTTAGCTCTTGTGTGGTTGTTAATAAACCAAATGGAAATCTTCGTATTTGTCTTGATCCTCGTAATCTCAACAAAGCCATTAAACGTCACCACCATAAGATGCCAACAACTGAAACCATCTTATCTCAAATGGCCGGTGCACAGTATTTCACTAAACTAGATCTCCAATCCCGTTAGTACAATTCAGGGAGTGTGGTTACTCAAAGGTTCCCGCCATTTTCCAAGCACCTTAAGTTAAAATACTAAATTAAAGATGGTGGCTTGGAGCTGTGATGGCAAGTGTCTACTGCATCATAATAAGTATACAACAATGGGTATGCAGGCCAGGAGGCCTTAGGCCATGAACAATCCAACCCTACAATGCATAGTTTCAGGTCACTCTTGGGCAAGGTGTAGAACCTGATAGCCTCCCTACCAGGGTAACGGGGAAGACGTAGGCTGCAGGGCGTTGGATGTCTTCTCTGGAGCAGATGAACCCTCAGGTTAGAGTTAATGTTCCGAGATCACAAAGCGGCTAGGCGGATGACCCTTGTCAATTGGACAACGGCTAGGCATCCTAATAATTTTTGAACATGGTACTGCGCAAATGGAGAGGAGATGGGCACCACCGTTCCGACTTTCTGCCCTTTAATCACACATGACATGAAAAGAAATCAAAATTCCATTCTGGATCGGTCGGGGCCCAGTGTAAAAACAACCACTTTATTTCTTGATCTCCACAGGAGAGACATCGGGAAATTGGCTACTAGTGGGCAACCTAAGAAGGAATTCAACATAGCTAAGAAAAATGTTGTATTGCCACATGGAACGCACGTTCACTGAAGGACAAAGAAAAGTTGGATATCTTGGTTAATGAAATCTCAACAATCAAATGGAATATCTTAGGTATATCAGAAATGAAATAGACTTAAATAGGCCAGAAAAACACTTCAGATGGCCACAGAATATGGTAGAGTGGCGGTGAAAAGAAGTATGTTCAAGGCTTTGGCTTTTTAGTAGACATAAAAACGGCGAAGTCTGTAATCGAGTGTCCACCTGTGTCAAGATTAATCTTAACCAGACCAAAGGGCAAACCCAGAAACATGACGATCATTCAGGTTTATGCATCAACAACAGATAGTGATGAAGACGAAATTTACGAATTCTACCAAGGTCTCGGAAAACTAATCACGCACAAGCCAAAAAAGATATCATTGCTCATTGTTCAGGGAGACTGGAACGCAAAAATTGGATACATGGAGCAAGAAAACTGGAAAGGAGTTACTGGAAACTACGGGGTAGATGTTACAAATGCGGGAGGCATTCGATTGCTTGAATTTGCGAAACGACATTATCTGGTCGCTGCAAACGCACTACACAAACGTTCCAGAAGAACAACATGGAACTCACCAGATGGTGAAACTCACAATCAGATTGACTTCATCCTGGTTGACAGAAGAGTTTAATCTGGAATAAGCAGACCAAAAAGGCAGGTTTTCAAAAAACCAGACAATGGCAGCGATCATGACCCGGTAGCGATGACATTTCGGACCAGGCTTATAAAGGCAAAAGGCGAACATCAAAAACGTGCAAAATTTTACTTGGAAAAACTGAAAGACGAAGACGTTCTAAAGACGTACAAAGCAAAACTTGTAGGAAGATTCTCACCTCTTCTACCACTAAGCAATGAAGATCCACAACAATTATGCGATGAATTTACAAGTATCGCATTCAACACTGCGAAATAAGTCCTGGGGAGCAAAAAAGAAACTTAAAGACCTTGGACGACACAGCAGTGTGACCGAAGAAAAGAATTAAAGGAAATCAGGTTTCAAAGCAATGACAACCTGCAGAAATATAGGGACGCAAATAAAGAAGTGATGAAAGCAATCACATCAGCAAAAAACGATTGGGTTGAGAAGCAAGCCGAAGACATTGAGCAAAGAATTGCTTTGAATGACACCCGTAAAGCCTACAATGTCATCAAAAACCTCATCAGAGAGAAAAATGCAAAAACATTGAAGATAAGAATGGAGATTTGTTAACTAACAGCAACGAAGTTGCCGCAGGGTGGAAAGAATACTGTTGTGAATTGTATCAGCACCAAGCTAATGTTGATAGATCAATTTTAACGAGGCTAAACCAGAGGGAAGTTGTGATCCTAAAATTCTGGAATCTGAAGTAAGAGGCACGTTAAGCAAGCTGAAAATGAACAAGTCACCAGGATATGACAATATACTAGCCGAAATAATTAGATATGGCAATAAATCGATTGTAAAGACTTTAGACTTACTATGTAACCGCATACTTGAAACTGGAACGTGGCCAAAACAATGGGTTGAGTCAATACTAATTCCAATTCTGAAAAAGAAAATCAGCAAGAAATGTAGCGATCACCGGACAATCAGCCTCATTAGTCACCCAAGTAAGGTCTTACTCACCATCATCCTAAACTGCATAAGACCCAAAGTTGAGGAAATTCTAGATGAGTCACAGGCCGGTTTCAAGAGACACCGTAGTAGCGTTGAACTGATTTTAAATCTGAGACTGATTGAAAATTTTAGAAACCCTGAGCCATCAAGCCTATTCAGGAAAATAAAAAATATTAATGGTAAGCAAACATGCAGTTCTTGAGGATGCATAAGTTCTCGGAGGAAAGCCTTCTGATGGAGAGGGAAGAAATAGCGAATAGATGGAGTGAGTCTATCAAGAAGTTATTCAGCGATATTAGGGGGTAAAAAGTCAAATAGTTCCAGAGATTTAGATGGGTCGATCATAATTGAAGCGTAAGTAAGACACGCATTGCACAAAATGAAGAATAACAAAGCAACAAGCCCTGATGAACTGGCTGTGAAAATGTTGAAAGCTTCAGGTGACTTCTGTTTGAAGAAGGTGACGCAAGCGTTAAATAAAATCTATACATCAGGTGACATACCACGTGAATTAAGCGAATCCATTGTTGTTGCACTTCCCAAGAAACTGTGGGCTACAGAGTGCGAACTACACTGTACAATAAGTCTTGTGAGCCACTAGTCGAAAATATTAATGAGAATAGTTCTGACACAAATAAGGAAAAGCACAATCCGAGAGACAACTTTTAGTCAATTCGGTTTTAGCCCAAACCCTGGAACGAGAAATGCTATATTTACATTGCGGACCATATGCCAAAGGGTTTGGAAATGAATAGGACCCTATAAATGTGCTTCATTGATTACAGTAAAGCTTTTGACAGAGTTCAGCATAAGTAACTTATAGAAATTTTAAGCAATTTAGATTTAGATTGTAGAGACCTTAGAATCATCAGAAACTTGTATTAGGATCAAATCGCAGGTGTACGTATTGGTGAAAAAGTGAATAAATTTGTCAAAATAAGACGAGATGTGAGACAGGGTTGTGTTATGTCCCTTGATCTTTTTAATACATACAAAGAAAAAGCATTCTCAGTGGGTTGAATTTTCATTGGTGGAGTTTTTACAAATAACATTAGGCACACTGATGACGCTGTACTTATTGCAGACTCTAATGAAAAATCGGAACGTTTCCTTGATCAGATAGCAGATCACAGCGAAAGAATGGGGATGAACGTTAATTGTAAAAAAACCTTCTATGTCGATAAGTAAAGCAAACACAGCACCAAAATGTTCAGTTAACATTGGTGGAGTTGAAAGCAAACAAGTTAATAGTTTTAAATATCTTGGTTTAATAATCACATCTAACGGCAAATGCAAACAAGAGATAATTACAAGAATTGGCCCAGCAATGAATGCTTTTACTAAAGTAAGGAGTATTCTCACAAATCCTTCTCTATCAGTAAAAACGAAGCTGTGTGTTCTTAATTGTTATATAATCCCAATATTACTCTTGTGAAAGTTGGACAATAACTAAAAAGTTGGCTAACCGCCAGGAAGCTGCAGAGATGTGGTTTCACAGACATATCCCCAAAATATCAGGGGCTGATATGATAACAAACGAAGAAGTACTGAGAAGACTAAAGGTTAGATGTAACATTCTCAAAATTATAAGACAAAGAAAGTTTGAGTTCTTCGGACATATTATTAGGAAAGGAGGGTTCGACTATTTAGCTATTACTGGGAAAGTAGATGGATAGAAAGGTAGAGGAAAAAGTAGGCTCATGTATGTGAGTGAACTAGCGAAAGACAAAGAATAGAACAGAACGGAGAGCCATGTCCGCCTAAGCTTTATAAAGGCAGGGATTATATTATAAAATGTTAAGTATCTTTGGGTATTAGATTCTGTAGTACGAAGAAAATTTGATTCTCAGGCTATGTGATGATAAATACCTTTAATGGATAAATTCTCTAATGGTAAGGCTCATTGATGATTATATTCTCCAATGTTTAGTATGTTGGGTGGTTAGACTCTCTGATATACAACCTCATTGATGATTAGATTCTAAAATGTTTAGTACCTTGCGTGGTTAGATTCTCTGATGCACAGGCTCATTGATGATTATACTCGCCAATGTTTAGTATCTTGGATGGTTAGATTCTCTGCTGTACAGGCTCATAGATTATTATATTCTCCACTGTTTAGTCTCTTGTGTGGTTAGATTCTCTGGTGCACAGGCTCATAGATAATAATATTCTCTAATGTTTAGTATTTGAGTGGTTAGATTCTCTGATGTACAGGCTCATAGATTATTATATTCTCCAATCTTTAGTATCTTGAGTGGTTAGATTCTCTGGTATACAGGCTCATAGATTATTATATTCTCCAATGTTTAATTTCTTTGATAGTTAGATTCTCTGGTGTACAGGCTCATAGATGATTATATTCTCCAATGTTTAGTTTCTTTGATAGTTAGATTCTCTGATGTACAGGCTCATTGATGATTAGATTCTGCAACGTTTAGTATCTTGGATGGTTAGATTCTCTGATGTACAGGCTCATTGATGATTATATTCCCCAATGTTTAGTATTTTGGATGGTTAGATTCTCTGATGTACAGGCTCATAGATTATTATATTCTCTAATGTTTAGTGTCTTTGATAGTTAGATTCTCTGATGTACAGGCTGATGGATGATTATATTCGCCAATGTTTAGTATCTTGGATGGTTAGATTCTCTGATGTGCAGGATCATAGGTTATTATT
>RDPX01000157.1:161722-193650 GCA_003991215.1 Morbakka virulenta
TGATTATGTTTTCCTTTGTTGAGTTTTTTGGGTTGTTAGTTTCTTGAATGTAACGTCTCATAGTTGCTTAGATTCTCCAACGTTTAGTATCTTGGATGGTTAGTTTCTCTGATGTACAGGCTCATGATGATTATATTCTCCAATGTTTAGTATTTTGGATGGTTAGATTCTCTGATGTACAGGCTCATAGATTATTATATTCTCTAATGTTTAGTGTCTTTGATAGTTAGATTCTCTGATGTACAGGCTAATTGATGATTATATTCGCCAATGTTTAGTTTCTTGGATGGTTAGATTCTCTGCTGTACAGGCTCATAGATTATTATATTCTCCAATGTTTAGTATCTTGAGTGGTTAGATTCTCTGGTGTACAGGCTCATAGATTATTATATTTTCCAATGTTTAGTATCTTGGATGATTAGATTCTCTGATGTAGAAGCCCATTGATGATTATATTCGCCAATGTTTAGTATCTTGAGTGGTTAGATTCTCTGGTATACAGGCTCATAGATTATTATATTCTCCAATGTTTAGTTTCTTTGATAGTTAGATTCTCTGATGTACAGGCTCATTGATGATTAGATTCTCCAACGTTTAGTATCTTGGATGGTTAGATTCTCTGCTGTACAGGCTTATAGATTATTATATTCTCCAATGTTTAGTGTCTCTGATGGTTAGGTTCTCTGATGTACAAGCTCAGCGATAATTAGATTCGCCAACGTTTAGTATCTTGGGTGGTTAGATGCTCTGATGTACAAGCTCATTGATGATTAGATTCTGAAATGTTTAGTATCTTTGGTGGTTAGATTCTCTGATGTACAGGCTCATTGAGGATTATATTCTCCAATTTTTAGTATCTTGGATGGTTAGATTGTCTGGTGTACAGGCTCATTGATGATTAGGTTCTGAAATGTTTAGTATCTTGGGTGGTTAGATTGTCTGGTGTACAGGCTCATTGATAATTATACTCTCCAATGTTTAGTATGTTGGGTGGTTAGATACTCTCATGTACAGGCTCATAGATTATTATATTCTCCAATGTTTAGTATCTTGGATGGTTAGATTCTCTGATGTAGAAGCCCATTGATGATTAGATTCTCAAATGTTTAGTATCTTGGATGGTTAGATTCTCTGGTGTACAGGCTCATAGATTATTATGTTCTCCAATGTTTAGTATTTTGGGTGGTTAGATTCGCCTATGTACAGGCTCATTGATGATTATATTCTCCAATGTTTAATATCTTGGATGGTTAGATTCTCTGCTGTGCAGGCTCATAGATTATTATATTCTCTAATGTTTAATTTCTTTGATAGTTAGATTCTCTGATGTACAAGCTCATTGATGATTAGATTCTGAAATGTTTAGTATCTTGGATGGTTAGATTCTCTGGTGTACAGGCTCATAGATTATTATGTTCTCCAATGTTTAGTATTTTGGGTGGTTAGATTCTCTGGTATACCAGCTCATAGATTATTATATTCTCCAATGTTTAGTTTTTTGATAGTTAGATTCTCTGATGTACAGGCTCATTGATGATTATATTCCCCAATGTTTAGTATCTTGAGTGGTTAGATTCTCTGGTGTACAGGCTCATAGATTATTATATTCTCCAATGTTTAGTATTTTGGGTGGTTAGATTCTCTGGTATACCAGCTCATAGATTATTATATTCTCCAATGTTTAGTTTCTTTGATAGTTAGATTCTCTGATGTACAGGCTCATTGATGATTAGATTCTCCAACGTTTAGTATCTTGGATGGTTAGATTCTCTGATGTACAGGCTCATTGATGATCATATTCCCCAATGTTTAGTATCTTGGATGGTTAGATTCTCTGATGTACAGGCTCATTGATGATCATATTCCCCAATGTTTAGTATCTTGGGTGGTTAGATTCTCTGATGTACAGGCTCATTGATGATTAGATTCTGAAATGTTTAGTATCTTGGGTGGTTAGATTCTCTGATGTACAGGCTAATTGATGATTATATTCTCCAATGTTTAGTTTCTTGGATGGTTAGATTCTCTGCTGTACAGGCTCATAGATTATTATATTCTCCAATCTTTAGTATCTTGAGTGGTTAGATTCTCTGGTATACAGGCTCATAGATTATTATATTCTCCAATGTTTAATTTCTTTGATAGTTAGATTCTCTGATGTACAAGCTCATTGATGATTATATTTTGAAATGTTTAGTATCTTGTATGGTTAGATTCTCTGATGTACAGGCTCGTTGATGATTATCATAAAATGTCCACACCTTTAATGAACGAGACATATTTTCTTATCAATTTATGTTACAACCCCAATGCAATCTATAGTAAAATATATAACACAATACATGAGTAGGAATGTCAATGTACCACATCCCTCATATTATGGGGAAAAAAAGTTCTTATTTGTAAAGCAGTTTTTCTCAACAATGACGATTCAGAAGAACGACACATTTGTGAATTCTAGGAGTTGTCCATATCCTCATTGAAATAACGCCTGTTTGGTACTTTCTGCCTTGTAGATCTTCTAGATATGAACTGTTCATATGTTATGTTCTCCTGCCTCTCCTCTATATTCACGCTTTCGTCTTCTGTAACATCATCATATTCATAATCCTCATAGCCTGTCAACACATACTTGTAGCCTTTGCAAAATTGCTGCCACCTTATATTCTCACTTTGCTCATTACTCATTTCTTTTGCTGGTTGTGTGAACCCTGCCATATGCAATTTTATGTCGTCTGGATGTCTCTTTATCAACTTTCCGTCCTTCAAGCGTTCAACTGTCACTATCCTATCATCTTCTGATATTTCAATCACTTGGCAGGTCTCCAGATCAAAATACGGATCAAACTTTGAACTGCTTGTATTTCTTAACAAAACATAGTCGCCATTTTGATATGTAGATTTCTTTCTGAACTTCGAAGCATTTATTTTCTCTCTTCTTTCTAATTTCTGTTTTTCGTCTTTTTCTCTTGCACTCTGGACTTGCTGTTCATTCACTGTAATGCAAGGAAATTTCTTTCTCACTCCATCACGAAATAGCATGGCTGAAGGTGCAATACCAGTAGCTGGATGAGGAGTATCTCTGTAATTGTCTAAGAGTTGCTGCAATGATTCTTTCTCTGTTTTATGTTTATACCTGGCAATCTTAATTGTTTTACCTAGCGGTTTCATGAACGTTTCTGATGGGTTGGCTGAAGCATGGAAAGTTGGAATTTTCTGTGTATTTATACCCCTTTTTGCCGCAAACTCTTGCATTGCCTTGGAATTAAATGGCGGTCCATTGTCAGACAGCTGATTACAATGATTTCCATATATATCATAGATATCAGCCATTCCTGGGATAACGTTGGCTGCTGCTGTTGTTGTGACAAGTTTTGCTGCAGGATATCTTGAGGCTAGATCCTGTACAACAATGACATGCTTTGAAGATGGCATAGAACCAAACAAATCCACTGCTACCGTCTCCCAGCACCTTTTAGACACCTTGTGTGGAATTATTGGCTCACTAGTTTTCTTGTCCGAGAAGATATTTCATTCATGACAATTTATTATTGCCTCTTTTACTTTCTTTTGCAAGTCGTGGAAGAAGAAGTGATATCTGAGTCTTCTTTCTAGGCCACAAATTCCTGGATGGTTACCCCGATGAGCTAATTCTATTGCTAGTGCTTGCAGTTGTTCTGGTAATATAATGCGCTCTCTTTTAAGAATAATTCCGTTTCCAGTTGTTGTAAGCTCTGGTAATATTTCCTTGAATCTAAGGAGATTTTGGTCTTCCGATTTTGGTATCCAAGTCTGGTCTTTCATGATCAACTTTCTTAGCTTTAACAATGTTTCGTCTTTTGAAGTAGCCTTCGAAATCTCACTTATTCCAATGTGATCCATTATTGGAGTGACATGCAACATGTACAGTAGGTTGTTGAGTTCCTCTGTTTCTTCGATTTCTTCTTTTGAAATCAGTGCTAGAGGCTTTGCTTTTCTTGACATGTAATCTGTCTGATTTTTACAGCCTTTTTGATATTTGACTTCAAAATCAATATCCTGATGCCTCATTTTGATTTTGTCTGTGCGAATTGATCCTGGGCTGTTTCTGTTAAAGATGGGACACAAAGGTTTGTGGTCTGTGATTACTGTGACTGTTTTTGGAGATCCTACAAGGTAATTCCTAAACCTCCTCAAACCGAAATCAACTCTCATTGCCTCCAAATCTAGCTGTGGATATCTTGTTTCCGATGGACCTGTTCTTCATGATGCAAATGCAACTGGTTTAGATTCTTCTTTTGTATCACCATGAGCTAACATTGCGCCAAGACCTGTAATATGTGCATCTGTAAATAAGTAGGTAGGTTTTGATAAGTCAAAGTATCTAAGTAGGGCATCTTTTCTAAATGCTGAAATCAGATTCTCAAAACAGAGTTGATGTTTTTTTTCCCATCTGAACCTGATTTTTTCTCTGGTTATTTCCCGCAATGGGGCCGATTGCTTTACAAAGTTAGCTATAAATGCTGAATTTGATTGCATCATACACAGGAAACTGATCAGTTCCGACTTTGATACAGGTGCAGCAATGTGATACAATGCCTCTATCTTGGCTGGATCCGGACGCACCCCATCTGCTCCATAGATCATTCCCCAAAAGGATATTTCTTTTTTTCCAAACGAGCATTTCGCTGGATTCAGTGTAAGACCAGCCTTTGCTATGGTTTCCATTACCTCTTGTATGACATGCAAGTGGGTTTTCATATCTGTTGTTGCCAGTATCAAATCATCATGAATCAAGTGTGCTCCTTTTAAGTTAGCAAATATAGGCCTCAGAGCCGCATTCAGTTCCCCTTGTGCTGGTTTCATTCCCATGGTTAACCTTCTATATCTATTCAACTTATCATTGGCATGAAATACTGTGAGGTATCGGGACTATTTTGCTAAAGCTATCTGCCAAAAGGTGCTTTTAAAGTCCAATTTTGAGAAAACCTTACAACCTGCTAATTTGGCCTTAATATCTTCATGCCTTGGAATAGGGACATTGATTGGCTCTATTGCTTTGTTTACATTTCTTGCATCTAGAGTGACTCTTAATTGACCGTCAGACTTTGGAGCAAGTACTGAGTTAGAAACCCATGGAGCCGGCTCATTCACTGGATGCTTCTCTATTATTCCTTCACTGACCATCTCATCAATGGCCTTTTGAGCTCTTTCTTTCAAGTAATAAGGGAAAGATCTTGGTGACACACACACTGGCTTTACATCTTGCTTAGCATGAAATGTTACTTCATGATTTTTAAGTTCACCAATACCCATAAAATTTTCTGGGTATTTAGCTAGGCACTGTTGTATTGGGTCTTTGTCTTTATCTTCAGAATCTATCATGAGAACTGGCTGAAAAACACCTGGATTTTTGTTGAAAGTGATGGTACCAAGTTGCAATGCTGCTTTTTTCGACAGTATGGGCTCACAAGATCCAGATATGATATGTCAATTCACTGGCACTGAAGACTCTCCAAACGAAACGGAGCATCTAGCCTCCCCATAAACTGGTAATGAGGGGCTATTGTATGGTTTGATTCTGGTCTTGGATGGCATCATTTTTGAGAGCAAGTTCCATCTTTTAGCCTGGACTGTACCGCACACAACTATTCTAGCCCCAGAGTCTGCTATGACAGTATCTAAGCTATTATTGACTACCACCTGAACTCATCAACCCTTTTCTTAGGTTTCAGTGTTGGTTTCACTTTGCAATCTGTCTTGACTCGGAAAAGATTAACATTGTACGCACACTCTTCTTCAGAATCAGATTGTTGTTGGTTTCCAGTGTTGTCACTATCATCCTTTTTCCCTCTGTTTACATTCTTGTTTTTGCAGACTTGTTCAAAATGTGCTTTCTTTCCACATTTCTTGCAGGTGTGGGTCTTGGCAGGACAAGTTTCCTTATGTTTCATTATAGACCCATTAACTTTTTATCCGCAGTTAAAGCATGTTATAAGTTTTCTTTGAGTTTGCTCTTTCTTTTTGTTGTCTTTCATATTACCGTACGAGTATTTTCCCATTCTATCAACACTCTCACCACCAATCTCATCTCCTCCTCTGGCAGCACTCTCCATTTGCATACCTTCTTTTCTCATACCTTTCTTGTTCAAATCCCATGATTTTCGAAGAGCCTCTTCTCTAATTTCTTTTGAGTGAGTTCCAATGATAATTTGATTCCTTATAGAAATATCTTCTGCAGTACATCCGTTGTTATCACATTTGAACTGACAATGCTGAGCCTCCTTGTAGGCTCTGTTACAAAATGCAGGGAACGTTTCTTGTGGTAGTTGTGCAATAGCTCTAAATTGGAAGTTCTTGAGTGTAGTGTTCTCTGTGGGTTTGTAGTATTGACGCATACTATGTACAAATATATCCCAGCTTGCTACCTTTCTAGATGTCTCCTCTGGTTTAGCAGCTCGCCAGTCTGCAGGGAATCTCTTTGAGGAATACATTCCCAATAATTTAGCCACTTTGTCTTTGGACCTCCATTCTTCCCTAATTTCATAATATTCATCAAGAGTTGGCTGTGGTTTTGGAACGTCTGCAGTTGCTCCTGTGAATGCCCATCTTTGCAAGGCTGCATCCATAGACACTTTTGGAGGATCGGGAAACTGAGCATCGTATCTCAACTCAAACAGTTCAACAAATTCCTCAAATGCCTTTAGAGTGTTTCCTCGATGATTGTCAGGGTCAAAGAATACTTGCTTGCATCGGGGTTCTCCACTCATTGTTGTTGTGTTTTCTTTGCTTGTTTGGGTGTGTTGTTCCAACTGATAAACTACAATTGTGCCTCTTCCGAATCACGTCACTGTTTATCAATTTAGCGTGTGTAATATATAAGCCTTACCGAATGATCCACTGCTGTTAACATGTGTGCAACATGCAGTGTGATGTTGCTTTGCTTGAATACAGTGGTATTCAGTTGATCCAAATAGCAGCTGGATCAAATCCTTTCACACGTCAATCCTCTATTTTATTGTACAACTGATTTTCATGGAAGGCGTCGTGCACATCTATGCATGCAAGCATTCAAAATTTGTTTTCTGTTTTGCACTTTCAAATATGTAGATAGGAAAATGTACGCCTTACCATATGGGCCAGTGCCGTCTTTGTACGTGACATGCACTGTTATGCCACTTCGTTTTATTGTATCAGCTCCACAGAGGTCCTTGTCTTCCGTTGCCACTTCCTCGTCGCCAATATAAATATTGTAATCTATGAGCCTGTACAGGCTCATAGATTATTATATTCTCTAATGTGTAGTGTCTTTGATGGTTAGATTCTCTGATGTACAAGCTCATAGATGATTATATTCTCTAATGTGTAGTGTCTTTGATGGTTAGATTCTCTGATGTACAAGCTCATTGATGATTATATTCCCCAATGTTTAGTATCTTGGATGGTTAGATTCTCTGCTGTACAGGCTCATTGATGATCATATTCCCCAATGTTTAGTATCTTGGATGGTTAGATTCTCTGATGTACAGGCTCATTGATGATCATATTCCCCAATGTTTAGTATCTTGGGTGGTTAGATTCTCTGATGTACAGGCTCATTGATGATCATATTCCCCAATGTTTAGTATCTTGGGTGGTTAGATTCTCTGATGTACAGGCTCATTGATGATTAGATTCTGAAATGTTTAGTATCTTGGGTGGTTAGATTCTCTGATGTACAGGCTCATTGATGATTATATTCTCCAATGTTTAGTTTCTTGGTGGTTAGATTCTCTGATGTACAGGCTAATTGATGATTATATTCTCCAATGTTTAGTTTCTTGGATGGTTAGATTCTCTGCTGTACAGGCTCATAGATTATTATATTCTCCAATGTTTAATTTCTTTGATAGTTAGATTCTCTGATGTACAGGCTCATTGATGATTAGATTCTGAAATGTTTAGTATCTTGGATGGTTAGATTCTCTGGTGTACAGGCTCATAGATTATTATATTCTCCAATGTTTACTTTTTTGATAGTTAGATTCTCTGATGTACATGCTCATTGATGATTATATTCTGAAATGTTTAGTATCTTGGGTGGTTAGATTCTCTGATGTACAGGCTCATAGATTATTATATTCTCCAATGTTTAGTATCTTGGTTGGTTAGATTCTCTGGTGTACAGGCTCATTGATAATTATATTCTCCAATGTTTAGTATCTTGGGTGGTTAGATACTCTGATGTACAGGCTCATAGATTATTATATTCTCCAATGTTTAGTATCTTGGGTGGTTAGATTCTCTGATGTACAAGCTCATTGATGATTATATTCTGAAATGTTTAGTATCTTGGGTGGTTAGATTCTCTGATGTACAAGCTCATTGATTATTATATTCTCCAATGTTTAGTATCTTGGTTGGTTAGATTCTCTGGTGTACAAGCTCATTGATAATTATATTCTCCAATGTTTAGTATCTTGGGTGGTTAGATACTCTGATGTACAGGCTCATAGATTATTATATTCTCTAATGTTTAGGATCTTGTATGGTTAGATTCTCTGATGTACAAGCTCATTGATGATTAGATTCTGAAATGTTTAGTATCTTGGATGGTTGAATTCTCTGGTGTAAAGATTCACGTATGATTTGTTTATCTGTTGTACAGGTTTTCTGATGGATAGGTTATTTCATTTTTGATTTTTCAATGTATTACCAAAAAAAGTCCCTTTGTATGGTTAGTTATGTAGGAAAAACAAAAATGTAAACAGTACTTACACTTATTAAGAGTTGTATATAGAGTACAAGTCTATTAGAATGTGAAAGAGGGACGGTAAGCGTAATGATGAAATAATAAATAGGGGCGTCAGGATTGTGAAATTTACGAAAAATGATAAAGATCTTATCAAAAACGTATCAAAAAAAAGAAATATAAAGGAAAGCCCAGATAAACACAGGCAATAGCTGTGACAAATAGTGAAAAGAAGACAGACGTAGGCAGGCGAAGAAACGAATAGTGCAGAGACAATGTAGTTTCTTAGGGCATTTACTACTGACAAAAGGAGTAGAATAACTGGTAGTAGGAGGAAAAGTGAAATGGGGAAAAATAGAGGAAGTTTTGAGACACAAATTTCTAGGATAGATAGGCTAATTTTTGGGCATTGGTGGCCCCTCTGATTAAACCGAGCAAAATATTGTATATGTACTAATCAAGCCTGTTCGACTGAAGAACTTTGAGCCACTGAAGTAAAAGGGTAGACGTTTTGGTTTTCTTTATCAAAAGTTTCAACTAGTATGCATGTACAAAAATAGTGCTGATGTGGCCTTTGACTTTTTAGTAAAAAGTGATGTTAAGGACTGCCACATCTGAGGGAAGGGGTTTCTTTTAAGTAAATCCGAAAAACAAAATTCTTTTGGAAGAAGTGACAGATAATTCATTTAAAGCAAAATGCATAATATTTAAATTAAATAATTCATGAGGATTTGAAAGCTCTAACAGCAGCCTTTTACTTTTAAAATTCCAATTTACTATCAATTATTGCAATGTTGAATTTTAAGTTCCTAATCAAGGCTCAAAGTTAACTGTACTGTGTAGATTTGAGAAGTGTAGACCACTAGTGATAACTTCATCATCAGTATTATCAAGTCCTTTGGAAAGAAATTCGAATGACATAACTACACATAGAAATTTTGCAACAAAAATTTTCAGCCACATCATCAATTTTGCAACTGACTATGATAGAATTGATGTTATATGTGATCGTTCATTCGAAGATGGAAGAATTTTCATCTAATTTCATTGACAATATTTTCAAAATCAGTATTAATAAGAATCAACTAAACACCTTTGTAGCCAAGAAATTTCTCTTCTAATATTCTGGAAGCAAAACATTAGTCATCATCCAGAGGGAACTTTATCATCTAATGTCGAAACCCTCTTTGCTGATATCACTTTTTCTCCGAATTAAGGTGACCTGACCAGAAACACGTACTTCATGCCGTTCATTGTGTCGGTTGAATGGCTGCAGGGAGGAATACAACATAATGTAATGTCAAATTAATTTCGTCAGTGCTTGGTGAAAACACTGTAAAGCCCACCCAAAGTGATTGTAATTTTTAAATGTATGTCAAAGCAGATATTTTAAAACAGAACACCATCTGTCCACCAGTTGTTCCCCTTACGACCCTAACTAATGCTTGCACAGTCAAGGGCAAGTTTATTTGATAGGAAATTGTCATGCAGACGACTGCTTATCACACTTTGTCTTGGAGAACAAGAATTTATGCTATTTGTCATAATTTATTTATAAGTTCTCAAGATCTGGCAGAAGACTGAGTTCGCTTGAGCATTGTTGTAGCCCAATATTAGGTATATGATCGAGAGACATAAATTCTAAGAATAATAATTTATTCTGGGCCTGAAAAACGTTTCCAGATCACAATCAAATAATGGAAACTTCACAGTGTGACGCATTTGATTTACCCTGTTTTGGTACTAATCGGTGGCGTGAAAGTGGTATTTTGTCTTACAATGAGGTTTGTTCTGTTCAGGGGTATTGTGGTGTCACTCTTGCAAACTGCTGCGTTCTGCTTTATCGGCTGTATGGTATGGTAAAGCATAGTCTGCTATAGTTTACTGGAATCAGATGTGGTCTCTTTTACCTCACTATGCTTCACTAATGATGGCAAGGGTTGAACTCCACTGTCAATTTTGTCAATGTTGTATGGTAAAGACACATCAGTAAATACTAGGCTTGTTTTAAGCTGTTTTATGGTTATTTTGTAAATAACTAGCTCCTCTCAATATAAATAGGTATAGCTACTAATTTTAACATTGCTCAAGTACTAAAAATAGTTTAAGGTTAGAATAAACGACTCGTTTTAATTTTTAATAAAAATTGAAATTGCATGTTTTATCGTTTACATGAGGCATTATGAAACAAGCCAGCACCATGCGTGAATTAATACTTCATATTGCTTATTTTTTCCAGATCCAAGAGTGATTGATTAACATAACAGTACCTGATTTAAGTAGCCTTGTTAACAAAATATTTCTATTATTGAATTATCGCACACTGATAAGATGTCATTTCATTCAGCGGTAATGTCTCCTTGATATTGGTGACAGCAAGTCTCCTCAATTTTCAAGGACTTTTCTCAGGATCCGTGCAGATTGCAGGATTACAATCTTCTGCATCTCTTCAATTCTGGTCTCAATTCCTATTATTATTATTATGATTACTATTATTATTATTATTATTTCCCGTTTTTACAATGTGTGTCTGGCTGTTGTTATCATCGCATTTTTATGCTAATAGGCGAATCATAACAAATGATCATGGGCTAACAGTATTTCCTTTTTTTTTCCCTCAAAACTCCAGTACGTTCCGCAAAATTCTCGCAGTTCCTAATAACGCAGTCTTTTGAAGCACTCCCATGTTACAATATATTTCAAGCTTTCCAGCCCACTTCTCAAATCCTTTTGTCACACATCCCACAGCTCCTATCACAATCGGTACCATTTCTACTTTCTTCAATTCCCACAGTCTTTTTATCTCTCTTTTCAGATCTTGATACTTTTCTACATTCTCCATTCCTTTCTGCTCAACATTCACATCCATCGGGACTATTATGTCAATGATAATTGCCTTATGTTCCTTCTTATATACTAAGATTAAATCTCGTTTCCTTGCCTTGATCACATTTTCACATTGGATATTTACATCCCATAGCAACTTCACATCATCATTCTCCACAACTCCTTCTGGGGCATGTTTGTACCATTTTTCACTATTTTTCATTTCCATTGTTATTATTATTATTATTATTATTATTATTATTGAATTAATGTTTATACAGGATATAATACATATAGAAACACATCCGTATTTTACATATGCTGTAAAAACTGCTATCAATGTGGTCCTGTTTTAACACATCCGTAAACAAAAAGGAAAAAAGTAAAACATAATGAGAATAGGAAATTAAAAATCTGCTTTAGGGCTGATCTAAGACTATTATCACATAGTAAGACAATGAAAATGCTGAAAAACGAGCCTAAATTTAGAGGAACTAATCACTAAAATCTAAAAACCTAAAAATTCAAAGATACTATTTGAAATCATTTCATTTAAAAACCATGCCTTATTAAAAAATAAATGATGCTTTATAGCAAGTTGTAAACAATTACTTAAAACTGGTCAGATTAAACGGAAATTGTATTATCAGTAAAATACTGTTTCATTGAAAAACAAACAACCTTGGGAAAATGATCTGGAATAATCTTATCATAATTTGTGGGCAGGAAAATATTTTCTTCGTCAGAGATAATCAGTCTAATTTAAGACGATTATGATTTTCAAATATTTAATACTTCAAAAGTTTACTGAAAATCCCTGATTTGAGTGTATGGGTTACTTTAAGACTTAAAGTTTTAATTAAATCCCTTTACTACGAGAAAACCCTCTTTTCATTGACACGAAATTTTCAGATATAAAGTGTACTATTTGACAAAATTCCTTCAAAGGTGTTTTTCCACAATCTCACAGTAAAGGAATTGAAATAAAATTTTATATTTTTGTGATAGCAGAAAAATTAAAATATAAACTTCGATCCTTTCAAGCAAGATTTTTTACACGATTTTTTACACGAGAGAGGTCAGGTCAGTGACATGAAATAGTATGGGGCAACAGGGCCAGTAAAAAGAGCTGTTTTTTAAAAAGAACAACGGTTTGAAATTTTCGTTTAATACACAAGCGTTTATATATATATATATACATATACATATATATACGCTTTTAAATATATAAATATAAATACATATATATATATATATATTAATATATATAAATATATATGTCAATCATTCAGTGGTTGACATGGTCATCGATCGACTGATGATCCATGATTTCGATAATTACCACCATACCATTACTCATTCCTTTATTTTAATCTATCACAATTTTGTTTCTCTTCTTTGTCATTTTTCTTGCTATAAATATCGTTCCATAACATAACAATCATTTTTACTTTCTTTTGTCATTTATCTGCAAACTCTGTGTGTGTATGTGTGTGTTACTCGTTGTGTTGTCTTTCGTATTGTCCTGCTTGTTCATCTATGTGTAGTTTCTTCGTGGTCATTAATTTAGCCAATACTATCTTTGGCTCTGANTATATTATATATTATATATTATATATTATATATTATATATTATATATTATATATTATATATTATATATTATATATTATATATTATATATTATATATTATATATTATATATTATATATTATATATTATATATTATATATTATATATTATATATTATATATTATATATTATATATTATATATTATATATTATATATTATATATTATATATTATATATTATATATTATATATTATATATTATATATTATATATTATATATTATATATTATATATTATATATTATATATTATATATTATATATTATATATTATATATTATATATTATATATTATATATTATATATTATATATTATATATTATATATTATATATTATATATTATATATTATATATTATATATTATATATTATATATTATATATTATATATTATATATTATATATTATATATTATATATTATATATTATATATTATATATTATATATTATATATTATATATTATATATTATATATTATATATTATATATTATATATTATATATTATATATTATATATTATATATTATATATTATATATTATATATTATATATTATATATTATATATTATATATTATATATTATATATTATATATTATATATTATATATTATATATTATATATTATATATTATATATTATATATTATATATTATATATTATATATTATATATTATATATTATATATTATATATTATATATTATATATTATATATTATATATTATATATTATATATTATATATTATATATTATATATTATATATTATATATTATATATTATATATTATATATTATATATTATATATTATATATTATATATTATATATTATATATTATATATTATATATTATATATTATATATTATATATTATATATTATATATTATATATTATATATTATATATTATATATTATATATTATATATTATATATTATATATTATATATTATATATTATATATTATATATTATATATTATATATTATATATTATATATTATATATTATATATTATATATTATATATTATATATTATATATTATATATTATATATTATATATTATATATTATATATTATATATTATATATTATATATTATATATTATATATTATATATTATATATTATATATTATATATTATATATTATATATTATATATTATATATTATATATTATATATTATATATTATATATTATATATTATATATTATATATTATATATTATATATTATATATTATATATTATATATTATATATTATATATTATATATTATATATTATATATTATATATTATATATTATATATTATATATTATATATTATATATTATATATTATATATTATATATTATATATTATATATTATATATTATATATTATATATTATATATTATATATTATATATTATATATTATATATTATATATTATATATTATATATTATATATTATATATTATATATTATATATTATATATTATATATTATATATTATATATTATATATTATATATTATATATTATATATTATATATTATATATTATATATTATATATTATATATTATATATTATATATTATATATTATATATTATGTATTATATATTATATATTATATATTATATATTATGTATTATATATTATATATTATATATTATATATTATATATTATATATTATATATTACATATTATATATTATATATTACATATTATATATTATATATTATATATTATATATTATATATTATATATTATATTACATACATTGTATATACTGTAAGTATAGTACTTTAATTAATCCACTGATGATGATATATTAACTTACATTAAGCAGTGCATTAGCTTGTTGCCCCTTGATGATAAACTGAAAGCTGCTATACATTAATTCTGAATTTAATGAAAACAGTAATTGTTTCTTGTGAAGCATAATTGGAAAATTAAATCTAAAAGCAATGAAAACTCTCCTGTTTGTTATCAGTCTGAGTGGCTCAGCGGGTAGATGCAAAAATCTCTTTGACAGGTTCACGACAGGTATTTATAATAGCAGGAGCACTAACTAAGAAAAAGCGGCAACTTTTTTTATATCCTTACAGCCTCGATGTTTCGGAAATAAAGGAATTTACAAGCGTGGTGATAAAAGAAATAAAATAGATAAAAGAAATAGAGAAATAACATTTGAATTTTTTTTTTATTTTGAAATATTTTTACAAATTTTTCACCAACAAGAAGTGTTAAAATCTTAATATTTTATAAAAATAAACCGATTGTTATTATCCAACTGGGTTTGAAAAAACACCCTGCAAACTAAAGAATTTGTAAAGCGAAAAAGTGCTTACTCTAAATGTAAACATGCTAGAGATTAAAGGGTTAATCAAATACTACTTGTATAGTATTCTACCTTCGTAAGCAGAATTAATTTAACGTTGAAAATAGTTCTGTACTCAATAAAAGTATGGGCCTTGATATTATTATATAAATTTAAAGTCAAATTCAGAGGTTAGATAAGAGCACATATCTTCCTATTTCAAATATAGCTGTTTTACATCGTAATAATGTTGTTGAAAAGAACATTAATAGGGCTAACCCTAGCTGTAAAGAGCACAACTTCATTGTTCAACATTGTTCAAAAAGTAAAAATAAATGAATTGGTAAATTCCCTTAATTGAACTCAGAAAAATGCACCAAACAACAGCTTTCCATGTTTGTATTTTGCAACAAACTCGTCCTCAATTTTAGAAGGTCAATCATACCTCGCATTTTCTTGTACTAATTCAAAATTGAGAAAGAATTAGAACGCAGCTGTTTTAAGCTACTGTGCTCTCGTGGAAACAGTTTTCTTCTGAGCGGAAATGTCCTTTTCAATGTTCAGCCAGTAGCCAGGTTGACCATCATTAAACTTATCAATATCAAAAGGCTGAAAAGTTTCCTTTTAGTACTTCCACTTAAAAAAAAAGCACACAATTTTTATCAAAGAAAATTTTCTCAGCACTGCTACACAGCCCTTTTTCAACAATTAAAGCCACAAGCAAACTATTATGGTCAATATTTGATGTATTTTTCTTCCTTTTTAATAATACATATTCCCCTTTAACTGAGTATTTGTGAGTACTCTTTTGTACAATAGCAAAAGGCAGAAATGTTCTCATTAACCATTTTTGAATTATGTTTATTGTAATCTTTACTTGCTTTTACTACTTATAACGGATATTTTTTCACTTAAAAAACAAAATGAGAATTTCGTTGTATTGCTTGACAGTTTTTAACCAATAGGGACGCTCAAGGAACCTCAAGGCTCTCCATTTACTTCATATATCCAATAGTGCGTGCTTGTACCCCCAAGTTAAGTTGTCAGTTTTCAATCCTCTTAATTTTTGTACAATGCATCATATTTTTAACGTCATTTCAAGAACCTGAGGCTCAGACGGTGCACTTCACAGGAACTTGGATTTGTAATAAAGGAATTTCTTGGCCGGGTGTCCTTCCTGGCGCCAGCCAAAGCCTTTTCTTTAGTGAGTTTCCAACGTCGGTCTCTCGGGGAATCGTACCCGGAATTCTTGACAAGGTGCTGTTGCACTTACCATTCAGCCACATTTCCTCGAACTTTGTACAAAGCATCATAACACTCAAAATTCTTTTTGTAACCTCTGCTTCCAGGTTTCAATTGCATGTAATTGGCACACTAAAATTAGGAATTTCAGCTTATCAAATGTCTATGCACTTAAAATAACCAAAACAAACGCCAAAGTAAGACAAAACAGGAAAACAAAAAAAGAACAGGATAACGAAATAAGAACAGGAAAATCAAGTAAGGACAGGGAAACAAAATAGAAACAGAAAAAGAAACTAAGAAGGGGACAACAAAATAAGAACAACAAAACAAACTAAGAACAGGACAACCGAATAAGAACAGGAAAACAAAATAAAGACAAGATAACCAAATAAGAGCAGGAAAACAAAACAAAATAGGAAACAAAATAAGAACATGGAAACAAATAAGGAACAGGATAACAAAACAAAAAGGAAAACAAAACAAAACAGGAAAGCAAACTAAGAACAGGTAAACAAAACAAAACAAAACACGAAAACAAAATACGGACAGGTAAACAAAACAAAACAAAACAGGAAAAAAAAATAAGGACAGGAAAACAAAATAAGAAAATGGAAACAAAATAAGAACAGGATGAAAAAACAAAATCAGAAGGTGAAAACAAAATAAAAACAGGACAACAAAACAAAATACAAAAACTGGGGTCTTGGGGGCTTCACCCCTCCACTTTTCAGCTATTGATAGAACACATCTACATCTCTACTAGTCTGATTGAACCCATAGAAGTTATAGTTGTGTTCAAATATTGTAGTGATCATGCAGCAGTGCAAATAAAAGTTGAATTTTGATAAAAATGTTGAACACTGAGTTGATTTGCACTTCATTATACATTTCTTTCTAAAAATTGACCCACCTTACAGGCACGGCGTCACTGATTAAAAACTGGGGGGCTGAGAAATATGCAGATTTCCGCAAGTTACCCCCAGATCGAGACAACATATGTACTGTATTGCACAATAAGACATAAAGAAAAACACGAGAAGAAAAATAGATTTCTTTATCAAAAATTTAAATGTTTTTTTTCCTTTTTTTTCAAAAAACTATAGTCTATAAAAATAACTGAACATTACTGAGCAAAGAAGTGTCTATAAAAATAACTGAACATTACCCAGCAAAGAAGTGTCTCTAAAAATAACGGAGCATTACTGAGCAAAAAAGTGTTTATAAAAAGGAGCTGAGCATTACTGAGCAAAGTAGTGTTTGTAAACATAACTGAGCATTACTGAGCAAAGAAGTGTTTATGAAAAAACTGAGCATTACTGAGCAAATAAGTGTTTGTAAAAATGACTGAACATTACCGAGCAAAGAAGTGTTTTTAAAAATAACTGAACGTAACCGAGCAAAGAAGTGTCTATAAAAATAACTGAGCATTACTGAGCAAAGAAGTGTTTATGAAAAAACTGAGCATTACTGAGCAAATAAGTGTTTGTAAAAATGACTGAACATTACCGAGCAAAGAAGTGTTTTTAAAAATAACTGAACGTAACCGAGCAAAGAAGTGTCTATAAAAATAACTGAGCATTACTGAGCACAGAAGTGTCTATAAAGTACTTTATGAATAGAAGTGTCTATAACGAAAAGATAAATTGTCCAAGAACAAGAACAAGGAAAACACAAAGATGTAGAAGCGCGGCAATACTTGTTGGCGCTTAAAAATATAGAATAAGAAAGGTTGTGATTTACTTTTGTAATAAACGTAGGTAATCCGGCAGAGACATATGACTTCATTTGCTTGAAAAAGCATTCAATCCATTGATGTAACGAAATTCAGAACAACTGTACAGAACAACTGATTAGTGATTTTTTTTTGCTTCAAATAATTTGCGAATAAGAGATGCCTTGATTCATTTTGTGAATAAATTACAGATTTGAAGTAATTTGAGATTATATACTTCATACTCTGTTCTTAGGGAAACCTTTATGCATCCATTTAAGGAAAACAAAACAATAGTAAAATTATTTACCTCCACGTAGTGAAAATTTCTTAAAATATCTCAATAAAAATATTTTTTATGATAAGCAATCTGCTCAATATTTATTTCGCTTCGAATAAGAAACAGTCTCAGGAACAACTAGACTGATCCTTTGCATTAAGTTGTATTCTTCAAAACACACACGTAAGGTTTTCTACCAAAAATATTTTTCCCCTTAATTTATTGGAAATTCAATTAAAAAAGCTATTACTATTGCAGTTAACGAGTTGCCACTTCACTACTTTTCATTTTTGCTCACACTATAAACAAGGTCAAAATTTATCCTTTAAGCTTAACTTTTCATTAAATTTAATTTTATTATTTCAAAAAGATTTTACAAGGATTGTCTCGCTATGAATTCCTTTTTTTACATCGTTACGCTCCTTGTTTTTACTCACAAAAAATCATATATCGTTAAGTTTGAAGCCACCTTCCTGCCTACGGATTACTAAAATGGCAAACCTTGTTTAACCTCAAGCTCAATTTTTAATTCTTTTGAGAAGTTGTTTGTCCAAAAACCTTGATTTATAGTTTTACATACCTCTCGAATGTAAAATAGTAGCAATATATTTGTTTTCCATAAGCAATGTATAACAGAACTCTCAAATGACGTTAGTAATCACAGGCTGAACTATAGAAGATAAATGTATTTCAACTTAACAATATGCGATAAGGCTCAAACACATTTCAAGTTCAAATTTTTATGAGGATGGTGTCATGACATGCAGTTGCCACTAATAAGTTCTTTCCGCCAAGAAATGTGTTTGTGAAATTTCAATTGAAATCAGTTTTTTTATATGCATTTGATAAGGTGCACCTATCTGAACACAAAAAAATATGCGAAAAGTTTGTTGAACGTAAAGATTTCTAATAATGAATAATATAATGTTATTTAAATGCAAAGAAGGAACAGTGTGTTTTTTTCCTCAAGAAATTTTATCAGAAACTTTCATTTTACATTAGAATTTTCCGTGAGGATTAGAAAAAAGGTTCACGAATCTGACAAAATGCGAAAGGGGCTCAAATTTAACAAATGGTAGGACTCGTATTACCAGCAGTGTCATGTCATTTAAATGCAAAGAAGAAGAAATATTTTTCCTTTCTCATAAAATTTATTCGGAAAGGTACCTGTAAGACAGAATTTGAGATTAAAGTCGAGCTCAATTAACGTTATGCTTTTTTAGTGAAAAAGTATCATGCCATTGATATTCAAAAAAGCAACACTGTCTCTTTTCTGCCAAGATATGTGTGAAGAAAAAATTTCAAATGTCTTTTTTCTATCAGAAGAGGATAAGGTACATATACCCGGCCCCCACGTAATATGCGACTATCGTGAAATTTAAGTGTAATTATACATTTTCTGATAAATAATTTTCAAACTTAATTTTATTTTAATATTTCTTTTGGAATTTTTTCTGTTTAATTCTTAAAAACAATGAGGGATACGATTAGGTTTTTTAGTCACAAAATAAATAAAGTTTTATTAGTTGTTAATTTTTTCCCAATGTTAATTGTACGTGCATAAGCATAACTTTTATTGCAAATTGTAACATGAACATTTGTGATATCATATACATATACATACAATTTAGATATTAATATGTATATATGTACATTATATGTGTTATATATATAAATGTATAACACATATAATGCACATATATACATACTAATGCGGAGGTCACTGCACTTGCGTAGTTTGAGCACTCTGACAGGATCCCACAGTAACTCTTTAGGCTGTGTTTGCTCCGGCAACATAGCCAGAGAGTTATGTCTCAGAAGCTCTGTGCTGCACTGATGAGCCCACAAAGGGCGAAACGGTACTGTCTGCAGATTAAGTACATATAAATATATTATAAATAAAACAATTATTGTTGTATTGTTTGTGGTTATTGCTGAGTCATCCGATAATTATGCTTATCTTTTTTTTCTATACATAATGTTTTATCTGTTCAAATCTAAAAATTTAGACCGATAAAGTACAAATGTTAAATAGCTGTTCGTTAATATTTTTGTTAATAAAGATAAAAATGGGAATAAAAAGCATGCAAAAATTGCAAAATTTATGGCAAAAATTAAGAGTGAAATTCACAGTAAATAACAGTAACAATGAAACTCATTCTCAGAAAATGGCAAATATATCCAATCCAGTTTCTGAAACATTGGTAATAGGGGACGATGAGCAAATATTTTCATATTAAAATATATGTGAAAAAACTTATATAATTATGTTCATGTTTTTATTAATATGTTTCTTTTATTTGATATGCACATAGCCTATTGCATTATTTAAACTGTTTATATTTGATAAATTTATGCTTTATATTCTCTTTTTCATAAACCAAATTACTTACCTCTCCTACTTTGCTAAAAACTGTTTGTCTTGGTTCTATTTAAGCAATACAAAAATAGTATGAATGAACAAAAAGAAATAAACGAAAAGATATCTCTTGGGAGTTTAAAAGCACCCCCGAGTTCAGGGTGAGGAACTCTTATTTTTAAGGAGTTCCTATCATTTCAACGCTTTTTACTTTCCATGTGTACTTTTAATGTGGCCGTCCCAAACATAATTTGATTTTCAATCCTCAAAGCAGAAAATTCCCTCGTCCTTGTCTCGCGCTAGAAGAAGGTTCACAATTAATTAAATACAGGGCAGGTTACGTATTGTAGTGTGTTCTTTATATACTCTCTCCAGGAGATATTGCTTTGTACATAAAAGTGATCAGACTTTCTATTTAACATTACTTAAACAAATTCTTTTACTTTCATTAGTAGAATCCCACGAAATATCGATAAAACTTTAATCAATTTTAATGATAATTTTCAACTAACTTTGTTGTCTTTATTTTTTAGGCTTGTAGTGTTACTCTAAAAATCAGTACAATAGTCGTCAATTCTTTCATTTAAACTTCTTTCCCAAGATATCCCTCAACAAATATACATATTTACAGCATATATATGTATTCCATTTTTTGAGCTACAGTTTTGGGAAGTTAACGGTCATTCCAACGGACCCTCTTCCGTTTCTTTCGTAATAGGCAGTACTTCTATCCAAATCAGCAAATGTTCCTGTTCTGTTCAATATCTTTAAGAATACAGATCTAAATGCTTCTCTGAAATATCGATTGCAGATGGCATAGATTATCGGATTTAGACAGGAGTTGAAGGCAGGTAATAATTGAACAAATGTAATATAGATAAACTGAAATAATGTTAAGGAAGCTTGTCGAAGCTTTCGGAATTGTTCTGGTTCCCAAAGACTTGTAATGGTAATAATGCAATTGGGCAGCCAGCAGATAATAAAAGCCATGAATACAACCATTACTGTTGACGTTGCTTTTAATTCTCGTCTCTTTCTTCGTTGCCCATGCTTTTGTCCAACTTCTAAACTAGCAATAGCTTTTGCTTGTTTAATAGCAATTTTCAAAATAACCGAGTAGGTTAAAATCATTATGAAAAGTGGGACAAAATACACTACGCCTATTAAGGTGGTATAGTAGTAAGTGTTGCTGTTTGAGCAGAAATTACTTGCTCCCACTGATCTTACTGAAACTGTTATCTGTTCAGGTTTTTCCCAGTTAAACAGCATAAGTCCTGCCCAGAAGAAAGAATATATCCAGATAAGCACAATGACAACAAAACATCTTTCCTTCGTTACCAGCTGTGGATAGGCATACGGACGTGTAATAGCAACAAAGCGATCAATGCCTATAATAAACAAATGCGTAACCGAAGCCACAGAAGCTACTGTATCTCCAAGAAGGTAAAAATAACACATTGCTTCATTCATACAAAAATGTTGATTTTGGAGAGCCTGTTTAAATTTAACTGGCAAAGTTAATAGTGATACCATGATATCACTTACCGCTAGAGATGTGAGAAAGTAATTGGTCACTTGCGATCTTAAACTTCTTGAAAATGCAACTGCAAGCACCACCAAACTGTTTCCAATCGTTCCCATAACCATGACAATAAAAAAGAATAGAGCAATGAAAAGATCAATAGAGTGCATTGGGGCATCACAAACATCCCTTAGCTCACGATTACAATCCAAAAACTGACTTGAGTTTGACGAAGTACCATTGTACACCGTTACATTACCTGTGACGCTACTTATATTACTGCAAGAAAAATATGTGTGATCCATATCCAGCCAAACAAAGTTAATGTTATCTTTTTGAATCAGAATTCCTTTCCTTTAGCGTGTAAGAAAAAGTAAATTGTAAGACTTAATACTTTTCTTTTCAAAACTTGCTTTCCAAATACTTTTTATCTAATTAAGTGTTTCAAGAAAGTTTGACATCGGTTTACAGTGTTTGCTACCAATGTAATCTCCTAACCTTTTTTCACTTAGTTAGCTCCACTCAATTTCAATCGATTTATCAACTAACGCACAACAGCTGCCTTGCAAAACACATGCCAAGTGCAAGCTGGTGAATTCAGATCGCTTTATATGGCAAAAATATTTTCAAAACAAATCAATACAATAAAAGAAGCAAACTAAAACGAGTTTGTGTTTCCTACAAATAATTGTCCCAAACAAATTTGTAATTTTCACAAATGCTTTTTCTGTTATCTGAATGAAAACAATGTCACAACCGAATTTCTCGCACAATTGAAATCCTTTGCCATTAGCATTTATTAAAGAAAATGTATCATGTGGTCGGTATCCTGAATACACTAAGTGTTGATAAAGGTAACCTAGTTTTAAAAATAATTTGAATATTGATTTCCAAGTGACGATGTAGATGTAGTATGAATTTCATAAAAGCTTGATTCACTTTTTAAAAATTGTTGTAAATTTTGAAATACTCTTAAAAATATTGGTGTCTATCAAGGCTTTCTTAATCATGCAGTTTATCCTCTTTATCAGCTCTTTGAAATATTTTTGGAGATAGAACTACCAAATACCTAGGAATAAGAGAAAGAAAAAATCATTGGTATTCAGTATGGTAAAATATTGTTAAATTCCTAAGACACTGACAAGCAACTGAAACCTCTCAACGTGCTAGTCTACTGAAAGTAATACATTGTGAGAATAGATTCTAAAAATGTGATTGTCAAGCACGATTTTGGGAATGGAGCAATTCTAATCTCATAAAATTTCAGTCGTATAATAGCTAAGTAATTATATTATTATTATTATTATCATTATTTAACTTTGTTACCACAGATAAACAACACACACTTTACATTAGCCAGTTTGTATATCCAAAGCCAGTTTCTTCAGCTAACAAGTTTTAGTAGCTAATTTGAACATCGTTCATCCAATTAATTCAGACAATAATTTTCTAATTGTTTCGCTTTTCAATAGCATAGACTTTTGTATTTCGTTTGCAAGTTATCTATTACCTTATAAGCAAATAGTTCTTTTATCGCATTTTCCAATTTCTTCACTTCACCGCCACGACATCCAATCGCTACTAACATAACTTTCACTTTGAACCCTTTCCTTCTCTCTCGTAGTTCGAAACACAGTAGTTGTTATTTTGCAATCCTTTCCTTTCCCTTTGCCTGTTTGTTTCGTTGTTCAAGGCAAGCCAAATTCACAATGTATATTTGTTTTTTTTCGCCATGAACAGGTGTAAAAGTTGGACGATCAAAAAGCAAGACAGGAGACGCATAGATGCATTTAAACTGTGTTGTTGAAGAAAAGTGTTAAAGATTTTCGTGGACAAAAAAGGAAAGCAGTAAGTCTGTAATTGAGAGAATAGTACCTAAATTAACTCTGGAAGGACAGGTAGTAAAGCAAAGGCTAAGACACTTCGGACATAAAATGAGGAAAGATGGATGTTTGGAAAAGGAGCTATTGTTATCGATATGCGAGAGAGGAAGGAAAAGAGGTAGTCCACGACAAAGATGGATAGATGGTGTGAGTGAACCCATGAACAGAAATCTGGCACTGCTGAAAGATGACGTACGAGACAGAGTGAAGTGAAGGCAGACAGTGGATAATGTCACCAGGAGTCGATGCCGACTCGAAGGAACCTGATGATAATGATGATGATGATGATGATGATGATTATTTGTTTTTTATCGTCCTTCAAGGTCAGGCCTGGTCTTCTTGATATGCAATGGGTTATCCTTTCATGTTACCGATCCCACAAGATCTTTCTGCCATTGTTGTTAAACACGAGTCCTTTTCCCCATTTTCCCTTGTACCACACCGTCTTCTCTCCAAATAAACTTTCTTTCTTTAGTGCATTATCATGTCATTACATAAACTCTGACACTGCTAGCTTTTTGTATTATGATAACAAATCTTGTGCTGTCTCCCTATTTTACCACATAACCTGCAAATGTCTACTTTGACAATTCCTATTATTATTATTATTATTATTATTACAATTATTTTATCATTATTATCATTATTATTAAAGAATTAAACTACCTTGCATCATTACACTTGTTATGTAATCATTTCATATTGTTTTTATTTTTATTATTATTTGTTGTTTTAAATTCTTTATTATTATTATTTATCATTTAATATAACGTATTATCACCTATTATTATTACTATTATCATTTGCTTTTATTTTATTGTTGTTGAATATTTAGTTGTCTGGTAATTATATTCGTCATAAGGGTTAGTATTTCCTGTAAAGTATTGATCATCAAGAAACTACCACTGACAAGATTAAAACGTAAAGTAACTTTCAGTAGTAAACTGATCTTTGTCAATAATATATATATATATATATATTAAAATATATATGATATAATAAATACATATTTCTTTTAATAAATGTATATAAGATATATTTATTGGACTAATACAGTCGACGCTCGTTATATCGAACACTCGCCATCTCGAACTTTCACTATGTCAAACTATTTTCCCCGGTCCCTTAAACTTTTCAAGCAACTCCAGGCTAACAAGCGCTCGTTATCTCGAACTCCGTTATCTCCAACTTTCACTATCTCGAACCAATTATTTGGTCCCTTGAACTGTTTTTCATTCGTTATCTCGAACTTTCGTTTGAATTTCATTTCCAAGGGGAATGAAAAACTTTCTATTTCTAATGTTCAAAATGTAGAATTCTTTTAGGACAAGGTTTTGGTATTTTTCATTCTTCCAAAATGGTAGCCAAGAGAAAGCTAGCTGTGAAAATCTTAGCTGAAAAATTTCTGGCTTTAAAGGACTTGGAAAAAAGCGTTTCAAATAAAGGTGTTGTAGAAAAGTAAGGGGTGCCAAAGAACACTGTTTCTACTTGGGTTAAAAACAAGGAAAAGCTCTCTCTGTACTGGAAAAATCTCTAAACAAGCGAAAAAAAAGGCAAAGCAATTTCGTCGATGTAGATAATGTTGTCTTTAAGTGGTTCTCGTCTCAACGAAGTAAGAGTATACCAATCAATGGGACGTACATTAAAGAAAAAGCGATGAAGTATGCAAAGAAGTTGGGCGGGACAGACTTCAAAGCTTCAGATGGATGGCTTGGACGCTGGAAAAAAAAGGTGAGACTTTAAAATTTAGTATATATGTAAATATTTTGTATTCAACAATGTTTACAAGGGTTGTTTGAGGATTTCAATGCACTTTTCGATTCCAGTGAACATCAGCTTACATGGCACTTGCATGCCTTCACCGTCACCCAAATTCACTGGCTTTCCGGTAACAACTACTTTACACGAGCTCAGTTCCTCAGCTCTGAGGAAATAAAATATCGTTTTTGCAAATTTACCAGATTTTCCAAGCAGTAAATGCCCAACTACCTTAAATGAAGAAATATTGGCGGATCGTTTAGTCCGCCCAATCTGACACAATTTGGCGAACGAAAGGAAAAATCGAATTTGGCGCGAATTAATTTTGGCGAATAGCTAAGTAATGCGTTTCTTTAACACATTGAAAAGCGAGGATAAGTGAGTCACACTCGAATCAAGAGCCAATATTGTACATATTGATTAGCTTGAAAATCAATGTGAGCCTCAGAAATGAACAATTCTTACTTCGTAGACCTATGTAAAATAATTGACAGATTAGAAAAATCAATTTTGACGGGAATTGATTTTGGCGGATTAAAAAGATTTAAATTTGGCCGGCATTAATTTTGGCATTCATTTTTTATCATTTAAGACACAATGTAACCTTCAAGACAGGAGAAAGTAATTCTGTTCAACCTGAAATTGGTAGCCTCCTGGTTCGAAACCACTTTGCCGACAGTTCTTTCTATTACAAACTTTTAGAAATATTCAACGCTGACGAGTTTTTTGCCTTTTTTATCAATGCCTGCCAAACAAAACTTTTCATTTAAAATCCGAAAAGTGTTCTGGTAGTACGAATTGTAAAATAAGAATAACTGGTCTAGCAGCAGCTAATGCGGTGAGGGACAAACTTCCAATGTTTGTAATTGGAAAGTCAAAGACACCAAGGTGCTTTAAAAGTGTCACATCTTTGCCGTGCAGATACAGAGCGCAGAAGAAAAGCTGGATGGAGAGTGCTCTTTTTGAAGAATGGGTTCGTGAGCTAGATGAGATGTTTCAGAAGCAAAATCGAAAAATTGTCTTTATCAACGACAACTATCCTGAACATCCAGCAATTGCTGATTTATCAAACGTCAAATTGATTTTCCTGCCTTCTAATACGACGTCTGTTTCACAACCTATGGATCAAAGAGTCTTAAAATTTCTTAAGGCTGTTTACTGCCGACGAGTGGTTAACATAATGATTCAAAGACTTGAGCAAGGTCAAGATCTACCAAAGATTTCAATTCTTCGTACGCTACAAATACAAGATTAAAGAATTCGTGCGCTACAAATACAAGATCAAAGAATTGGAAAAGGATCTAACTGAATTGCGAAATATCGATCCAACGTTAGTTACTCAAGATCTAACGTCAACATGAAATAGTTGACGTTGATGAAAATGTCATTACCACTGACAACCCCAAAACAGCTGAAGAGATTTTAGAACTAGTACAGTCAGATAAAAATGAAGAAACCAATAAAAACAACACAGTGATAGTGGAAGTATTCGATGAACCAATCGACAAACCAACTAAAACTGAAGTCGAAAGTGCACTGAAAACTCTACAAAACGTATTTCTCTTCAATGCAAATGGGGATGACATGCGTCAGCTTCTACAGCGCTTCGAATCTTTGTTTGTGAAAGGCGAATTAGAAGCCAAAAAGTAGACTAATATATCAAATTTTTTTAAAAAAAATGATGTAAGCAGGGAGGTATACCTCAGGGGTAGAAATTTTCGCGGGAAAAATTTCCTTGAAGAAAAAAAAAGATATTTCGTGAATTTTCGCGAATTTAACCCTAAATCGTGGTATTTTCTTTAAATTTATATTTTTTAAGAGTTTCTAAAGCTTCTCGGAAATTTTATATTTGGCGGATACGAATTTTTGCGAAATCGGCCAAAATTTGTGGAAGGTGCGAAAATTAGTACCCAAGAAAGTTTCTACTCCTAAGGTAAAAAAATTACCAGGTATCTAATTTACTACAACTTTAATAAATGTGAATGCCTCGACTCAACTTCCCTTTCCTTCTTTAAAGTCCATAAAAATCGTTTTGGGTTTTATAAATGACGTGATCTTAAAAATTGATTTTGATTTTTTTACTCAATTTCAAAACATTCGCTATCTCAAACATTCGCTATCTCGAACTTTTTCGCTGGTCTCTTGAGAGTTTGAGATAACGAGCATCGACTGTAGTACCAAAGCTTTCTGTCAGACGATTACATACCAAATATTTCTTTTTATTTTTGAAGAAAACTGTAATTTTACCAAGTTGTCATTTTCAATAAAAACAATTCTTTAACCATATCAGACTTATTCTTATTTTGATTATTTATGGTAGTTATCTGTATTGTTTTGATTTTAAGTGTTCAAATTTCAATTATAAGGCTATCAATACCTCAATATGTCTAATAATTTAATTAAGAGATATATTCAACATTTAAGGTATAAATCATGAATATTGCAATTAATATAACCTACAATTTGAGCAAGAGTGGATAGAATGAAGCAACACTTGCCTTGCATTCAAAAATCCAGGTGCAAGAGTGTACCTTAAATTGTTAATTGTGACTCAGATATACCACATTATCTACTGCTAAACTACGTATGCAGTCAAAATAAAACACTTGAAAGTATTTGGGGGATTCAGGTCCGCCTTATAATTAAAGGTCCTACAGAAAATTAAAATTCAATCACTTTCTCTTTGTAACCAAAATGAAATTCTGCATGATCTCCTATTACTTAAAGCCTCCTGTCACAAAAAGTAATTGGTTTTCATCAAGGCTTTTTGTTGTTTTTCCTGCGACTTACCAAAAGTGGAGGGTTTTCTCTACCCTCTCTTTTTCAGTATTTATTAAAAACCCATTTGNTACAGAAAATTAAAATTCAATCACTTTCTCTTTGTAACCAAAATGAAATTCTGCATGATCTCCTATTACTTAAAGCCTCCTGTCACAAAAAGTAATTGGTTTTCATCAAGGCTTTTTGTTGTTTTTCCTGCGACTTACCAAAAGTGGAGGGTTTTCTCTACCCTCTCTTTTTCAGTATTTATTAAAAACCCATTTGAATGCCGGTTCTTTTTTTCTCTGGCGTCTTGGTACTGTTAAGCACCAGCGAAAGAGCTTCCAAAAAAATAGGTACAATTTAATTGAGTTAAAATATGTGAGGTACAAAATATTCTGGATGGAAGTCACATCTATAAACCTCTTAGGAAGCTGTTAGTAATGATGCGTCTTAGCTAAAATGCTATAAAAATGTAAATAAATGCATTAGTAAAACTGGCACTTACAAAAATGTTAAATTGTCTAATTCTCAGTATTCAAAAACGATTTTTGAAGAAATACTGGTTGCGTGTGTGCTAAGATAGTTTTTTAAAATGTAACCCGGGTAGATATCTCTACAAAGTGAATCAGCAAGGTACCACTCATGAATTGCTAAAAAATGCCCATCAAAATACCTTCTTTTAAACGAATGATCAGTATAAAAAGCTAGCCTCTGTTTTAAGAAATTATTAATACCATGTTTTTGTATCCGGTGATTTTTATTCAGATTAAATACCACCTGTCGGTATTTTTTGAATGTTAAATTGCAAAACAAAACCAACTGATTGCTAAGAAATATCTAAAAAGCTCTCAGTATTGAAAATGGAGTTTTATTACACAGTTTTCATCCTTATCTTCGTTTGACATTAAAAAAACACTTACAGGTATCTTTCTAATGTTAATTTGGGAAACAACACCCATTAGTTGGTAAGAGACGTTTGATAAAATTTCGCTGCTCGTGATGCAGTTGCTCTGAATTAAATTTATCACTAGAGGCTTATCTCAGGTTTTCAAAATATACTGCGGGAAGGTATTATTTCAAAGTTAATTCAGAAGACAATACCCATTAGTTGCTAAGAACGTCTGGAAAACTTTTATTGCTCAAAGTTCAATTTTTCTAAGAAATTTTTTACTACCAAAACCTTTACATAGTTTTTTACAACAATATCATAAGTAGATATCATTTCAAAGCTAATCGTAAGACATTACCTGCTAAGCAACTTGTAAAAAGGTTTAACGACCAAAAAAAATCCCAGCCTTCTAAAGATAACTTCAGCTATAATAAACAGTTAAAGCAGATTCTCCGACAATAATAATTGGACGTATCTCTTTGAAATTAGACTTGAAATTATTATCCATTACTTTGCAGGTTTCCTTTGGAAAAAGTCGTGTAATCAAAACTTTACGTTTCGCAAAACAGCTTTCGGCAGAAGATTATTTACCAGCTTTCTTGCAAAAAGCCCTTGATCTCCTTTATTACTAATTATCAATAAAAACATTAAAAAAAATTAACAACCAAATGTTAAAAGAATGGCAGTTTTTCTCTCAGTACAGTCAAGTATTAGCGTTTATAATATTCATTGAAAGTACAGAAGCAAATTACAGGCAAAATATGCATTTGGGTCTGATACAAGAGATTCTGGAATATTGTTAATTTAAACAAATTATTACCTTATCTGTGTTTAGAAAATGCGAAGAAATTGTGATTATAGAAGTCAATTATACAGAAATAAAAATTAAAACCATATGAAGTTTGATAAACCACTTTTACTTAAATATAGGAATAAATTTAAAATTCACCACCCAATTCAAACGAAATGAATTAAATATTGATGTACTCAGGCAGTTATCTGCAGAATACTCATGTTAATGGTTATTTAGCAGTTTGCAGAAACATTTCACATGGTTACAGTATCATTTATTTTTACTGTTTTCATATTTTGATAAAATTGATAATGATGGAAAGTGTAGCATACTTCTAAAACCAAAGCTTTGCCATTTTCCAGCACACAAGATACAAAAATAGAGAATAGTCTGTTATGTTTTAAGAAGTAGAGATGCAATGTCATTCAAGTCTATTGCTTCATATTTTCGTTTCTGTAAAGAGAACAATAGTGAAAAACAGATAAACAGATGTTGTTTTGAAATATAGTATTGAAATTCATTCTAACAAAGCACACCATTTTCTCAAACTGACATCAAAACAAATGAAGTTTATCTTCTCCTTAAAACTTGCCATAGTACTTATTCATAAATATTTTGTTAATTGTTTGAACTACAATATTACTGTACATTTTGGAAAGGTAAAAGGACAGTGAATCAAGTTTAACTAAATGTAACTGAAAAAAGACTCTGCTAGAACTTCCATTGGAATGAAAGTTAAATCTTCGATCACTTGGTACTCTGAATCAGGAGGCTTTTTCACTTCCTGTTTACTGCTTTATTTTTACAGTTCCTTATTATTTATTATTATTATTATTGAGTGGTGGAGCAATACGAGCCCATGGGGGACTCAGGGGTAGAAACCCCAGCAAACCCATCCGACTACCAGCCCGATAAGGGTAAACTGGGTGCATGCATTACACCCAAGTGTGTGCGATATTGATGTACATAAAAAAACAAACAGCACATGACCTTGCAGTTGGGGCCTGTTTAGGTTTCCCAGTTTAGGTGACCCATTCTGCTTAAAACGGTCTCCGTAGCGAGGCTTCACCCAAGACCTTAGGACTAAGTAACAAAGTAAGAACTCGGTACTCAGCCCTTCAGAACAAGAGATCCACGCTCACGACACCTAGATATGATGCTCCCCCACTACTCCCGCCCGTTAAACAGAAATGCATGATGTGTCAGCCCTTTTGGGACATGCACAACCGGTTAAGGTCAGGCAACTGACTGGCAAGTCTGCGGTTTG
>RDPX01000157.1:200140-213727 GCA_003991215.1 Morbakka virulenta
CGGAAGGAAGTCGAAAGCCTTCTTATAATCAATCCATGCCATTCCAAGTCCTATGAGCCTTCGTTTACAATTTCGAAGCACCATCCTGTCTATTAGCAATTGATCTTTTGCCCCTCTGGATCTCTTCCTGCATCCTTTTTGTTCGTGGGGTAGCAGATTACTGTCATCAAGAAAATTGTATAAACTGTCTGCTATCATACCCGTCAGTAACTTCCACATGAGAGGCAGACAGGTAATTGGTCTTAAGTTTGATGCCACTGTTCCTTTATTCGTATCTTTCATGATCAGTGTTGTTCTGCCCGATGTCATCCATTTTAGCACTGACATTCTTCCTTGTACACAGTTATCTAGTTGATCCTTTATTCTGTCATGAAGGCTGTTAAAATTCTTCAACCAGTACCCTTGCACTCCATCAAGACCAGGTGCCTTCCAGTTTGGGAACAAAAAACAAATTGAGGCAGCAGAGATGTGGTTTCTCAGAAGAATTTTGAAAATATATTGGACAGAGAGAGAGTAACAAATGACGAGGGGCTGCGAAGAGCAGGAATGAAGCGTTCTCTTTTGAGAACAATAAGAAAGAGACAATTGGAGTTTTTAGGACACGTAACGCGAAAAGAAGAGCTGGAAAACCTCAGCATTACAGGCAAGATCAATGGAAAAAGAAGCAGAGGTAGACAGAGATTGACATACATAGCAATCATCAGTAATTGGACGAACAAGACAGCCCAGGAGCTACTCAAGGCCACTAAAGACCGGAAGATGTGGAAGTCCATGATCGTCGACGTCCTCGCGGGATATGACACCTAATGATGATGTTTTTACAGTCAGTTTAAAACCCTGAGATCGAGTAAAATAATGAGAAACTAAGTGTGATGAATACATAGGTTTATATGGAATATTGTCTCATGTACGAAGATGTTTAAAAATATTATCGATTAAGGCACTGTCACTCAAATTGAATTTGTTTTTCATTTGTTCATTTATTTATGAAATCAGAGAAACGATCATATTCTTTGATGAGATTTTGAGAGAAATCAATTGCTTCTCACCTCCCCAGAGTCTTCCATATTGATTTCATCAGAAAAATACTTCCATTTCGTTTTGGCAAAGTCACTGATCACAGATAACCCTTTTTAATGAATATAACCTGGGTTTCGGGCTATGTATACGGAAGTGAACATAGCTCTATAGTTGGCAACTTAAACGAAATCGTTCTGAGTGCAGCATTTTGCTATCCAACGTTATATTACTTTTCTTTTTCATTTCCTTCGGTCATAATAATATTAACTCACTGCTGTTACGATGAATACGTAAAATTGACCGTTGTACCATTGTATTTTTTTTTGTTATTGAAAAAGATCATGGCATCCTTTAAGCTCTGATGTCCACATCAGTAGTTACATTGAAGTGAAAGGCAGCCTTTTCTTCATCACAGGATTAGAAATTATCATCATCATTATCACTGCTATTAACAAATGTTTACAAATATTTAGAAGAGGATAATCATTTCCTCTATAACTATATGAATGTACCAGAAATGTAGATGTTAGTAAAAAATGCTATTAATAAAATCTATAAAGGTTATTTGCAAAGGAGAGTGATAAAATATGATAAAACCTTTTACAATAATATTTTTCAATCTGTAAGTAAACAAAGTATAGTAGCATCAAATATGACTTTATTTCTTTGACTGGTAAAATTCATTTTTTGATTGTCGGCCTTTATATTTCAGAAAAAGCCTTCGTGTCCTTCTCGCTTTCCCCTCCCTGCCATTCTCGTTTCCCCTCCCTGCTTTTCTCGCTTTCCCCTCCATGCCCTTCTCGCTTTCCCCTCCATGCCCTTCTCACTTTCCCCTCCCTGACCGTAATTGTATAATTTGAAGATAACTTTTTCACAGATTTTTGTATTTAACATTATTTTCGATCGTTAGTTTTTACTTTCTTTCAAGTTTCTGTTTTTTATAAATTCAGTTTCATCTTTTGAACAATTATAACAGCATTCAGGTATTCAAGGATTATAGGTTTGTACTCTCTTAAAAGCCATCGAACAATTCTCAGTCTACGCATTGATGTAAATATATACAGTTATTTACGTTTAAAATAGCCTGGATAAGGAGGCCGGATTAAAATCATTACAGAAAAAAACATGAAGCATTTAAGACTGTCCCAGAGCTAAAGGATAAAAATTATAAATTACAACTCCTTAAAAGCTTACCTTTTTTAACTATAAAGATACCAGGTTTAACATATCATCACATGTTATGATCCAACGTAACTATATGACTTGAACCATTGATGTAGCCGATCACTGATGATAAAGTCGATCAATGAGCGCCAATGAAAATGTATAACAGAGGCTACTGTAGTAATGGTAAGGATCATATTTGAAAGATCAGAGTCTTAACTTTTAATCAGTCTTAGTATCCAACACTGACGTTTCATCTCTGTGGTGTATTAGATACTGTCGATACTGTAAAGAAAAAGTTCTAAAGTTAAGATTTTAAGCTTTGGAAACCAAAATGACAAAGTGTCTGTAAAAATAGCTTGATATCATTGAGGATGAAGCTTGCACAACTTTATTTTTAAGAACTTTCGTGAAAGTTTCAACTCAACAAACGAAACTCTTCGTATCCAACTCACTCCAGAGCAAACTATGCCGCAATTAAACTATAAACAAAATGCTATGCTAGTTTTGAAATTAATACGTTTGATGTTTTCGACAATTTTCAACAAATATAATAAACTGACAGGAAAAGATACTCATAAAAATTCAAGATAGCTTAACATAAACAATTGTAAATAGACTAATACATTGATGAATGGAACTTACACCAGCATGGTGCTACCTGTACCTAACATTCTCTATAGTTCTCTACAGCCCATTACAACCACCATCAGAGAAATATGGTTAAGGTGTGCAGGACATTTCTGGAGAAGCAAATACGAACTCGCTAGCAAAACCCTACTCTGGTCCCAAAAACATGGTCTTTTTTAACGAAGAAGTTCCGTGGATGCTTTCATCGATGATATGTGTGCAGACTAAAGCTGTCCAATCGAATACCACCTTACAGCAGTGGGCACCAAGAGGAATTGGAGGGAGTAAGGTGGCAATTCCAGCAAGCTCAACATAATGATGATGATGATGATGATGATGATGATGATAATGATGATGATGATGATGATGATGATGATAACGGATGGGTTAACTCTACTGAGTTGATCTTGGGTGACAACAAGTAGCTATATTGAGTGAGGTCAAGCGTGGAGTTAGACAAGGAAGTGCATTATCCCCTGATCTGTTTTTTCATATAGTGAAATTGCTATGAGCGAAGTAAGAGACATATAAGGGACAAGATCAAGTATGCGGATGATACAGCGCTCATAGCTGGTTCAGAAAGTAAACAAAAGGTTATTGTGGATAAAATTGTGAAGGAAAATGAGAAGTTGTGATTATCATTGAATGTTAAGACAACGTTTTGCATGGTTATATCGAAGAAGAAAGAGTCTTCTAAGTGCCAGTTAATAGTAAATTTACAAGCGATAAAACAAGTAAAACTTTATTTACTTGGGTAGTACTCTTACAAGCGACAGTAGATGTGACACCGAAATAAAAAGAAGTATCGAATAGCAAAGAAAGCTTTCAAAGATGTAGCAAATATTTTGACAAACAAAAAAATCAAGTTGGATACAAAAAAGTATATTGAAATCTTATGTATGGTCAGTTATCTTATACGGTTGTGAAACATAGACAATAAGCAGGAATATGGAGAAGAAATTCAAATCTTAGAGACCCAGCGAAAGACATTGATGTATAATATTTATCATGTCGTGAGTCGTAGGGGCTTTCTCAGCTACATTTCGAGAAATACTTCTCCCACCGTCAGGCTATTAACGTGATAAGGTACAACTCATTTATAGTTGAAAATTGTTGCCTTTAGTATAGACTCATTGTAAGTGGTAGTGTTTTTCTGCGCTACATTTCGTGCAACATTCCTCCCATCGTGTGGCCATCAAAGTGCTAAGGTACAACTGTATTACACTTGAAATTTCTGGATTTTAAGACCCTGTGGAAGCCATTCATGTAGGATATTTATCAGGTTTTGAGTAGGAAGGTGTTTCTAAGCTACCTTTCAATATATCCTTTTCTCATCTTCAGGTTGTTAGAGTGATTAGGCAGAACTCTTTTATACTTGAAAATTCCGGACTTTATAGACTCAATGTAGGACATTCATGTAGAATATTTATCATGTCATGAGTCCCAGGATTTTTCTATCGATACAAAGATCCATCTATGTATGTAAGTATGTATGTATGTATGTATGTATGTATGTATGTATGTATCTTTCTATCTATTCATCTGTCTGTCTATCTATCTATTTATCTATCTATCTATCTATCTATCTATCTATCTATCTATCTATCTATCTATCTATCTATCAAACTATCTATCCATCAAACTATCTATCTATCTATCTATCTATCTATCTATCNGTTAGAGTGATTAGGCAGAACTCTTTTATACTTGAAAATTCCGGACTTTATAGACTCAATGTAGGACATTCATGTAGAATATTTATCATGTCATGAGTCCCAGGATTTTTCTATCGATACAAAGATCCATCTATGTATGTAAGTATGTATGTATGTATGTATGTATGTATGTATGTATGTATCTTTCTATCTATTCATCTGTCTGTCTATCTATCTATTTATCTATCTATCTATCTATCTATCTATCTATCTATCTATCTATCTATCTATCTATCTATCAAACTATCTATCCATCAAACTATCTATCTATCTATCTATCTATCTATCTATCTATCTATCTATCTATCTATCTTTCTATCTATTCGTCTGTCTGTCTATATATCTATCTGTCTATCTATCTCTCAACCTATTATCTATCTCCTTATTTATCTATTAGTGACGTGGCTACGTATTTTCCCATGGATCCATAGTTATACCTCTTCTGTCTCTCTCTTTTTTTATATGTATATACATATATATAAGCACCCGAAATATCTTGGTCTATCCTAAAATCAGCCCCCCCATTACAACAACAGCACAAAAAGATGCCTCCTTTGTCTCACTGAAAAAATGTCCATTACAACATACACCATCAAAAAACAACTTCTCAACAAAAGATCAGAACTTATTTCAAAATGCCGACACGAAAACAAATTCCTCCTCTGCAACTTCATACCTAATGACTAACCACGTGGTACCACCTTTCCTGATCAGCCGAACACCTATCTACCCAATTTGAAAATAAATCACTCTTTAGTAATCTTAAACCGTATCCACATGGGACTTCCTTTCTTTCTTCCTTTCCAAGAACATTAACACCTTGTAATACGTTACCAACTGTAATTTTTTTATTATTTTTGATGAGCCGCCTACTTTATTTGTTTATAAAAAGTATGTACAATATTTGTAGCATTATTGCCTGATGATCGAAATATCGTGAAACTATTAGTTGCAATCACAGTTCTTATTTTTCGTGTTTTATCTTATCTTATATTGCTCTGCTTTATGCATTGAGCACTTTTTGATACGAATACACAATATTACACATATATATTTATAATTATAAATAAATATAATTATTCATGGTTCTTTGCATCAATCAAACTATCTTTCAGTTGTTTCCAACAAACGTCCTTAAAAATGTTCATTTTGTCACTAAGAGATGTAGTCTACGTTTTGGTGATAAGTTTATTAAGTATCATTGTGGCAGTTTTTTGTTAAAAGCGAAAAAGGGTTTTTTCTTCTCTGATTATGGTTTTTCAGTGAGGGTGAAAAATGACCCTAGAATCCTTTGCTTCATACAAAAAACGAATTTGATAAAATCATTCAAGTCTAAATCTCTTGAAAATGTCGATTTAAAAACGGTCGTAGCACTCTGTACAGAAAAATTTCTGTTTGTTTTGAGAACGATCCTGATTAGGTTTTTTTTGCCAGACATAAGCTGTGGGAGTGAACTGTAATTTTTTCTGAGTATTCCTGTACAAATATTCATTTTTTTTCTCCAATCTGTTATGTATTTTCATCCTAAGAATATTTAATTTTCAAGAGAAAAGTCTTTTAAACATGGTTTTAAAATGCATGTAATTATTTCATAATTGTATGAAAAAATTTCTTTCTGCCTATTGTCTATGCCTGGAATACAATTTCCACTTTTTAGCCAAAGAAGAATGTTCTTCATGTTTATCATTAGCCACAAGTCAGGCAACTTTGTTGATTTTTCTATCCTTCAGAACGGGAAACAAAGAATCACAGGGTTATCTGATCCTGTCTCCAGCAGGGTTTCTTTATTTTATGGCTGTTCCTGTCTGTAGTATCGCACTGTAGCTTGGCTACCATCTTTAATAATTATGTAATCTTTTGTTTATGCTTAATCAGCGCTTTACTATAAACAACATAGATTCTCTAGCAAGTAAGAAGCATGGTGTAATAAAACTGAAAACTACTGTATCTTCAATATTCACATATTTTAATCAATAGCTAATAGTTACATACTACAAATGGCGACGAAGCTTAACTAAACCAGCTGCCAACTAACTACACGTGTATTTTGCTTCAATACGAAATGGCACTTCAAATTCAAAAGGTGTCACACTTCAGTCCAAATGGGGATGAGTCATCTCTCAGCCAAAGATGGGCCAAATGGGTCAAGACCTTTACATATTTCCTAACCTCTTCTGGCATTACAACTGATGAGAGAAAACATGATTTGCTGATGCACATGGTTGGTCCAGTCACCCAGGAGATCCATGACAATCTTGAAGTCATCGAAAATGATAGGGAGAAATTTCAAGCTGTAAAAAAACCGCACTCTTTAAGAGATCAATATTCAGAAATGCGAAACAAAATATGGGGGAATCAATCGACCACTACGTCACAGGATTGCGACAACACGGGGAAGACTGTAAATATGGAGGTCAGCTCAACAACAACATTAGAAATCAGTTCATCAGCTCATGCAGATCTACCAAGTTACGAAAGAGGTTACTAAAAGAACTTGAATTGACTCTTGACAAAACGATACAAATAGCTTGAATGCTGGAAGATGTAAGTCATTTCACTAAAATTATCGAAACAAACAATCATACCAAAAATGTAAACAGAATGTCGTTCCGCAATCACCATCAACCCTCACCAATTAGCAATAGACAACCCAATCCGAGAGACCGAAAAACATCGGCTCAGAATGGGTACACAACATACCGACATCAACACAAGTATTCATCGAAAAGAACAAAGGATCGTTCAAAGGTACTGGAAAACTGACTGACTTCCAATTTTGTCTACACATTGATCCCAACATTGAACTAGCCCAGCAGCCAATTTGCAGAACTGTATTCCACACCAAAGAGAAAGTCGAAGGAGAAATCAAACGTCTTCTATTCCAAGATATAATAGAAAAAGTTGAAGGCCCGACAACCTGGCTCAACCCTATCGTGACAATACGCAAATAGAAATTCGATGGAAAAGTTTGCCTCTGCGTGGACACGAGAGAAGCCAACAAAGCAATTGTGCGTAAACAACATGTCATTCCAAAATTTGAAGACATCTTGATTGAGTTATCGGGAGCGAAATATTTCACAAAGCTTGATCTGACTCAAGATTACCATCAGGTAGATCTAGATGAAGAGAGTAGTCCTCACCTGGGACTGTTTAGATACAAACGCCTAATAGTTGGAATATCCAGTGCGTTTGAGTCATTCAAGAAACTAATCAAAATGGTGATCAGTGGCTGCCCCAAATCTAAAGACATCAGTGACGATATTCTCGTCTGGAACATCACGTAGGAAAAACACAATGATAATTTAGAAAAAGTTTTTTCCAAATTATCACTGAAAAAAATGAAAGTCAACCCTCGAAAGTTTGAATTTGCTGTATCGTCAACTACCTTTCATGGACATGTCAGCACAGCAGGACCAAATTACAGTTGACCCTCCCAAGCTACATTCAATTCAGCAAACGTCTAGCTTCAACCAACGCGTCCGAAGTCAAATCACTCCTCGGCATGATCAATTTTTGCAATTGCTACATACCAAACTATTTCACCTTGACAGAACCTATGCGAAGGCTTACGAAAAAGGACATTCTATTTGCTTGGTCAGAAGAACAGGAAGACTGTCTCAACATTCTTTAAAAAAAGCTGGTGAATGCTTCCACTCTGGCCTTCTACAACCCAAGAGAAGATACAAGGATGTATGCTGATGCCAGCCCTTGAGGACTTGGAGCCATCCTAACTCAAATGCAAGCCGACAGCAGTTTCCAACCAGTCGCTTAAGGATCAAGCACCTTGCCAACAACTGTAAGTAGATACAGTCAAACCGGAAGAGAAGCCCTAGTCATCCTCTGGTTTTGTCAACATTTCCACTACTACAAATATGACCGCAAAGTTACCATCACCACCGACCATAAGCCATTAGAACGCCTTCTCACCACCAGTTTGAATCCGCCTCCACGCATCCAAATATGGATCCCAAAACTACAGGCCTACGAAACCACAATCAAATACAAGGCTGGTCAGAATAACCCTGCTGACTACCTATCCAGACATTCTGCTGATGACCTGTTAACAGATAACCAACATCCTGATCAATATATCAACCTGATCCTGACCAAAGGTGCATCATCCATCTTCAAGGCCATTGACGAAATCACCAGAGAAAACTACCAAAGATCCACTGATACAAAGAATAATCACCTCAGTCAAAACAAACTGAGGTAATTATTCTTTGTATCAGCGATCTCTTGAAGAAACAGCCTCCTCGCAAATGATACACCTTTTTTCCAAGTTTGGCAATGCATAAATGCGATATAAGCATTTATAGCAGAAAGGTTGAGCATATTCATGAAGTAAGCAAAAGGCCAACGCTTTGTTTTGTGTTGCACTGAATAAGAGTGTGTAAGCTGATCGACTGTATCTATGTATCTACGCCTCCTTTGGTACTATTGTAAAAGAGTATCATGTCATATTTCCCAGTAGTATTGTCAACCTTAGCATCATTATACGTTGTTGACAGAAGTGTAACGCATTTGTTTTTCTTTGAAATAAATGAAACCATTGTCACATTTTGATCAAAAGCGAAGCAACAAATGCCAACAGGAAAGCATTTAGGATTAGTGAAGCCTTCTGGGATGTCTCTTTTGTTTTTTCTTATTGTTCCAACAAAGAGCAACCTTTTCCGATAAAGTTCCTCGACGAGACCAAGACCCGTAAAGTAATTATTGGCGGTGATATTTCTTCCTCTTCCATAAAATCGCTCAGCTAATTGCTTAACTACTTTCGATGCTAGTCCAACTGTAGTGTATCAATCAGCTCCTTTTACTGTATATAAAATTCTATCACAGATGTATCCAGTGCCACAATCAACCAGAAGAAAAACTTTCATGCCATATTTTTCTGGCTTTTAAGGTAGATCTTGAATGGGCATCTTCCTCTGAAGGGAATGAGCTGTTCATCAATGCACATAAACTCCTAAGGGTTATAGTTCTTTTGGAACTGTGAAATGAACAAATCTCATAATGGACGGAATGGAGCAAACTTATTACATGCCCTCCTCTCTTGCCTGGTCTCTAAATTATCAAACATGTCCAGTAAAGTGCATTTTTCCCTAAAAGCAATGCCATTTTTTTTTCTTTTAGTTTTAACGTCATCTTCCCTCCAGCAATTGGGGCTCAGACGGTGCCCTTCAGAGGGACTTGGATTAGGCAGTGAGGAATTTCTTGACCGGATGCCCTTCCTAACGCCAACCAATGGCTTTTTTCTTTGTAAAGTTCCAAATTCTCCTCACCAGCTCGGGAATCGAACCCGGAACTCTTAGTTACTGTGCAGTTGCACTAACGATTAAGCCACGGCTCATTAAGCAATACCTTATGCAAGGTATTCAATAACAACATGCTTTCATTCTTATAATTTCATGACCACTTAAAAAATCAAAGAAAGCCTACAAAAATAGAATCAAAATGGAATAGATTTAAACATGTCATGTTGTGCGCATTTTTTTTTTCTAAATTATGTGCCCTGTGCTATGTATTCGTCAAAAATATGTTTCCATCTTGAGAATTTTATCATCAGTTAAAGTATCGGAAAAAGCAACAAAAGCGCGACTCAGAATGCAATAGTTATTCATGTTTATGTCCTGTGCAATAATTTTCTGGAATATATATTGTGTACTATGTATTAATTTATAATAAACAATTATTTTTGTAAGTGGAATATACAATAGACCTAAACATAACATTTCATGTGCATTAAGATTTGTTAAAAATGCCCAGAGCCATGAATTCATTAACAATTTTCTAATATCTCTACAATTTCAGTATGAGTTGAAATATTAGAAAAACTACTAAAGTAGAAATAGAAACATAGTATAAACTACAAAACAACAAACAAAAATGTCATAAGTATACATATCATCTGTATATTATTTTCTAGAATATATATTTTGTATTTTGTATTTAATAATAATATAATTTCACCTCTTAAAGTTTATTAGGATTTTTAATTTCAGAAAAAAGAGAAAAAAAAGGCGAAACATGTAATAAAATTGTCAAGTTTGTATTAAAATATTTGTTGAATTATTTTCAAAATAACGACTTAGTTAAATCATCGAAAAAACTTAAAAAAGGAAGGCTAATTACACTGGTAAACAAAGAAAAATCTTTTTTTTTTCTGGCATGAAATTTAAGAACAGTTTTAGACTAATTTGAGGGTGCTGAATTCAAATCTGATCTTAGATTTTCTCCATCACATCACGTTTTTGCGCTATACATATTGATATTTTTTCATAAATTTTTAAGAAAGTATTATCCTATCATATAGGATAGCAAAAAAATCCGGACTATATGGTTCATTTTGGTAAATTTACTTTTCATTTAATCTCCCAATAAACTGAAGAAATTTTTTGTTTTCTTAGAATACGCATAACATAACCATTTTTTATGATACAGAAGCAAACAAACAGATTTCAACTTACACAACACTTGTTTGGAGGTAGTGTTTCACTAAATTTAGTTATTTATTGTTATTATTCTGCTAGATTATTTTGTGAAACAATGCCCAAGGTTTGAGGGGCTGGGTAGAAATTCAAGGAACAACTCAGGTAGCTAACAAATTTTCTCTTGTCTGAAGGATGTGTTACTGACCTAACAATGGCCTCTACGTCTCACAGAAGACTGCTCAAGTGATCTAAATATATTTTGCTACATCTGTGGGAGCTTTATATTGAAGAATCAGAGGAGCAACATTACTGACTTTGTTAAAAGTGTGTATTTGGCTTACTCCAAAGCACTATTTGGAGACCAAGGCAAGCATTGGACTCCTCACAAAGTATGCAAAACCTGTATTGAGACCTTGAGATTGTGGTTTAAAGGAAAGGATGCAAAACTCAAGTTTGGAGTGCCTATGGTTTGGAGAGAACAAAGCAATCATTTAGATAACTGCTATTTCTGCCTTGTCAATGTAAAAGGTTTCAATACAAAAAACAAGCAATATTTGCATTACCCAGGTATCCCTTCAGCTATTCGACCAGTTGCCCATAGTGAAGAAATACCTGTACCAATATTTACTGAGCTTCCAAAAGTTGATGACACAGATCTTTGCTCACCTTCTTCTGGTGATGATGAAGACACTACAGGTATCTTTTAGCCCTGTGATGAAGATAACGACAAACCAATTGTATTTACTCAGCAGGCTTTGAGTTATTTGGTTAGAGATCTTTATCCACCAAAAGAGTCTGCTGAACTGTTGGCTTTAAGACTGTAAGAGAGTCGAATGTTGAAACCTGGCACAAGTGTCTCATTTTATCGCAACAGGGAAGCAGAACTGCTGTTGGCAGAGAAACAGCAATTCTGTGGCAAGTGGCAAACGAAAGAGAGGTAGACCCAAACATAGGTGGGAGGATACCATCAAAAAGGACCTGCAAGTGTGTGGCCTGAAGAAGGACGATGCTCTTGACAGGACAAAATGGCACGGAGTGGTGAAGCGTTGGCCTGCACATGCTACCCGAACAGGAGACGGCGGAGAAAGGTGAGAAAGGTGAGAAAAGGGGAGCAAAACTGCGGAAGTACTTCCATTCAGATGGCCAGGTTGTCTATTGCACTGATGTTAAAGGGTTACTTCTCTTTATGGGACTTCCAGCTCATGATTTAAGGGATTGGAGGCTTTTTATTGACAGTTCCAAAAGAAGTTTGAAATGTGTTCTGTTACACAATGGAAATAAATATGGCTCGGTACAAATAAGTCATTCTGTCAAACGTAAGGACGAATATAACAATATCAAGATTGTTCTAGAGAGGTTGCAATATCATGTTCATGGGTGGGTAATTTGTGTGGATTTAAAAACGGTTAGCTTTCTTTTAGGTCAACAAGGAGGCTACATGAAATACACCTGTTTCCTGTGTTACTGGGACAGTAGAGCTACAGCAGAGCATTGGGTGAAGAATGAATGGCCTCAGCGACAGAGTGTAGAATCTGGAGATAAGAATGTCATAAATGATGCTCTAGTGGATAGGAAGAACATTGTCTTTCCTCCCTTGCACATAAAACGTGGATTGAGGAAACAGTTCGTCAAAGCTCTTGATCACAGTGGTGAATGTTTCAGCCATATATGTTCAACTTTTCCAGGTCTTAGTGAAGAGAAAAAAATGCTGGTATATTTGATGAACCCCAAATTGGAACACTTATGAGAGATCCAAACTTTATAACATCCATGAATAAGACAGAAGGAAGAGCTTGAAACGGATTTTGTAATGTGGTGCAGAATTTTCTAGGGAATAAGAAAGCAGACAACTATGAAGAGATTGTAGAGGAACTACTAATGAACCTGTGAGATCTTGGATGTAGAATGAGTATCAAGATCCACTATTAACACAGCTATTTAGACAATTTTCCAGAGAATATTGGGGGTGTGAGTGAGGAACAAGGAGAGCATTTTCATCAGGACATTAAAACAATTGAAGAACGGTATCAAGGTCGGTGGGACTCACACATGATGGTGGATCATTGCTGGAGCTTTGACGAGAGACAACCCAGAAGCTAAACATCAGAGATCAGCCAAGAAACGAAAGTTCAGATAACTGCTATTTGATACTGATCTGTGTTCCATATATATATATATATATATACATATGTATTTTTATATTTTATATTTTTTCTGTCATTCTTTTTGGATTGCTGTACATCGACTTGGTAATATTTGTTATTCCTTGATTATTGTTATTATATTGGTGTCACACACTAAGTTATGATCTTAAATCACTAGTGGAGTTTCTTGAGGCATGGTGTCAGCAAGACTCCTCAAACCTCAAGCACTTTCCGAAGTACCCTTGCAGACTGAAGTAACGTAGTTTTCTGCAGTTCGACTATTCTTGTTTTCAACCCAAGTTCTCCTAACCACTTTTTAAAATTTTTTGGTGGGGTACCCAGAGCTCCTATGATAATCGGAACCACCTTTATCGGGATGTCCCATAACTTCTTTAATTCCCTGGCTAAGTCTTGATATTTGAGAATTTTTTCCTGTTCCTTGGCAATTACTCTAGAATCGTAAGGTACTGCAAAATCTATAAT
>RDPX01000157.1:236189-250098 GCA_003991215.1 Morbakka virulenta
AGTTCTATCACCAGATCTGTTCAATCTGTATAGTGAAGTCATCTTGAGAGGTATCAAGAACATGCCTGGAGTGAAAATCGGAGCTGTAAACATAAATAACTTAAGATATGCTGATGACACTGTATTAATAGCTGAAAGTGAAGTGGATTTGCAGAACATCTTACATAAAGTAGTGTTAGAAAGTGAAAAGAAGGACTCCAGATTAAGAGTCCTAGAATGTTATGTGTGGTCTGTTTTGCTTTATGGGTGTGATGCTTGGACCATCAATGAAAGCATGAAGAAATGAATAGAAGCAGTGGAAATGTGGTACCTGAGAAGAATTCTTAGAATATCTTAGACTGACAAAGTGAGCAATGAAGTGGCATTAGAGAGAGCAGGAAGGAAAAGGAAGTTGATGAAGGTAATTAGAAAAAGACAACTGCAGTTTCTGGGTCATGCAATGAGATGTGAAGGAATGGAAAACTTGTTGTTAACAGGGAAAATTGAAGGAAAGAAAAGTAGAGGAAGACAGAGGCTGAAATTCATTACCAGCTTGAACAAGGATCTCCAGTTCAAGAGGAGTGACTGTGAAATTTTAGCACTGACAAAAGAGAGAAAGAGATGAAAGACCATGATCTCCAACGTTCTGAAAGGATAAGGAACTCAGAAGAATAATAACTATACTTTGTAACAGTAAATCTTAGACAAAGGTAATACTGTAAAAAAAAGTTAAGGGATGGTTACAATTTCCAATGAACATGTGCACAAATTTTTATTTATGAGCTATTAAATTTTAATTAACAGTAAAGGGCTAATTTTTATGTAAAGAAGACAGATTAATTGACAACTACATGGATTTAAGTCCATTTTTAGTTGTAGTGTTTATTAGTAAGAATTTTCCAAACTTAAGGGTTTTCTTAAAAGGTTTATCAGACAAATAGTAGCATATTACTCTTCTTCTGTCCAATTGCAGTTTTAAGCTGGTTTACATCATACATTGAAATTTCTGTTCATAAAGGTCAGCACTTCTTCATATGATCAATCTGCAAAATCTAGATAAAAACTGCATTGGCTTTTTACTATCGCATTTCAGTTAATAAATTATATCACACATTTTCAATATAGTTTCCTGTGACTCTATTTTTGTAAGTCATTCGGTTGGAAAAGTTATTCAGGGGATTGACTAATCTAAAATTTTTTGTTGAAATTAGGTTTTTAAAAATCTGTTTTCGAATAATACTCTTTTTCAAATTTATCAACGTTTCAACTTGTTTAGGTCTTGGTTCCATCTGCCGGGAAAGTTATACCTATTTTAAAGAAACCAGGTGATCCATCTCATTGTAGCAAATATCTACTTGTACGTTTTCGTTCTATTATTAGTGAGGTCTTTGAAAGATTTATAACAATGTACTTGTAGAATTTCTACAGAGCTTTGGTTTCTCTGTTGATGTTCAGTATGAAGGTAGTGGATTTAGTGTCATTAGTGATCTTTTGACAATAATGGTTAATAATAATAGGTTTATACAAAAGTTTGGCAAGGACGTTTTATTGCTCTGGATATTTTTCATAGGATTGGATAAGATGTGGCACAGTGGTCTTCTTCATAGGTTTTCTGGTTATCTTATTGGTTGAATGGTGCTTGATATCACTCAGAGCGTGCTTGTAGATCGTAAAATGCTGGTGTTTCCCAAGGTTTTTTTCTTAATCCATGTCTCTTGCTGGATATGTCGACAGCATTTAATAAGATGTGGTACGCTAGCCACTGATTCATTCTTATCTAGTCATCATCTCTATAATTCTCTCAAAGACGGAATCCCACGCCAATGATATATATGTTAAATGATTAATTACATTTTTTGAAACAGAAGATAAACTACCAAATGCAACTAGTGGGCAAAGAAATATTTAATAATATCCACTCGCTACAATTTAAAAATTGGCATTTCTTTGTTAATATAGACCAATAAGGTCTTTTAGATTATTAATGATGTTTACGATTTCCTGGAGGAGAGACACGTTCTTTATATGCTGTATGTGAAATCTATGGCTTGTACTGCAACAAATAATACTTTTTGTTGTTGTTGTTCTAACGTCATTTTTCCCCATTAACTGGGGCCCAGACGGTACCCTTCACAGGGACTTGGATTTGGCAGTGAGGAATTTCTTGGCCGGATACCCTTCCTGACGCCATTGGTTGTCGTCAGGAAGGGTATCCGGCATCAATTTTGCATGACGTTCCAAAGTCGCCCGCTCGGGGAATCGAACCCGGAATTCTTGGTTACGGTGCTGTAGCACTAGCCATTAAGCCACGGGTCCTCTGCAACAAATAATACTATAAGATGCACACCACTAAAAACAGATTTTTGAATACGAATTAAATATTAAACACCAAGTAAAAAATATATTATGAGATATATGCCATAATGTAGGAGTACGTTCCAACCAGAAATCCTTTTTTTGTTTCCTGTAGCTCAGACATTGCATTTCAAGGAATTTCATTTCAACTGTTGCTATACAATGGCTTTCTTTTTGTAAGACGTCAAAGCTTTTCTCGCTCAGGAAATTGAATCCAAAACCTTTTTTTCATTCTTGACCGACGGCTGTTTTCCTATCCTAATTTAGCCATACATGGACAAATTTATATAAATAACGAGCCAATTATGAAATTTTAATTTCTTTAATTATTAAGAATCATAAAAGGCATAATTCCACTAGGTGTATAGAACTGTGAACATATGACAGAAAAAAAGAAAAAAAGGAAAGAAAAACGGCCTAATTGCTAGACCTGTCAAGTCCGAATTTTTATGTTTCACTTATTATTGTTCGTTGACTTTGCTTGTGTTTCCTGCGTTTCTTCTGTTTCTTCCTTCATATCGCGTTTACAGACATCTTTAAAGTGTAATAAGACAGGTCTTCGGACAGGTCTGGAGCCAAGGGATAGCTCTCTTTACAGGATATCCTTAGGTATTTACCTGTCATTCATTCGCCTGACATGGCCAAGCCAATGCAGGTGCCACTAAGAGGGCAACGCAGTTCTGCTTGGAGTGCGTGCCTTATCGATGACGGTCTTGTTAGTAATGCAGTCCTGTTAAGAGATGCCCAGTTTCCTTCTGAGGTTGCGCAGGTAGAAGGTGCTCAGTTTGCACTCTTGCAGGAAGTACAGGCTCCCCGTTTTACTGCCACAGAATTCACAGCGCCGGTAGATCTAGATGGTGAGCATTACGTTTCTCTACACTCTCTTTACAAAGGGAGCTATGGTCGTCACTCCTTTACCGATCCGCTTGTTGATCTCGACATACAGGGAGAATTTGCTGGAGATGGTGGAGCCAAGTTATAAAAGTCTTGCTCCTGGTCCGTTTCTCTTGCATAAGATCTCCATGACGAAGCTGTAGTCATCGATGTAGTTTCATCTTTCTTCAGCATTGCTGTCAGGGCAGCTTTGGAGGGCTACATGAATGGTGTTGATAAAGAGCTCGCACAGCCCTGTGATTGTTGTTATAGGGGTGTTAAAGATAAAGCGTTCTTTCTGATTTTAGCGGTGGATCCATCTTGACTGTAGACGTGCCTTCCTGACGACTAGAGAGTGACCAATGTCATAGTGCTGTGGTTGGTGAATGTGTTAAGAACGCTTTTCAATGATGGTTTTTATATGATGACGAGATCCGGCTGGTATCAGTTATGCGGTCTTGGGTGCTGCCAGAATACTCAGTTATTATGGCAAATATTATTTGTTAATAAAGAATATATATATATATATATTTATCGTTCATATACCACCAAAATCTTTCGTCTCTTCAAAAGGATATATTAAAAATAAATATACAATTCTGTTTCTTTTCACTTCCTTCCATAATACTCTGTCGTGTCAATGTTAATTACTCTCAGTCCTAATCAAGCACAAAATACAGTAGGTTTAGATATTATTAATTTTCACAAAATACGAACTAGTCTGGTCTCATAAAATTGTTTCTGCGCAAGTTAGTTGAAGATGACTATATGTAATAACATACCTGGTATCTCTTTGCCTTTGGAAATTCAAGATTCATAACAGGAAAATAATCTCCAATGAAAGCAAGTGAATATTTATATATCTTATACAGTACAGAAGTATAGTTGAATATAAGCACCTTCTAATAGACTTGGCTCCTGGAGAGAAATTTCTGCGAATCAAATGAATATTAATCATACTAAAATCTGATCTACCTAATAAAAAGCGACCTGTCTTCCTTTATTTCCAATACAAGAAGATTTCAGGGATTATATTATTGAAAGAAGCTTAACAAACCAAATAGGTAAATAAACAATACCAAATTGAAATCAGCTTTTGATACCTAGAGAAATTACGTTATACTAGAACAAATATCTAAGCCATTCAATACCTCACCTGGAGGATGGGTGAAAAATCCCATCTATTATTGAACTTACTTAAAAATATATTACTCTGAGCTATTAAGGTTAAACAAAGCAAGCTGAAGAGAATTAAAGATGGAAAATGCTATATGAATATGTAACAAATATATTTAATGGATTTCAACAATAAAAAGTCATTAATGTCGAAAAAATGAACGTTAATTTTTCTTGTAAAAACGACAGGGAAAGGAGAGCTTTTTATTAATACAATGCCTTGCCTATTATTAACGTACAATCAGAGAGAAAATACGAATTAAAGAGGATTAACTTTGTCCTTATTTGTCAGTAAGAGAGCATGGTGGCGCTGTTCTTCTGGTTATTTACTCCTGGTGAACAATACAAAACATAGGAAAGAGAAAAAGGAGGCTGAGCTCAGAATAATGGAGGATTTAGAATGAGGCTATGTGCAGTAACAGTTGCCTTAACACAAAATGTGAACGATGTCATTAGCCACCTTGTTGAAGAGCAATTACATCAAAATTATAATGATGGAAATAAAGATAAATTAAGATATAAATAAAATTAAAATAAATAAACAGGATGTAATAAAACTTAGAATGAAAGAAATTAATGTGACATTGAACTGATAATAAGTGAAATTGTTGTGTAATAAAAATAAAACAGGAAAAAATATTTTTATCAGTGAAATTTTTTTCATCACATAATATATTGCTCTATTTTTTAACAATAACACTTTTAAAAGTAAACTTTTTAAACATTTTTATTAGATGTTATGTTGGTTTATTTTTCACCTTCCAAGCAAAAGCAAGTAAAAGTTTTAACATTTTCATTACATGATATATTGCTCTATTTTTCAAAGTTCCAAGCGAAAACTTTTGCTGCAAAAGTGGAGAAATAAAGAATATTTCCTCTTTTGGCAGTAAATTTCAAATATTGTTATTAAATGTTATATTGATTTATATTCTACATTCTGAGAAAAGCAAGTGAAATTTTTAACATTTTAATTACATGATATATTGGTCTATTTTTAAAAGTTCCAAGCAAAAACCTTTACTGCAAAAGAAGAGAAATATAGAATATTTCCTCTTTGAGCAGTAATATTTGAAAAATTGTTATCAGATGTTATAATGCTTTATTTTTCACCTTCCGAGCAAAAAAAAGGAATATTCAACAGGAAAAAATGAAATTTGCAGACGATTTAGAGTCTGATATTCCGATTTTCAGAGATTGGGAAAGTGACTGGATTTTTTTTTACGTATCGTAAGCGGAATTTTGTTTATGTACTGGTGAGTCACCACACATCCAGGCTAAAACCCACCGAGGATGAGGGTTACTGAGATGGATAGACTGCCAAGTGGATGATGATAAGAATTGTGAAAGGGACGAAAGATATAACTGAATGAATAAAATTTGATGACTTATAAGAAAGGTTTTGACAAGTGTTTATTGACATTTGATTTGAAGATGTCCGTCCATGTTGTAGTCCTGTCGGGAAGCAATCTTGTGACAAGGTGTTCCACAGATTGGAGGTTCTTGGAAAAAACTTGTTTTCATGGAAATACCATTTGATGTTAGGCACATGGAGGAAGAAAGAAAAATTCTTTGCAGTAGTGGTAGCAAGACGCGTTCTTGTTGTAAAAGTTTTACGAGGAGGAACTAGGGATTGAAGCTCAGTCGTGCACGTACCATGGAAATACCGATAGAGTAGAGAAAGACTAGCAACGTCTCTTCTGTGAGAAAGGGGGCCGTAGAGAACTGAACAGATCATCTCCAACAATGATCTCCAACAGATCATCTCAAACAAATGCAACTTTTGAGATTTTTTAGTGCAACAAACAATTGCCCTAATTATAATACATACATAAAATATATTTTTATATTTTATAATAAACTATTATTGTAATAGCCATTGATAAATGAAAAGAAAGAGAATTATTGAAAATTAAGTGTTATTGTATGTCATTCATTCACTCTTGAGCTTTTTGATAAAATATGATGTATTCAAAAATTTCATAAATTTGAGGGCGCGCGAAAATAAAAGCGTACGCGAAAGGCCATTTTCAAAGGTGCGCAAAAATTAAAGGAGCAAAAATAAAAGGGGCGAAAATAAAAGAGGCGAAAATAAAAGGGGCGAAAATAAAAGGGGCGAAAATAAAAGGGACGAAAATAAAAGGAGTGCGAAAATTAAGGGAATTAAGGTAGTCAAAGTTTCAAAAATGCATCATTTAATTACAGTTTAACTTTAACGTATTTATTAAAACGTGATACTTTGATCATGAAAATTCCATCAACTAAAACAGATGTTACAAGAAAAATAAATATTGTTTTAGAAATCATGTATAATCTAGACATTTAAGTGCTTTGAAGCACCTGAAATACTGCTTTGAAATCACGCTGTTTGCCAGTGTTAAACTTCAATTAACGACAGATTTAACATTTGCTTTCAGCACGGAAAGACGGTAAGAACATCTCCTTTCACTCTAAATGGAGTTAATAGGCGATTTTAAGAGAGGTTTTTTAAGTTTTTAACACTCTATTTTCATTGATCTCTTTACTCCCACTCCTTCAATCCTTCGTTCTTTGCCAAAATCGAGACAGGTTAATCTTTTATTTTGGGGTCAAATTTCTGAGAAATTTTGTCCGGTCTGGTCAGCACATCTAAGACGCAGACATGTTTAACGTGTTAAAACTATTTGACGAATGGAACATATCTGGGGAGAATGTTACCTAGTCCAGATTTTTTATCCTGACTTAACATCAAAGATTTAATTTCTTTCACTGCAGCCGCGGATTCACTCTCAAATAGCATAATGACTTTTTAAAGTAACAGTAGTAATATTCGATTGTCTTTAGTCATGTACCCAAAGGGATGATAATTCCTTCTTCATGCATCTTGTGTCCCCTGAACGCAAATTATTAAAATTTGATACCTGTGTCGTGAATGCTATAGGACCACTTGCCCTACTGTTGAATGGAAATTACCAACTAAAAAAGGTACATTTATCATAAAGAAAGCAAGGGCATCATCAGTTCAAACAAAAACACACATACCGCCCTTCAGTCTGTATTTTCATCAACAGAAATCCTTATAATTCTATTTTTAAGTCTTCTCTCACCGTTTCCATGTGAGTAGTGTATTCCTGCTGCATGTATGTTTTGCGTAATGTTGATCCACTGGGGGGGTTAACGCTTCGTTTATTTGAATGAAAATTCATCAAACACTGGATTATTTAATCTATTCAAAGGAAAAAGTGGCCGGAAAAACTAGTAATAACGTCAGAAAAACACAAAAATTATGTAAACTATTATAATTCGTAACACTAGTAGCCATAAACTCAACATGTTTTAAAAGGTAGCAAACGTTCCATACTCACTTCTGGAAAAAATTTATAAAAAATCACCAAGAGAAGATACAGCTAATCAACCTATACCACTAAAATTGGTAGATATTCTGTTACTATTTATGTGTAAACCTAAGGAGAACTTTTAAACCCATTTAAAAGCCAACGGTTTCATTACTTGGTTTGTTTTATTATGTTTCATATTTAAATGCCTTGGTACTCCGTCGCGTGACGTGCAGATTACTTTACGAAAGCTGTAATTAAAAATTGCTTGATTTGCTTTAATTTATTTACATATAGAAGGAATCAACACTTGTTGTTTACAAAATTTTTTGAGTTTACACTCATGGTCAGGTAATCTATAATAAACCGCAAAACACGTATGAGATTCAAATATGACAAAAGGCATAGTGTACAGAGACTAACAACTGACAGCTAATTCTCTTGCATCTGCAATAGAAACAAATGATGATTAGGGGTCTACAAATTGACTACAGCTTAATCTTGCGTTCTCTCGACCTCCACTCATCCTTCTTATTTATTGCAGGCTTCAACTCCCGGATAATCAAAGCTTCTAAAGTTAACAAATGACCCTCTCCTCCAGCTGATTATTTTAAAATGTCTACATTTTCTTCTGTTAAGGTGGAATCACAGAGTTTTAGATGGAGTCTCATAGGTCCTACCCTTTGGAGGTGTTCTTTGAACTGGGCCTGCGTATGTAGGGTGGTCACTCCAACATAGCAGGCAGAGCAGCCTGGGCATGTTAACTTGTAGACAACCTTCGCTCTTGATCATCTTCTCCGTAGGTGGTTTGAGGGAAGGTAAAACAATTTTGAGTTTCCTGAGAGTCATGACTATGATACAGGAGGCATTTGCCTTGTGTAAGGCGTGTGCATAGTCTTCAGTACACTTTCCATGGTATTGGACTATCAGAGGGATTTTATCTGATTTAGTGTTGGAATGCTGTGTGGACACAGAGCTACGTATATCCCCAACAACACAAGATCTGATGATTTTCTCCAGTGTATCTCTGATTAAATGTTCATAGAGTGTGGAAGGGTACTGATTGAGCTCCAAGATGCGTTTGGCATTTTCTAGACTCTCATGTATGTACTGCCAGGAGCTACACCCACAGTGGATCGGTGTGCTTTATTATGTCTCATGTTTAAATGCCTTGGTACTCCGTCGCGTGACGTACAGAATATTTTACGAACGCTGTTATTAAAAATTGCGTGATTTGCTTTATTCAGACTTCAACAACTTTAAATAACTTAAAGCAATTGTGTATTTTTTCAGGAGGCGGAACGTAGTGATAAATGTAATGATAAGAAAATCATCATCAAGAACGGATAGCTCGATTTCGAACTGCTGTGGCCCTCTACACCAGTTCTCTTTAGATGTTCCGTTCGTGAGTAACTCTCATTGCTTCTGCTATTGCCAATTCACATAAGTCCTTGATGTTTTCGCTCAGTTTAGTTTTTGGTCTGCCTCTGACTCTCTTTGCAATATCCATACCCATAAGAAGTTTTTTCTGGACTGTCATGCCTCAAGATGTGACCTATAAAGGATAGGTGGCGTGCTCATATTGTGTTTAACAAACGATCCTCGCAGTTGATCTTTTGCAATAATGACTTATTAGTTACCCTATCTGTCCAACTGATACGAAGAATTTTGCAATAACACCACAGATCAAAACTTACGAAACGTTTTCTGTCTGATGTCTGTAAGATCCAACATTCTGACCCATAAGTTGCTATCCAGAATACAAGAGAGGTTAGGAGTCTTTTCTTCGTCTTACGCGATATATTTCTGTTCTCACTCTAGTTAGGCAGGTGCCCTGTGATACAACAGTGCAGACCCATACTTTAACCGGCTACAGTTAGAGTAACAGGAAGAAAGTGGACAAAACTAGAGAATGGAAATGTAATTGCTATTTAGCGATCCGGCCAGATAAAAGAGGATATCGAAAGCGAAAGATAAAACCTGTAAAGATACTGACATCTTTACAGTAAATAAACAATATTTGATAGATGAGTCGAGACAAAATAAAGAAAAGAAATAATCTGAAATTGAGAGGGAAAAGAGAATTGTAAATAAATCTTAATAATAAAACCTACTAACTTGTAATGAAGAATTATGAAAGGAGGGCATAAATGTGAATGGGAATGATCAAACATAATCTAGTGCATTGGAGAGAGAGAGATGAGATCTAGTGGTGCGAGGAAGGGAAGAAACTAGTAGAAAAAATAAAATTAATCACGAATGAAACAAGTAAAATTAAATTACAGATTCTGAAAAGAGGAGATAGGAAAAAAGTAATTAAAAAAGTTGAGAAAGTAAAGGTGGTGTTTGGTAAGATGTAAACAAGTGATATGACACAAACAAATCATTTGATATATACTGCTACTAAATGTAGGCCCGAAAACGTTGGTATAAAGAGCCCAGCGAGGGAAAATAAGAATGATACTTGGGTGAAAAGGAGGCTGGAAAGAGCAACTACAACAGTTAAGGAAAGATTTAAGCAAACTACAACAATTAAAAGGAGGAACACTGACTGAAAAATATCAATAAAGAGAGAAAGGACATACACATGTAATTGAAGAATTTAAAGCAGAGGATTATCGCCAAGGCTGCAAATGTAAGGGGGTACAAAGAGTGAACCAAACACTCCAAGCAGAACTGGTTTTTTGAGGAAGGCCAAAGGAAGCTTTATCCGAAGATAAGTGGAGAAGAAAGGCCAAAAAACGTTCGGAATAAGAAAAAGGCTAAGAGCTTTTTGACAAATATCTGGAGCTAAGAAGCCAAACATGATGCATCAGATGAATGGATTTATAAGACTAAACAGGAAATACATGCAACGATCAAGATAAATGTGGAAATAACAGAGACACAACTGAAAAATATATTGCAGAACTTCCTAACTGGAAAGTCTCATGGCCTGATTTGGTTCAGGCTAAAGAAATTCACAGTTCTCTGTGAGAGGTATAGTTATTAATGCTGTTGTTGTGGCTATTAGATATTTTAACAAAATGATTCATTTAGTTATATAATACTTTAAAATGGTTTAAAATGTTGTCAAGTTACTTCTGAAAACAATTTTTTTTAGTTTTAACGTCATTTTCCCCCAGTAACTGGGGTTCAGACGGTGCCCTTCATAGGGAGTTGGGTTTGGAAGTGAGGAATTTCATGGCCGGGTGCTCTTTCTGACGCCAACCAATGGCTTTTCTTTTGTAAAGTTCCAAAGCCGCTTGCTCGGCGAATCGATCCCGGAATTCTTAATAACCATGCAGTTGCACTAACCATTAAGCCATGGTTCCTCTTACATCTAACTTTTTTATATAGTTGCTATATCATTTATAGTAGGGATAAAAAAACTAAAATATTAAGTAACATACTTTACTCATCTGCTCAAACAGTCACGTTATTCAACATGTAAGAAAGTAATTTGCTCCACAGTAAGTTATTCCACAACGTACAGACAAAAGCAAATAGCTGAAAGAGCATTGATAATAGTTTCTGAAATATGTTGGAAAGGCTATCTTGTTTAAAATCATATCAATATTATCGTTGTCATTTTTAACCTGTCTTACTCTGATATTGCCGATACTTTCTATTCATTTTGGTCAATACTGCTTGGTTTCAATACTGTCAACTTCAGACTCATCCCTTTCTCGTAAGAGCCATTTAAAGCATTCATTGTCTTCTCCTAGCTCGTCTATGTCTTACTCATACTTGCTTTTCCTGGTTACCTATTCAAATTACCTTGTTGTAGCATTTTTCGACAGATTACCATCAGATAACCAACAGATCATCAAATCACCACCTTTTATATTTATTCTTTCCCACACTTCATCATCCCGGAGGCACTAACCCAGGTGCAAAATATGGGCAAAGTCCAAAAGTGAAATCCAATGTATACTTACATTAAGAACAGGATAAAATCTTCAGCAGCAGATCTACCACATATTTGTGCAATTGTGTTGCAACAGAAATGTCCAGAAGAATCTTTACAGACAACCTTTAATGAATAATCAAATCGTCTGATTAGCCATCCAGAGATTGCAAACGTTTCTATATACCTTTGATTCATTACACTAATTTTCTATGATGATTATCATTAATTTTCTATGATAATTATCATTAATTTTCTATGATAATTATCATTAATTTTCTATGACAATTATCATAAAAATTAGAAATAATAAAAACAAGTTAAAACAATTTACTAAATCGTTATGTTCATTGTGATCCAATGAAATCAAATTTTTTGATAATTTCAATATTTATAATATTTAGTATTTATATTATTTATGATATTTATAGTTTATTAAAACTTTGTATTGGATGCTTATAGATCGCAAAGTTTAATTGTATGTGGCTTTCAACAAGAACGGAAAACCTGAGAGCAAAATCTACAAAAGGTTAATTCCCATCTTAAATTATTCAGTAATTGCCCAATCAAAGTGGAATAATGCATTATTTTTTTAAATTTTAGTTATTTTTTCCTCTTAAATGACAGTTATGACTACCAGTGGATGGGCTTGTTGGATACAGCTCCTCTGGGACGGGCAAAAATTAATATTTTTGGCAATTTTTGCCAAAAATTAACATTATTGATTTATGTTAGTCATTCAATGTCATGGTTTTGGTTCAATATTATACATTATCTTATATTATAGTTGTTTAAAATCATTGAATATAATATAACATCGTGGACCTGTCTGATTAAATTTTTGCAGGCAACATGTGTTTTTAAGACTTTCGAGTGAAGCCTCTATCATTTATATCTTTCAGACTAATTATTTTTGTGATCAGTTCAAGGAATGTCAATGTATTTATTCTTCCTTTCTTTCTTACTTTGCTATAAGTTTTTAATGTGCACCTTTGGGGTTCCATTATCTAGTCTGACATGCTGACTTAGCTATATTAGTTTTCTTTTCTCAATTTCAGAAAAAGATTTCACTCCCACGTATGTGATACCAAAATCAAAGTAGCTACCTCCGAATATTATCTTCACAGCAATTTTCTATTACAACAGCTTGGTATGAATTATCATCTGGTTAATGAGCATTGAAGAATAAGAAATCAGAAAACAAATAAGAAATTGGGTATTGGTATAGCTTTAACCTGCAGATAGAGAAATAATTTACATAACAGTGACCCACGTTTCTTGTTTTATTGCGACAAACAGATCCTTAGAAGTCAATTAAGGATGAATAATGAATAAAATCGATAATCACAAATAAAAGTTCTCTTGTTACCTATAAAGTACACAGTCTGTCAAGTATGTTCAGGTTGATGTGATTATCTAATATAATTGTAATACGTAGAAATCGGTATGTTTACTTAACTAAAACAAGTTCGAGTCACTGTATGACATTTCTTTTCAAACGTCTACGTGATGTTAGCAAGATAATAATTCCTATTCATTTGACGTCTTGCTTAATTTTTCCTTCTTGTTCGACATAGATATTGGAAAATAATGTGCCGAATACCTAATAAAAATATGTTCCTGGGACTTTCTATTAGGTATTTTTAAAACTAGTTTGTTCTAAATTGCCTGGAAGAAATTGAGAGCAACAAAATATTCAGATGAAACTTTTTAATTGGTAGGTACATTTGATTGGCGGTTGAGAGTTATACTTGATGAAAAAGATATAGTCCTCTTAATTGGATATTTTCTCTCTTGATTAGACTGCATATTGCAACGCCATGCGCTATTATTGTTATTATTATTATTATGGTTATTATTACTATTATTATTGTTATTACTAATATTATTACAATTGTTATTATTGTTATTATTATTGTATTATTATTATAGAATTATCGCACACTGATAAGATGTCATTTCATTCAGCGGTAATGTCTCCTTGATATTGGTGACAGCAAGTCTCCTCAATTTTCAAGGACTTTTCTCAGGATTCGTGCAGATTGCATTATTATTATTATTATTATTGTTTTTTTTTATTATTATTATTATTATTATTATTATTATTAATAATATAGACAGTCCGGAAGTATTTCTGAGTTGTTGTTTGCGAATTCTCGTGTTGTTTCAATGAGTTTTCTGAAGAAAAAACCGACTGAAGGAAAACCTGGAAGTCGGAGGGTCTCTGACGACCCGCAGGAAAGAGTTCTTATTAGAACTGGGGAAGTTTCTAGGCCGGAGGCAAGTGAAAATGTTGAAAGTTCCAAGGATGGCAGTCGCACGGAGG
>RDPX01000157.1:261990-299449 GCA_003991215.1 Morbakka virulenta
ATATATAGTAATATTAGTAAAGTATACCAATGTTCACTAAGAGTGCTCAATGTTTCCAGAGCGTTTATAAATCCAGTATAGCATACAAAATAACTAGACAAATTTAGCAGTTACTACTAGTTTCATGTTTTCTTAACAATCTTCCAACAGTTTGAAGATTGTTAAGAAAACATGAAACTAGTAGTAACTGCTAAATTTGTCTAGTTATTTTGTATGCTATACTGGATTTATAAACGCTCTGGAAACATTGAGCACTCTTAGTGAACATTGGTATACTTTACTAATATTACTATATATTTATATATATATATATATTTATATATATATATATATTTATATATATATATATATTTATATATATATATATTTATATATATATATATTTATATATATATATGTAAGGGCTTGTACTTATACTAAAGAGTAAGGAGTGCTTAATATTTATAAAAACCTAGCTGAAATAAAAGTAAAGTTGAAAAAAACTACTTTAGCCTGGCAACTAAAAGTTTCAAGAAAAATTTTAGGATCGTGAAATACGAGAAACTTTAAACTTTTGGCTGCACAAATTAAGTAGTAATTCTTCACACTTACCTATGTATGTATTTAACTATTATTATATATTACTACATATTACCTATATTTACCTATATATACATATATAAACTTATATACTTATTATTTTTAAAGACCTGTTAATATGTACCCAATTTTTTGAGCTATTCAGTTACTGAAAGATTTTAGAGTGCTTAACGCTAGGCAACAGGCCAGTTCTATATTGACAAATACGCCAGAAATATGGGTAGAGTATAAACACATAAAAACACAAACTGATCCTTGAAATGATAGATGGACGGTGGTAGTACTAAAAATACGAGAGAGCAGTAAAACAAGATTGTTAAAAATAATTTCCAGCGTGATTTTGACAGTCCCAGGGAAAAAAACCAAACACTAGAGAAATTAATAGACCGACCAAGAAAGACAAACGGTTAGCACCTTAACCACCAAAAAAAATAAACACAAAATGTACGAATACTTAGTGAAGCATGATAAAGTTCGATTTTTTAAACGGTTTAATGAATTTCAAGAAATCTTTTAATACCCGAAGGACATTGGCCTGAAAAGTCTACTATCCATTTAGTGCAAACCAGAAATCAAACCGCACAACTCTAGAATGTTCTGAGAATGCAAATCCAGAAAATATTCATATTTTCTGGATTTGCATTTGCATATTTTACAAGTAGTAATCAGGAACTTTGTCCTCTGGAAATAAGTTTTACAGCCCCGCTGGAGGCTATTTGTCCCTTATTCTATGAACCCTATTTCAAGATGTGACAATAGAAGTAGAAAAAACCACATTGGTCGAAATGTCTTGTGACGTTATTCTTTGCATCAAACATCGCAGGATATCCACTTAAGATAAATTTAGAGCAAATGTCATTTTCTGTATAACAAGTTGCATTTGATATATATTTTATGTACATGTGTGCTTCTAAAGGACACGATGCTTCAAAATACATTAAAAAGGCATTTTAAAGCAGAACAAAGTTATTAAAAATATACATCATACCTGCTGAGTTGATGTAGACTAGCAACTGCGAAGCCAATTACAACTTTGTCTATAGTATTCTGCTGTTTAGTAATATTTCTCGCGAAACCAGCAAAAAATAGGGCTTTCCATATAAAATAGTTTCACTCCGTTTAAGAAAAGTTAAAAAGAGATTCAAGTGCAGTTACCATAGTCGCTGGATTCTAAATACAAAGAATTTATTTATATTCTGTGATTGCTTTAAGTAGTCTATTAAAAAGAAATCACTATAAATCTTTGTGTCTTTCCACACAGAGTTACTGTAATGTTTCATTTCCATGTCTACAATATTCAGTAGGGAAATGCTCTTTGGTGTTTATCTATTTACCTATATATTCATTTACCTACTTATTTACTGTAAGATCGCTATCTATCTATCTATCTATCTATCTATCTATCTATCTATCTATCTATCTATCTATCTATCTATATCTATCTATATCTCTAGCAATCTAGCTAACTATCAATCTATCTGTCCATCCATCTATCTATCCATCTATCTATCTATCTATCTATCTATCAATCTATCTATCTATCTATCTATCTATCTATCTATCAATCTACCCATCTATCTATCTATCTATCTATCTATCTATCTATCTATCTATCTATCTATCTATCTATCTATCTATATATCTATCTATCTATCTATCTATCTATCTATCTATCACTCTATATATCATTCTCTCTATCTATATATNACCTACCTATCTAAATCTAACTATCTATCAATCTAGCTTACTATCAATCCATCCAATCATCTATCTATCTATCTACCTATCTGTCTATATCTAACTATCTAGCAATCTAGCTAACTATCAATCCATCATCTATCTATCTATGTATCTATCTATGTATCTATCTATCTATCTATCTATCTATCTACCTATCTAAATCTAACTATCTATCAATCTAGCTTACTATCAATCCATCCAACCATCTATCTATCTATCTATCTATCTATCTATCTCTGTCTCTGTCTCTGTCTCTCTGTCTGTCTTGGTGTATATATATCTCTCTCTTTCTCCCTCTTGTAGATTCTGGTAGAATCATAAAAATTAAACTTTCAGTCTAATTTCCCTTGACCATCACTCGCCCCTACTTTCCTAACTCTGTGACAACTATTTTTTTTTGGTTTAAGGTCATTTTTCCTCAGTAACTGGGGCTCAGCCGGTGCTCTTCAAAGGGACTTGAATTTGGCAGTAAAAAATTTCTTGGCTGGACGCCCTTCCTGACGCCAACCAATGGCTTTTTGTGAATTTCCAAAGTCCCCAGCTCGGGGGAATCGAACCCAGAATTCTTGGTTACAATGTATTTGCACTAACCATTAAGCCACAGCTCCTCCCTAATTCTGTAACAATAACATATACAAACAATAAACAGATATAGGGATGTATAAATGTATAGATGTGTAACAGTGGCTGCTTATGTGACAGCTACGATATGTCACCTGGATTTAAAGACAAATTTCTTTGGACGCAAAAGTGAAATAACAACTTTAAAGCTTATCGTTGTAAGGAACACGTTTCCAAACACCTAGGCTGTGAACAAAAAAATAACATCTAACACGTGCAATTGTACGTAATAATGTCAATTTTATCTGGATGAAAGGAGACTTTGTAGACAAAACATTAATTACAACAGGTTTAACCAGATACTTTTGTAGAAAACATGAGTAGCTAGAAAGTCTAGTGTACGGAAATCAAAGGTATATATATTTATTTATATACCAGTATCGAGGTACGTATCAGCTATCGACAGTGCTCAATAATATAAAAATATTAGTGCTATCATATGGTGAACGACAAAAAAATCAACAATACTTAGTTTAGAACTGTCAGTTTCATGTTTTGTTGATTTTTTTTGTCGTTCACCATATATATATATGTTTATATGCATGTATAAATATATATTTATGTATATATGTAGTGTGACGATGACAACACCCATCCACCGGGTCCCCAAGAGATAGGGGGGTTCCAGATATATATCAAGGGGCTAGCGGTGAATATGGAAATAAGCCGTTTCTTTCAAAGTCATGGGTTGCCCTTCGAGAAGACTTTGCCTTCCCGAAGGGCAACCCATGAGATAGCCGCAGTCAGGGCAAAGGAGATAGCCACAGTCAGGGCAAAGCATGAGGCCCACAACGAAATTAACGGGAACGAGGCACTGTGAATGATAACTGTACAACACATCAAATAGATGAACACTTTATCGTCAATGGAATAGCTTCAATGAAAGTTACTACGTTTGGGAGTGAAGGATGCCTTACTTCCCGTTGTGCTATCTCTCTAAGAGAAAGATACTGGCATATAACCTGAGAAGGACACGCAGTAAAACCTACGGCTGAAATGGTTACCAGTTATCTTGCACTTGCTTGCACTTGGATCATAACTGTGGATGCTCAGAGGATGATATATGTGTAGTACAAGCATAAGTCATTGCGATCTTTCATATACAGAAAGTCCTGTGATGATGGATAAGTGGTGACGTGTACAGACTGAACAAGATGGAGGTATGCAGTCACGATTTTTCATGCAAGCTGCTCAAAGCCTATCTTAACATCGTTGTTAGTTCTTGCAAAACAGGAACTAACTTGGGAGGAGCTTTTTCTGTCTGACCAGCCCTTTATAGGGAAAACGATGCTCACCCAGATCGTGGAAAGGGTCTAGAAAAACGACTAAACATCAATCGCAAGATAGTTAGCTACCTGCAGCTGACGGCTCCTCAAACGTGCTGGGGAAACAAAAGTAAAAAAAATACCTTTTATGCAAAAGAGAGAATTAAATTGAATATTGGCGCTGAGAATGCAAGAACACTTCTTGATCGTGAAGAGTCTGCTCATCCAGAATGAAGAACAACCGTTGTCGCCAAGAAAGTGGTTAGGTACAAAGCGGGCGCATTGGTGGTTTATCTGAGACTCGTTTACGTAAAGAAGATCAGCTTACTGAAACTGCTGGATACACTTTTTTCTGGAAACGCAAGCCTGAAGGAGTGAAAAAGGACGGAGGAGCAGGTTTTGCTATAAGGACACAGATCATAACCAAGTTGAAGCAGCCTTATGGAGTTAGTGTTCAAATCATGTGCCTGAGCGTGGCTTTAAGATGTGGACGTTACAGGTCTGTTATTTTAGTGAATGCTCCAACACTCAACAGTAGCCAGGATATTATTATGGCGTTTTATGAAGAGTTGAGGAATCGTATCACAGGAATACCAAAGGCAGATACGTTGCTGATACTCAGTGACTTTAATGCTCGGATTGGAAGAAATCATAATACCTGGGATGTTTAAGGGAGATATGGTCTTGGTTAGGCAAATGATAATGGTTTTCTTCTTCTCCAGCTGTGTACAGAAATTAAGCTGTCACTGTGTAATACCTTCTTCCAACAAAAGCTCATCCAGAAGGTAGTATGGATATATCCTAGACCAAAACATAGACTGCATCATCACACGACCACATGTAAGCGTGACCTGCAAGACATGTGTACAATAAGAGTCATGCGGGGTGCAGATTGTGGTACTGACCATAAACTTGTTCGTACTAAAATTAAGATGATTATGAGAAACAAGGGCAGAGCAACTGCATTAAAAGTGCCTGAGCACATTGATGTCTCTAAGTTACAAAATGAGGAAGTATGTGAAACTCTCATAAACAAATTTATAACATCACATTTGATGGAACCTGGGAGCAGCTTAAATCACATGTGTGCACCACAGGTGCTGATGTACTTGGCCTTAGAAAGGCCAAATATAGAGACTGGTTTGATGACAATGATGTTGCAATTAGCAGTCTTCTGGAAGAGAAAACCAGGCTTAATGAGAAACTTCTGTGTAGTTTTGGTTCAGCTAGAGCATGTGTAGAAAGAGCTTTCAAGGAAGCAAAATCAAAACTGAGCCATGCGATGCGACACACAAACAACAGATGGTTGTCCAAAGTGTCAACATTCGGAAAACGTATGACTGTATAGATTTGAAAGCTTTGTACAGAAAAATCAGAAAAGTGTTTGGACTACAACCTCCTACAACCAAAAAATGGCGCCCTTGAGATCTAAAGATGGTTCTGCACTGCTCAAAGATGCTGAAAGCATTATGGTACGTTGGATGTAGTATAGATGGAGTAGTTATTTTTGCTTTACCTCAAAATGATATCATTGAGGAGATGATAACAGATACCAGCACTGATGAGACAAAAGACTCCATGAAAGAAGTTAACACTGAGAAAGCACTAGGGTTGAATTAGTTTCAAGTAAATGTCAAAATCTTAGTGCTATGAGACCTTAGGTATCCTAAGTTTAGTCCTTAAAGACCAAAGATATAACTTAAGATAGGCCTAAACCCAGTGAGATACCTGACGCCACAAACCTAAAAATGTGATAGTAACAAAGAGGCTGAAATATGCTTACTGACGTCAAAATGAGCAAAGTATCCGTAAACACTAATTGTGATACAATAGATATAACGATATCTAACCAAAATGTTATTGCCTTACTAAGTTGAAAAACACTTGTACCTACAACTTAAACAGAACAAGGAAATACCTCTATTATGACCTATTGACTGTGCTGCAAGCTAATGCCATTCAAATAAGAACAGGAAGTATTTGGGAACAATGACTGTTAAATCGCTGGTAGAGTTTACCATTTGGTAAAATTTCTTTTCTTTATACTTGATGTATTCAGTAACATAAACTACAGAAGAAAAGTAGCTCCCATCCATTAGTGGCCGTATTTCTGGTTTCGTTCCTAACCAAGAAAAACAGGAAATTTTAAAAAAATTTCCTTCTTTTAACTACTTCTATTCAGTCCACAAATTAGAATTAATTTAATAGGTCATACTCCATTCGGGAGGAAGTATGTTAAAGTTTAATAATTGGAGTTTTTGTTATATATATTTATATTTATATATATGGTAAGATGTATATTATTCATGGTGATGCATTTTCTTCATTCAACAAAGACATCAATAAGCTACAATATGGCTTGACAAAACATCTTTAATACCTCTCTATACTAAATTTCTTCTCTTTTTTATACCTCTTGATATTCCTCTCTCTCTCTCTCTCTCTCTCTCTCTCTCTCTCTCTCTCTCTCCACCTTTCTCTCTTCTCACGCTGTTGCTTTTATCATCGCTCTTCTCTCTATCGTACTTCATTTCTTGTTCTCCGCAGTCATCATGGAGGTGGGATCTGATCAGTGCAGCTGGACAGCCATCTCGCGTAAATCATTTCGATATTAAATGCCTGAAATGGTTGACATGGTCATTGACTGAGCATCAATACGTTCTAAAATTACCACCAGACCATTAATCATGTTTGTTGTTTATTGTGTTGTATTTCGTATTGTCTTGCTGCTTGTTCATGTATGTGTCGTTTCATCATCATCATCATCATCATCATCATCATCATCATCATCATCATATTCGGTTTAACGTCCGTTTTACATGCTGGCATGTGTTGGACGCTTTCTTGAAAGCGACTTCCAAGTTCCTCATGGTTATTAATTTAGCCAATGCCACCTTTGGCTCTGAGTGTTACACTCTAATATACTATATAAATATTTTTTTACGCTACTGCGTCACTAGGTAACCTAGGATAAATATGTCTGCGTCACAAGCCCGGACCAGAACCTCAGAGCCGCAGAGCACGGCGCAAGATTGATGCAGTGCACTTGCAGCGATGTTAGGGATTTGCAATGTTTCGAATACTTCGAATAGTCCAGGTGATAATGTTCCCATGGCTCCAACTATCATTCATATATATATATATATATTTATATAAATACAATTTTGGGCAGAGAAAAGGATCAAACGCACCATTCCATGAATTGAGCCATGGCCAAGAAACCTTTTCCGATTTCAGAAAGCGAAAGTCGCCATCTAACTTTGAATAAAAAGAATTTAATCCAGAGAGTTATGAAAATTAAAGTGTGTCCATGTTATGAATGGAAATTTAAATGATTTCTGTTCTTATTTTTTTAAAATGGAATTAAATAAAAGTCAATAGATTTTGATTTAATTTTAACTATATACAAAAAACAAAACAAAATAAAAACAAGATATTTTGTAAGCGATTTAATTTTACAGTTTTCATTTGAATAAAGATAAATAAGATAGTTGATAGAAAAAGAGTAGATTACTATGGAATAAAAATGCAAGTAAAGTAATTAATTTTTTTCACTGCCGCGCGGTGGCTATTAGTGACCTTTGAATCAGAAGAGAGGAATTTTCTTTTGTAGTTGTATTTATTGCAGCTTTTGAAGCATTGATTTCTTCAGAATATATTCATAGTTTTATCAATACATTCATAGTATAAATCATATATTAAAAGTAATTCAACAACTAAATTTTTAGCTTAGTACCCCAGTAATGGATTAAAATTTCCATCACGTTTCTCTTAGAGGTATTAAAAAAGGTCAGTAAAACTCTATTTTAAAGAAAACAGTGCCTTATTTTGGTTTTTGTTCTATTCCTATAAGCGAATAATGTCCTGTATCGTCTCATTTGAATACAATCTATATATGCACCTTATCTTAGAATTATATCTAATCGTGCCCTAACCATTACAAGGATTTGGCTTAAATCCCTCTGGTTGTAGTCATAAGCGTGCAAGCACGAAATCTGAAGCACAGGGGGTAATGAAGTTAAGGCATTGCAAACACTGAAATGTTCCACTTATATATTTAAAGGTACAGCTGCAGTCCCAGTGAACATGGCAACATCTCATGCTCTTAATCCATTTACACTGTCAGTCTCATTACCTCGGGACCGTTGTGCGTGAGCAAAGACCCACACCCCGTTAGGAATAGGACACAGAGAATCAGAGAAATGAATTTCGATAGTAAATTCTCAATTTAAAGATGTATCAACGTGCCGAAGGAGTGAATGGCTGTTGGTTAGTCTGCTGAAAATGAGGGGTTGGACCTTTAGGCATGTCAGGTTATACGTGGTACAGAAAGCACTAAAAATTCCATGGGTGAACCTAAGCCCATTAGCCCCAAGGCAATTAGCTTACGGGAGCACACCCAGAGAGAAAAGCAGGCAAGTATCGGTGTTGTAGATCAAAAGGTGCAAGTAGATGAATCAATTTAATCACACATAATGCAAGACTTTGGCAAATCTAGTAACAAGCGCTATCCATTGCTCTGCAGATGGCCGCAGGAACACTTTCATCCATTGCAGGTAAGCATGAATGGATTTGGTTTGTGGGGCACCAAATCTCTTCTGAGGAATGTCTAAATAAAAATTCAATAAATATTGGATTTTAGCGCAATGTCGACAAACGACGGAAGGCTTATTTGATGATGATGATGATGAGCGACAAGCGATTTTTCAATAACGCATTCTAGTGTTTTCATAGCTATGTTGATGCAAAAACGGTAATCATTGAAAATAAGACCATTGGTAGTTATTTTAAGTACAAAGAAACAATCCCTAAGCAGAGGAAATCATCAGTTGTTTACCCTAATTATTGCCTCGAGTGTGACGATTTCTCTACAGGCAAAACTAAAAGAGCCCTTGCCGAAATGAAGTCTGCATATTTTAAAGGTTTGAAAAACGACGAGGTTTTTTTATCTGTCGCCGAGCAATTTAATCACTAGGTAGACTAAGACAACTGAAATTATTGACCGTGCAGAAAAAGATCTTCAGTTACTGATAAAAGAACCCCTGCACATGCAATATACCTACTCCTCTAATAAACAATAGATTCAAATTTCATTTTTCCTTGTTTTATCAAATTGCTTTAAGACATTTAAGCCTGTGTATTTTCCAGTTCATACTGTTATAAAAAAGTATCAATATTAACTTAATTTCATTATACTTCAGATGATGTAAATAGTAGGTTTACGAAAGGCTAAGTAAATAAAACATTATGTTTATTGCCGTTGACATCTTTAACGATCTACGCGGTACTGCAATGTTTATTAATAACATCAGCATGATAAGAAGCACAGTTATTTTATTGGTGTAAAAGGTCGGTTGGTGTTTATCAAATAACAGAAAAAAAATCAGAATTTACTATTGATCATGGGTGAAAATTATGTGAATTGCATTTATTTCTTGCTAAGAGTTCCAACTGGGAAACAGATTTCCACACAAAATGTGTGGAACATGTCCTCGCTAAGGTAACCACATGGCCAATGCAAAAAAAACAATCTCAAATAGAACGCTGAACAGAAAGCTGACAGGTTAAAGAGAAGCTAGGATCTTGAAAGTTTTAAAAAGATATAATTTGCTTATTCTGTTTGTTTATCAAAGGGTGTGCAATCACACTTGCCACATTGAAATAGACACACAAAAGTGCTTATTAAAATATGGGTAGAGACTTTGGACACCTCACATTTTTGTAATACAAAAAACTAAAGCTTCAATGAGTGGTGTAATACAAAGACGCGGTAGTTTACACACCACACCACTCATTTTTTTAAACAAAATATCAAATTTCAAACTCAATCAAAAGACATCAATAAGCTCAAATTTGACATTCTCTAATATAAGGACCTATACGAGTATTTTAATCATGCAAACATCACATTTTGACAACAATTTTTGTGGTGTTCTGGACAATTATTGACCGGAAACTGTTGGGTAGAATAAAAAATATCCCCTAAGGTGATTTCCCCCTGACACACTGCCCAACAAAGGTTCAGCCCCCGTCTTCTCCGGCTTATTTCGGGCCACCCGCACCCTGAAGCCTGACCTGTGAACAAATATGCGTAAGACGTAGACATAAGACGTAAGAGTGACCTGCAAGTAATAGTACAATTCTTATCTTTCAATATTTCAGTCGTCATTTCTGGTGAATTCTCAAAAAGGACATCTTTGAATTCTCTGATTTATTGAAATAAATTAGAATTGGAAATCGCCTTGAAAATAACTTTGGAGAATTAAAACGCCGTCTTCACCGCGTGAATTTGGAATTTTATTTGATTTTTTTTTAGAAAGAAGTGTAGGTTTCTAGCACTGTTTGTGTGAAGCAAACGAAATTAATACTCAGTACCAAGCAAAATCAGTGTCCCTACTGCGATCGAATTCCATATCCCCTTGCGAGCAAAATCAGGTGACCCAGAGGCAGCAGCTAACGACAGTTGTATTTATTTGAAAATGAGCGGGAAAAGATCTGCGTACTTTTTGGTGGAAAGATAAATGTTCCGAGTGAATCTGAAGTATACCATTAGATCTTAAGCATGAAATTCGGCATATAGGAGGGTGTTCTCGCTCGCTTTGCTCGCTCGGACAATAAAAACTATTTCCTTACTTAATTTGTCTGGTATCCATCAGAAATTCTATTTATTATTACTGTTGCATGAGACATTGGCTTGAACACTTCTTTCTGTAACCCAGCAGATTAGTCTAAATTGATTTAATTAAAATACAAAATCACTAGAAATTATGAAATAAATTATTTATTTTATATTTTACTTCTAATAGTCCAGTTCTATAACTTCTTATCGTACAGCTTTTTTAATTCATTTTCGTGATTGCTCGACTGGATTTATCAAAATGTTGGTTTGTAAAAAAGTGAAGTATTGGAGTAGAAAGTGACAAAGTAAAGTACTGAAGTAAAAGTAACAAAGTGACGTATTGAAGTAGAAAGTGACAAAATGAATTACTGACGTAAAAGTACCAAAGTGAAGTACTGAACAGGAAGGTAACCAAGTGAAGTACTAAAGTAAAAGTAACAAATTGAAGTCCTGAAGTATAAATGTAACAAAGGTGTTAATTCATGTGTTTTACATTTCTCTAACAATTGCAACAGGGAACATCAATAGGAAAGCTAATGGAAGGTGGGAGACAGTCGAATGATACGAGGAAAATATCCATGGAGGACCAGAAATAGAGCATGCTCAGAAAATCATTTTCCTACAATGATGCATAATAAAGTCAGTAGATTAGAGGACGAAGCTTGAAAATATTTAGAACCAATACAGTTTTAGCTGTTCTTTAGTTGAGGTCTAACAAGTTGAGACAACTAGACAGAAAAAAGAACAATATACTAAGTATTACGACCTCTTACTGGATGCAACTTTGTAAATGCTCAATACCTGAAATATATTCTCCGTGTATACAGAGCTGAAAACAATACAATCAGAAAGAAAATGTTTGCTAAAGCAACAAAACCTTACTACAGAGATCCATGGATATTAATCACAAGTGGACACACTTGATGTCCACTTGGAGTGGACATCATCCAAGCTAAACTTGCAACGCCATCAAGGACGGAGTTCTCCGAGTTAATACGTCCCCGCATTAGCATGCTTCAGTGATGGTGCAGAATATTGATGGAGGAAACCCTCAAAAAAGAGAAATACCTATAAAAGCTTAATTGAAGGGGAAAAAGCTAGAGAAATTAAACAGTTCTGTAATGGAAAAATGAGAAGAACTATTGGGAAAAAACTCGATGCAGTTGCTCTTGATGGAGAAAATCAAAAATACGTTTTGATTTCTAGCTTTATCTGTTCGTCACCTTAAAAACAGAATAAATTTTGTCTATAGATAAATACTTACTTCACACAAGGTAAAGTGTCTTCTATCTGTAAGATTCATTTTACTCGAGTAACGAGACGTGAAATCAGTAGTTTCATTCAAGTAGAAAAATTGTGGGCATGAAATAGCTTGTTTAATTTGAGGGGAAAAAGTAAATATGAATTCCTTTCTTCTATATAGTTAGAAAAGTACATAAATTGGATAATTGGTTCGTTCATGGAGATGAGCAAAATTGTGAAAAGGTAACTAGAGCTATTCCACTGAACGAAAATATGATCTTTGGAAACTGCCAGAAAATTTTCGTTCTCAATTTTTGTTGGAAGCTCCCAGCTGCCACTAAAACATTTACAATTGAAATTAATAGAAGTCGTATTTCGTCGACGAGACAAAGGTTGGAGATTTGCAACAAGATGTATATCTTAGATGTAAGAGCTTTATAATGTCATGAGTCGTAAGCTTTTTTAGCTCAGAAAAAGCTTAGGACTCATGACATGATAAAGCTCTTACATCTATGGCTTCCTCTGAGTCCATAAAGTTCAGAAGACGAATACCTATCGAGTTACAAATACCTCTCTAAACATTATTAAGCACATCCAGATGCAGTGATGGAGCACCTATTCAGATGCGACAAGAGTACTTTAACAGGACATATGGTACATTTATGGAAGTCCGAAATGCCCCTAACATTAAAATATATTTTTGTGCGATAGTAAGAGTTTGCCTTAATCATTTGCCTATTTAAGTCTCGTTGATGCTCCTTAGCTTTTATTTCTACAATTACTCTCTATCGTTTTGTAATAATTGAACCTAAGTATTTAAATTAAAAACCTCCTTTTAAGATTTCACTGTTTACGTAGAATTTTTATTGTCAGTGGAAGAAATTGGCTCCTTTGCAGTAGTTAAATTCTTCTCAAACTGATGCTCAGGATCCACTTGTTGTCAGTAGTTACATACAGGTGTGAGACATTGGCCATTTAAGAGGTTGACGAAAAAAAGAATCGAACAGTTCATCGCTTGGTGCTATAGACAAATGCTACGTGTTAGTTAAATAGACCATCAGACAAATGAATTGATTTATGAAGAACTTTTAACACTAATATCATTATGTCACATGAGGGTTAATCAGGCAAATCAACAGGATTCTTCTTTTACTTTCGGCTGCTACTAATTCAGGGGTCTTTATAGCTAACCTCCATTCTCCATAGGGTACGATTCAGCACGTCGTATCCCTCTACTCCCATCGCTTGCATGTCTACCTTCACACTACTGTGCTTTTGCGTCTTCGGTCTTCCTCTCCGTCTTCTACAGGGTACCTTCATCCCCATCACATTTAGTCCAATATACTCTTCGTCTCTCCTCTTCACATTCCAAAACCACCTTAACCTGGCCGCGTGCAACTTTTGGGAGATCTCTCAAACCCCAGTGCACTCTCTGATCATCTCATTCCTGATCATATTCCGTCTGGACACTTCCAGTGGCACGAATACAGGATACACAGTCTTTAATGAGGTTGTAACTGTCCACATTTATCTCAGACGACCACATAATCAGCTTAGATTACTTGAAACATTTATTGAAATTTATAAGACAAACATGAATTAAAGTCGAAATCTCTGATCTCATGGCTTCTGAAATACTTCTGTCACGAAAGTAAAGAACAATATCACGTGAAAGTTCATTTCGTTTATTGAAATATTATTTTAAAGCACTGTAGATCGATTAAATTTTTTTGCCATCCTGCTTTGCAACAATTGATAACTGGTGGCAAGATTGCATCTAACGTTGTCATCTGATGAATTTGTTTTAGCTCTCTCCCATTACAAGGTTTTAAATTGTCAATGGTTCCAACATTAATGCCTTGAACTCTTTTTAGTGTTGCTTTTCAGAATATTGAGCAGACTTCGTGATCAGTTGCTTTGCATTTCATCTGACCAAACGAATCAGAATTCGGTGACAATACATAAGTGTGCAATTGAAATCTTTTGTTAATAAGTGGTCCTAAAGTTTTGTGATCCATAATAAAAAAAATTGTTGAAAGACTAGCCACAAATCTAGCAAACTTTTCATAAATCCAAATTGCTTGAAGAAACTCCATATCGAGCTGTGCATATTTTCTTTCTGCCTTAGTAAGAGTGCATGACGAGCTAGTGATGATATTCTAGAGTCCTTCACCTGAAATATAACTGCGCCTATTCTATAACTACTAGTAACAAACTAATGATAATTTCTCAAGAGGAATAGTAAAAGGGTAATTTCGGCTCTTGTTTGATTAGCTGTTCAACTTTGTTGTTAAGGGCTTCCATTTGTAGGGAATCCCAAGATCAACCTGTATCAGATTTCAGCAAACTATGGATTCAAAACTGTAGACAAGTTTTGAACAAAACGTCCTAGGTCTAAAAGCATTCTAATAGTTCTCTGTAGCGTTAAAAGACTCATAAGAGGTTCAAGATCTTTGGTTGTCCATTTGTTTTCTGAACTAGCCTGCATGCCCTCAGATAACACAGAGTATGCGGAATATTCAATTTTGCCGTTAAAATATTTGCATTTTTCTTTGTTCAATTGAACTCCAAATTCCTTGATACCGGTTTATTGCAGCATTCAAACGACATCCGTGTTCTTCCATTGACATAAAATAAAAATATCGCCTATGATGACATTGACTCACTCCATCGAAATCTGAAATTTTTTTCCCTGTACGCCTCTAAAACATCTCTGGAGCGGATGCTGTTCCAAGTAGACGAGTATGTACGTGCAATAGGGACCAAAAGATATTATAAATGTTGTGAATTTCTGACTGTCACTTTGACAGTAGTGAGTGGTAACTAATGAAAACCGCTAATGGCATAAAACTTGAAAAACATGGTTGCCCCTGACAACCGACGAATAACATCGTCATGTTATGTTCACCTTTAACTGCTTTATTGGAACACTTTACATCCAAACAAGCTCTGACTTAATCATTTTTCTTCTCTACTAATAGTATCACTGATCAGCAATCAGTCATTTCCTTGAATTGCACTATAATATCTGAATCTAAATCTAAATCTAAAAAGTACTTTGCTAGTGTCCAGGTCTCTCGCATTGGCGCGGCCTATACTCACGTTTTTAATTCTATCAAGCTCAGTCTTTACCTTTGGCAATAATAGAAAAGGAAGCCTACAAGTAGTGGTCAAGCAGTATGGTTTTGCTTCATCGTGCAGTGTGATTTGATACAAAGTCGTTCTGGGTTGTTCAACATTGTCAACCTTCCTTACTAAACACATGCTTGATGCTACACAATGGGATAACAACCTCTTGTATATGTCCTTTCCTAGAACGACATTTATTGGAAACTTGCAAGAGGTTCGGAACTTGATAACTGCAGTAAATTTACCCTTGCATGACAAGTTGTCAATTTTAGTTTCCATGGCAACATTAAAAAAAGCACTAATGACTGAAATTCACTTACTATTTTGAAAAGAAGGCTACATACTTGCGTATTTGAAAATCAAGCATCGGAATCATCACAGTCCCCGCAACTGTTTTGAGTTTCGAGTAACAACAGACAGCAAAGTGGTTCATGTTTTATGCAACTATGGCAATGGCGACCTCCAGCATGGCACTTGTCAAAGTCAGGTAATCTGTTACATTTATTACACTGCTCTGGTCTTTTGTAGTCCTTTGTGTGTTTCTCGGGTTGTCTTTAATCTCCCTCCTATCTATTATTGAACCCCTATCCCTCTGTTGCACTTGGATTTGGTCCCAAATTCTGATCTCTTTTCTGCAACATTACTAATTCGGAACACTCAGCCATATCTAGAGCTTTTGTTAATGCTAAATCATGAATAAACTAAAGCTTCTCAGACATTCATGTGTCTAAAGTATCAATAACCAAATTATCTTAAATCTGATCATTTGTGTCTGAAAAATCATAATGTTTGAACAGTTCGTTTAAACCTCTGGTGAGTTCTTCAATTGACTTACCTTGTGGGTGACATCTTGAACAAAGTTTGCCTTGTTTGTTAATCACATTTTTATTAGGGATAACGTAAGTATAATTTTTATTCAATAAAGTCACCAAATCTTCATATCAATTGTCTTTTCCAAATTGAAAAGTCTTACAAATATTTTCTGTCTCTCTTTGAATAGGTTTATTGTGGTTTCGAAGCTAATCAATACCGGAAAAAACTTTCTTTCCATTCAGGTCATTCACTTGGGCAACTGCGATTGAACGACTGAAGTTCACTGAATTTGCAACTTGACATGGCTTGAAATGTTTACAGAAAAGCGTTTCGTAAAAATATAGGTTTGCAATACAAAGAGAAGGTCAATAAATAAATTCTAGGCTGTCTCTCTGGCCATCTGATTCTGTACTTCGCAAATGTTTCAAGTTTGTGAACTGCGACCAACACAAAATAACACCTTCATGTTACTGTCATTTATTTATTTTATTCCTCCTGCGTCGACATCGCGACAACAAGAAATTAGCCTCGGTCTCAAACTGTTAACATTTTTGTCCAGAAATAGTTAATTCTCTAAACATTACGTTTCCTTTTTGCCTGGGTCATTTTCTTAAGCTGCAAGATAGTGTTTACTTGGGCAGGCACGGACTTTCAATTTTGAAATAGTTTCTCCAGGTCATATCTGATTCTAAAGCTCCTTGTGCATCGGCACATACAGAGAAACCTAAAGAAACACACATACTTTCACACACCCACACATATACACAAACATGCAAAAAGCATAGACACTCACTTTTCCCACCATATATTTTTCAAACATGGCCCTGTTCCTTGTGACAATCAACACAAAAGTATCAGATCTCTTCGCCAAGTAAGACACAAAAAGTAATCTTGAAAATTATAGAAAATGTGTATCAACAGTTTACTTAATCGTGTATTGTCAATTGGGTAAAATAAATAGTTTTAAATACCATAAATTAGCCCCCAAAACGACTCTTTGATTTCAAAGAACTTATGGTAAGTGGTATTTTCTAATTGTTTATTCTAAGTGAATTAATTTTGCACTTACTTCTTTGGAACATTTTTCAAGTCTGTTATTTTTTTAATTATTATTATTTTGGAATTTTCAGTATTTTCACAGTAAGTTTTGAAAACTATTTCTCGTGCGTTGGCAAACTGTATCTCTTACGTATAATTTGATCTTTGTGTACAAAAGTAACAATTAAAATAATAATAATAATAATAATAATAATAATAATAATAAATAGTAGTAGTAATAGTAGTAGTAATAGTAGTAGTAATAGTAGTAATAGTAGTAGTAGTAGTAATAGTAGTAGTTGTAGTAATAGTAGTAGTTGTAGTAATAATAATAGTAGTAGTAGTAGTAGACGTAGTAGTAGACGTAGTAGCAGAAGTAGTAGTACCAGAAGTAGTAGTACTAGTAGTACTAGTAGTAGTAGAAGTAGTAATAGTAGTAGTAGTAGTAGTAATAGTAGTAGTTGTAGTAATAGTAGAAGTTGTAGTAATAATAGTAGTAATAGTAGTAGCAGTAGTAGTAGTAGACGTAGTAGTAGACGTAGTAGCAGAAGTAGTAGTACCAGAAGTAGTAGTACTAGTAGTACTAGTAGTAGAAGTAGTAATAGTAGTAGTAGTAATAGTAGTAGTAGCAGTAATAGTAGCAGTAATAGTAGTAGTAATAGTAGTAGTAATAATAATAATAATAATAGCAGTAGTAGTGGTGGTGGTAGGGGAGCATCATATTTAGGTGTNTAGAAGTAGTAGTAGTAGTAGTAGTAGTAGTAATAGTAGTAGTTGTAGTAATAGTAGAAGTTGTAGTAATAATAGTAGTAATAGTAGTAGTAGTAGTAGTAGTAGACGTAGTAGTAGACGTAGTAGCAGAAGTAGTAGTACCAGAAGTAGTAGTACTAGTAGTACTAGTAGTAGAAGTAGTAATAGTAGTAGTAGTAATAGTAGTAGTAGCAGTAATAGTAGCAGTAATAGTAGTAGTAATAGTAGTAGTAATAATAATAATAATAATAGCAGTAGTAGTGGTGGTGGTAGGGGAGCATCATATTTAGGTGTCGTGAGGAGGAATCCCATGTTCTGGAGGGCTGGATACTGAACTTACTTGTTCCTTGACCAAGAAGTCTTGGGTGAAGCCTCTTTATGGAGACCGCTTTAAGAAGAATGGGTCAACTAAACTGGAAAGCCTAAACAGGACCCAATTGCAAGATAACGTTTTGTATCTTTATCAACATCAATTTATCACACAAACTTGGGTGTGATGCATGCTCCCAGCTTACCCTTATCTGGCATGGAGTAGGATGGGTTTGCTGGGGTTTCTACCCCTGAGTCTCCTGTGAGCTTGTATTTTTATTGAATGCTACAGCATTCAATAAAAATAATTGAAAACAAGTAAAATACAGAAAGTGAAATACATCATCATCGTCATCATCATCATCATCATCATCATCGTCATCGTCATCGTCATCACTATAATAACAATAATAATAACAAGAGATAAATAAGAGAAAATCGTATATTGGGCAAGCACGCAAGTGACAAAAGATCGTACATGAAGAGAGAGGATGCTGAGCGTAGGATAAAGTTCATGAGGATATGTCTGCCAAGAAAAGAGACTCAGAGTTGCTTGTCATATGACTTTATCGCCAAATAACTGGATTAAAGCTGCATGGAGGAGAGAAATGCTGAAGGAGAAGAATGCAATAGTGACTGAAGCAATGAAGACAATGGAGAATATTGGAGTAAGAATCCATTTTCGGGAAGACTAAATATAGTTTAAAGGGGAAGAAATTCAAAGATGGAACCCAGCCTGGCAGAAATTGAAAAGCGTGTTGAAGAAGGTGTTAAAGCTAAAATAATCGAGAGCTATAAAGGGAAGGAAAACCAAAGCAGAGTCCATAAAGACCATGAATAGAATGTCATTTGTGGCTATGCCAGAACGTCAATCCGAAAAAGACAGCAGCTAAAATGACGATGTTAGAGCAATTGGTTCAGACTAGATCTTTTAAACAAATGGGAGTACTAGTGGAGGACGGGAGATGTTATCTATGTTTCCAACATAGTGAAACAGTCGAGCTAATACTAGCTGGATGTCAGAAGCTAGCTTTCAGTGAATACCAGTACTTATCCAGACATAACTGGCATGGCGGTGGCATGGCGGTGGCAAGGCTAAAGAAGTACAATTTAATTGTCTGAGACGTTGTTTGGTATAAAGAGCGATGAGACAGAGAAACTATTCTTGAAAATGACAGGGCAAAGCTGGTTTGGGGCTCTGAGTACCACCTGCGCAAGATGACATCCTCGCGATGACCGGAGTTGTTCTTTGAAATGAAAGAAGAAAGAAAGATATTGATATGCGATATGGTGTCCATACAGCAACAACATATCGATGAGAAGAAGAATGGAAAAATTAACCAAATATAGACAATTGGTATTGGAAACAAGGAGAGGGGTCCTAGTTACATTATTACTGTGATCCTTGTGATAATTGGTGCACTAGCAGGTAGAATGAAAGATTTAAGGATTGTACTTAAGTGGTGTTTGCAAATCATGATCTTCTGAACAAATTTGAAAGCGAAATGCAAAGGACGGAGTAAATGGAAAGCGAATATATTGTTTGTTGTGCTATTTCTGGCCTTAAACAAGGGGAGGAAAATGACTAATTGATGTACTTTTCTGTTATTTGTTAACTAGCAAAATTTGGTAGTTAAATTTTTATTTGGCTAACTATATGTATCTTAGCTATAATGCATAATAACAATAATAATAATAATAATAATAATGATAAAAGATGATAATTGTAATGAAAATAATAATTTAGTAAATTATATTGAACATAAATTCTGTTATTATCTTGTTGGGTGTTTATATAAAATCATCATCTGCTTAACGGCAGGAGAATGCTAAATTTATTCAGATTTATTCAAATTTATTCAGTGTCTCTCTATCATCTTTATCCTGACGCGATCATTTTACTTTTGGACCATTCGATGACAACCCCGAAATGCTATAATATAAAACTTTAAAGTTCATTTTGGTCATTACAATTTGCTATTTTTGACAAGTCGAAAATTTGTTACAGAAACATTTTTCTGCTAAGGTTTGGATTATGTAGATTCGAGAAATTGCTTCCTGTTTTAGGTAACTTTGATTTTTGGGTTTATATCAATTCTAGGCCTGTATTTCAGGAATAGAAAAAATCTTCCAGAGAAATTACCTGTTGATAGAATGTAAAATCTTAAAGGAAAGTTTTGCAATGATTTAATAATGCATTGAAGTAATATCTCTCATTGTCAGTTCTTGTCCTGTGTTGGAGAAAGAAAACATATGTCTGCAGGAATAGCTTTTGTATGAAGTTCCTGTTTTTATTGTCTAGAAATAGCCGATTTTGGTGATTTTTTTTTTGAGTTCTTCCTTTTTTCCAGGCTGTGCCTACTTTTAAAAAGGAGACCATATTCGTAGAGATGGTTTTCGTGTAGGATTTTACGCGTGTAGGGTCCGGAATTGTTTATTTCCTCAGAATATTGCCCTTTATTCTCCCGTCACACCTGGGTCTATTTTACAGTACTCTTTTGTTAATTCTGGGGGATTTTATGTTGTGAAATTTAGTTAATGAAGCATGGATCCCCTTTTCTTTTATTACCTTGTTTTTTTCCTTGTTTTGATTTTTAATTAAGTGTGCTGCTATTTTTAACCCAATTACTTGTATTAAAACAGCAAGCACAGCTCTTGAATCAGCGAATTTGCTTGTTTTTCTAAGAGTTTACTTTACAACATTGACCTGGTTACAGTATTTTGGATCGTAATTGGTACTGGCAATGGGAATCGGGAGTTGTGTTTTAACCTTAAAGTGGTGTTTTCTTAGAGTAAACATGACAATATTTACTCAAATGCATATAGACACAATATATATACACCGTAAAAGTTCTATTCAACCTCCAAGGGCTTACTTAATTTTAAAAGTCATACAAGGAGCTTCATAGGGAGGGGGTCTCTTGAGAAAACTAAGTTCAAATCTATGGAAAACATACATAAATTACATGTTTAATTGTTCTTAGTCTATAACAATTTTCTCATTTTCATTAAAATCAATAACCATATCAGCAACATCTTCCAGAATATATCATCTTCCGGGATTGCTTTGAATGGACCAAATTTTATTCTTTCTGAAACTTAATGGCGAGCCCACAAATCTTTACATGGTCCATACTTAACACACATAACCTGGTAACCTTCAGACCAAACAAGGGATCCAGCAAGAGCACATACTTTCAAGGAATTTTCAAGGATCCCTCGAATGAGTTCTTTTGGCAATAATCTCCAGGCCTTTGAACCCATTCAATCATTTGCTTTTTTAGAGAGGGTTCTCCTATTTCCCGGAGCTGTGTTTTGATGTGGTTTTTTCGCAAGCAACTTCTCATGCATGTCCCCTAAATGGTTTTTCATTGACTTGTTCCGATTTACACATGCTTAAATTAAACTCTCTATGAAATGAATGAAAAAAGAATGAACAACAATATTATAAATCTTCCAGAAAACTCGACTTCCAATTTTTTTAGCGATAGATATGAATTTATCAGTTTGTTCAAAATGGCAAGATTTAACATAAAAAATCAGCCTTTGATAAGGATTTACCTGATGTCAGCGTGGACGTTTCTATGTTGCTGAAATTACTTATTTGATTATCGTTTGTTTTATGGTATCTCGTCCAAACTTTTGTACATGTGATGGGATTAGTACTACACTTATGGGAAAAGATGCTGGTTTGAGAGAAAGTTTTACACATTCCTCTCTATTTACTCGATTGAAGCTTGTACCAAGTATAAATACAAGACGAAAATAATTAATATGTTTCCTATTACTTATTTGTGGTGACATCGAAAGTTGCCCTGGTCCAAGTTTGTTTAGAAACAAAAGTGATTTTACAATCCCACATCAGAACGTTCGTGAACTTTTTGGGAAAAAGGATCAAATACAAATTTTTATACTGCAACGAAATGTCAACATATTCGGTGTTACAGAAACTTACAAGTGAATATTCCATCAACTCTCATAAATACCAGGGAGTATGTGATTGCCGAGATAAAGGAGGAGGAGTTGGAGTTTACATAAAACACGATATTGAATTTGTACATGGAAATGACCTTGAAAATGAGAGAGTAGAAGGATCTGGATCGAAATGAAGCAAACGAACTCGAAAAGTTTTATCATTGGCATAATATATCGACCCCCTCCTCCCCGATAGTTCAAAGCATCTCACCCAAACTTTTGAAAGACATTTTATAAAAATCATTAAAGCATTGAATTATGACAACAAAGAACTTATCATAATTGGTGATTTAAATATCAATTATCTTATTGAGGAATCTCATCATCAACTAAAAGAAAGAATTGCACTCATGGAAAATACGCAAATCATAAAAGATCCAACAAGAACAACAAACAACCGCAAACAACCATCGACACCATCCTCACAAACCGACCTCAAAATCTTTGTGGAGTCAGTGCCATTTAATCAGTGATTAGTGACCATGACATAATTGGATGCAAACGCAAAAAGAACAACATTAAAATGTCGGAAGTGACAATACGTTCCCGCAACTACACAAACCACGATGCAGAAAGTACAAAGAACGAACTCTCCTCCATGGACCGAACTCCTGTTCACAACAAAAACAACGTAAATTTTGCGCGAACCGCGCTGAAAAGTATCTTATTAAAAGTTCCAGACAAACACGCTCCGATAACAACAAAACGTCTTAAAGGAAAGAAATCCCCATAACTATACCAAGATCTAGAGAAGCAAACGAATTTATGTCACTGTCTCAGAAGGAAATCCCAAAGGCCCAAGTCAGAAGCAAACTTCGAGAAACACAGGGCCCAACGAAACAAAACAAACATATCAATCAAAAAAGCAAAAAAGGAGTATAACAAGAAGCTGTTGAACGATTCTGCAACAAATTCAGTATTTTATTACTCAGAGTTTTTTATAAACTTTCTGTTTAACCGAAAGCATAAAGTGAACTTCCTGAATATGTGGTGTGCCTCAAGAGTCAATTCTGGGGCCCCTGCTTTTCCTTCTGTGTTTTGATGTTCTAGCTGACGTGATTGTAGACTGTAAAATCCTCATGTATGCCGATGACACCGCCATATTTACATCTGCAGTGGACATAAAAACAGCACAACAAATGTTCACGGATGATTTTAAAAGAGCAGCTGACTGGTTGGTAGTAGATGGACTTGTTACAAATATGAAAACTGGAACTGGAAAACAGAGAGAATGATTTTCGGTACCCACCAAAAGACGATAAACAAATCATTATCTATTGTTTACCATAATAACCAGATTTCCAACACTACATCTTATAAATATCTTGGAGTTACACTGGATCCAACATTGAGCCTGGCAGATCACTTAACGGCAACAAACAAAAAGGCGACAGGACGGTTGTATCTACTGCAGAGACTGCGACCACAATTAACAGTTAAAACAGCAACTTCGATTTACCTGTCAACGCTGGTGCCACTCTTTACGTATTCCTCAATAATTACCTGTAACACAAATAATAACAAGAAAAGAATTCTATGGAGAGAGAACTTTATGTATACAATTATATATACAATCTAAATGGAGATGTGTGTGACTCAATGAAAAGTTACTATGATATCATGGAGAACAGAACTAGAAATAATGGAAAAATTATACGAATTCCAAAAACAAAACTAGAATCAACCAAAAAGGGTTTTTACTATTACGGTGCGAATTGTTTTAATGAACTTCCACTAAATGTGAGAAGCTCAGAAAATGTTCACGAATTTAAAAGTTTCTTTGAAAACTGATCTTACTTTAATTTTATCATACTTTTATATTGTTTTTAGCTTATAAATAATAATAAACTTTATTGTCTTTTCCCCTTCTTTTACTATCCAGGGATATATGATTGTATGAAGGCATTACTATCCTCTTTTGATATATTCCTGGATTAAGAAAACAGAACCCAATGGAAGAACAGAACTTGTATATACTGCATATATTTGTTTGTATTATTTTTTGAATACCAGACCTTGATTCAGTAATGATCTGATTTCAGGTGATAAATGGCAACGAAATGTATCCCAAGCAGGGAGTCATCAATCCCCCAAACTAAATATCTCAAAAACCTCTCTGGTGTAGCCCTTCTGTGCTACACACTTCAAGCGAATCTCATCATTCAATGACTAAAAGAGAGGGACTTATAAAAGAGTGGCTTAATAGAAAATGGGGTTTGAGAGGGGGGACTTGATAGACAGGGGGCTTAATAGAGCTTTTACGATGGTTTAACGTAAGTGTTAATTTACGTAGTATCTCAATCGTCACCCATAAATTCATTACATCCCGTTCTGCGCCATCTTTCAAATATGAAGTCATTTCAGGCAATGAATGCCCACCCAATCTCGAAAAGTATGCTTGTTCCACTAACTCTGGAATCAACAATGGTTATTACTTATATTAAGTACATTAATCAAAAGTAAAAGAAATAAACTGTGTTCAATCATCAGATACCAGTTATCGAACCACCAGGCGCTGCGATCAAAGGATGAGCTTGTAGTGACCGTGCCGGGCATCCCGATTTTCATTGATCTTGTGGGGAGAGCAAATTAGCCGATGTTGCTCTTAATTTTGCCCGATTGCAAGGCTCCCAATACTTTTAAATTTCTATTAAAATGTAACCGGAGAAAAATATCTCTCCTTTGTCAATAGTACTTTAAAACAAAGGATTCAAACGTAAAACCATAAAGTTAGGATAAAAGCGTTGGAGGGACAAAATCTGAATAAAAATCGGAATGGTATTTTTTAGACTGAAGTTTAGAGACCAATGTCATGAAAAAAAAGTTGGTTTCTATTTTACATGTTCCTTTGATATTTTCTTAATATTTAGTTATATAATGACAGCTGAAACATGATTTATATTGTAAGCAAAATCAAGTTCATTATTGTCGAAAGTTCTTTCGGGGACACTGGTGTGGGCCAAAATGTCAAAATGAGGAAAAGTAGGTCATTCATGTCTTTTTAGTACAATTCGTTCTTTAGTTACAAAATGTGTCTTGACAGGCAAAAACTGAGGTGTCTTTGTTTACAAATTTAGGACCTGGTGTGCTATCAGGTACACAGTCAGTACATTATTAAACTTGATTGATAAAAAAAGAACTGCCTCTTATTTTCAGAATAAATATCTTGCGCTAATCGAGTTGAACAAAAAAGGAGACTACAAGGGCAATCTTAATTATGATTAGGAAATAAGGCAGGACCAATTTCTTAAACGTAAATCCAGTGAGGATTTTTAGATTGAAGAGTACAAACTAAATGGTACAGCCAGATCTATCGTCCAATCACGAGCATTAGAAATTAAGATTCAAATGTCATTATCTCTGCTTCATAAACAAAAAGGATTTGCACATGGTCTTCACGTCTACTGGACAGCCAGTCACATATACGGTAGGCTGTACGTCGTTGAGCTTTTATTTCAATATGTAGTTAAAATTGCAGTACTTACAATTAGTTTTACCTATCTTTAATTAAATATGAATGCGTTCCAGGTGTATTGGAACCTGTGTAGGAGAGAAAACCCTTGAAATGATTTCTGCGTTGAAAATCTGAAATATAACTCAGACAAAGGGCTAGATAATACTCTTCCAAGTATCACTGTGCTCACAAAATAACATAAAATAATAAAATATTTCCAAGGGTGGAGGTGATGTTTAAATAATCCTGATGATAATATCCTGCCCGTGACAAAAATATAGCTAATACTTAGAAAAGCCAAGAAAGCCATCCAGAAGCAAGCCTGCTTAAATATGGCTAGGCTAAGACATCCAAAGATGAAGAGAAGTTTATAGTTGGAGCTGAAAAACAGATAGTGGCAACTTCATTACTTCTACTTACTACAACTTCATTGGAGCTAACCATTTACACATTCAATCAACAGAAAATGGAACATGGAGAGAAGGTGCAAGGAATGAAACATAGGTATAAACATAGGCTAGATACTATTCTTCCGAGTATTACTGCGCTCACAAAATAACATAAAATAATAAAATATTTCCAAGGGTTGAGGTGATGCTTAAATAATCCTGCTTAAAAGAGCTTGCACAAGATCTTTTACAGGAATTTTTCACCAAAAATCCTATTTTAGAAGATATCACTAAAGACACAATTACACTGATCAGTGTTTGAAAACTCTTTTTTAAAGGTCGAAGGTTTTTCAACTGATTTCTGTGTCTTTTGGTGCTCTGAGTCCAAATTTACCATACATTGTTCAGGTCAGGTTTTTGAGATGTAATTAGTGCACGCCTTGACCCTTGAATACTATTCGGTTCAGGTAAAACAGGGCTGTACCTGGCTAAATCTTTGTTTTTACATAGAAAATGAAAAACTTCAATCTGAAACGAAACTGCTTCGGTCTCATACTTTAGAAAACTGAAACTGATACTTTTTCGGTTTACACCCGAATGGTAATTTATTGTTTGGCAGAGCTGAGCTCCAGTCACTGTAACGTGAAATCGAAAGGCACAGATGTAGTGCTTTTATTTAGCAAGACAGAATGGATGGCAAATGTACAAACCATCCTGACAGGTTCTGTTATATTTCTGATAATGTAATTATTTTTAGTCACCTTGCTGAAATACCTAATTTTGAAGAAGGCATATTATATTTAATTTGAAGTTGAGTTTGGAGATCAGGACAAGCCATTTGACACCCCATGTTAGCTGAAAAACATGTGTTGAGAACTTGCTTGATTGGATAAATAACTAAATGAAAAGAATGATATTCGCTGATCCTATGGTGGGGAGAGAGGGTAAAGATCGTGTGACAGACTGTTATTTTTGCATGAGTAATTTTGAAATAACCAATCGCAAGAACAAATATTGTGTTCAGTATCGTGATGTTCTGTTTGTCATACGACCAGCCCCTCGTGGTCTAGACCTACCTGTTCCCGAGCCAAACGTTGCCACTGAATCTAGCTCTGACTCGGAATCTGATAACACATATGACAGGAGTGAGGGTGAAGAATACATCCCAGAAGTGAATGACCTGCCAGTGTCTGAAACACAATCAGATCTCGTTGACCTGGCACGAGACCTTAACCTCTCAAAGGACTCGGCACAGCTTTTAGGTTCTCGTCATTTTGAGAACGATTTGCTGGCACCTGAAACAACATTCTACTGGTGTCGAGAGCGTGAAAGAGAATTTAGACAGTTATTCACAACCCAGAGAGATTTGCCATTGGTTTACGGCAACAACATTGCTGATTTGATGAAATCAATCGGAAAAGACCATGTTGCTACGGAATGGAGACTTTTCATCGACTCGTCCAACAGAAGTATTAAAACAGTTCTTCGTCATAATGGAGATAAATACTCGTCGATTCCAATTGGTAATTCTGTGCAAATGAAAAAGAACTCACGACAACATGGATCAGTTGCTGTCTGCTCTGAACTACCATGATCAAGGCTGGTTGATTTGTAGAGATCATAAGTTTGTTGCATTGATTTTCGAATTACAGGGTGGGTACATAAATTATCGTTGGTTGATCGTTGGTTACACTGTTTTACAGCACAAAGACCTATACAAATGGACCTGGAATTCGCCTGATGTTCTATCAACAGGAGATGGAAGGGTAGCCTGCAAAATGTGAGGGCTAGCAGAGGGGCTGATGTAAATGGTGACTACATCAGGTCCGTGGCAACAATGAAGCTAATGCTCAGAAATGCCAAGAAAGACATTCAGAAGCAACCCCGCTTAAATGTGGCTAAGCTAAGACATCCAACGATAAAGAGACGTTTATAGTTGGAGCTGAAAAACAGACAGTGGCATCTTCATTACCAGTTGGAGCTAACCATTGACTCACTCAATCAACAGAAAATGAAACCTGGAGAGAAGGTCCAAGGAATGAAACATAGGTATAAAGACAAGTGGATATCCAGTGAGACTTAGCAGAAGATTGATGAAACGAAAGAATTTAGATTAGGCAAAGTCAGAAAGAGGAAAATAGTGCCTCGGGGTCACAAATGCTTTCTTGAACAAGAATGTCAAGAATGCAAGAAAGATATAAGAGCCTATATTGACAACTTAGCCGCTAAGGGAAAAATTTTAGCATCACAACAGGAACTCCAGGTACTCTTTACAGTATTAGCAGAGTACTAAGAGGCGGATTCTTATCTTCGGATACTCCAGTAATGAACAATATGTTTGAGATTATCATAAGAAATGAGAAAACCTAAAATGATGAGGAGAAAATTTCGAAAGGGTTCAAAACCGGGATGACCTAGACTCAGAAGCCAGCATTCAGCCGGCAGAGACAACACTTGATATCGAGACAGCCTTAGTGCTCCGATCACAACTGGCACAATTAATGTCTTCATTCCCCACATTCTTGTCATCTCAATTTCCATATCTTTATACTTGGAGAGTTTCTCTGCTACTTGAACGGATGTATTCCGATCAGAAGGTACTGTCATATCAATTAACATACATGTTTTTTCTTTCTTGTTCTTAATAATAATATCAGGTTTGTTGGCTTTGATGGTTCTATCAGTGTGGACTTGCTTATCCCAGAGGACGATAACTTCTTCGTTTTCTGTAACAGTTTCTGGTTGGTTCTCATACCACTTCACGGTTGTTTTGATGCTTTAATACTGTAAGATCTTCCAGTGCATGTATGCTGCGGCGCTGTTATGCCTTTTGATGTATTCTTTCTAGGATAGCTCAGGGCACCCAGCTAAAATATGGTCTATACTTTCGTCGTATTTGTTACATAATCGGCAGAGTGGATTTGTTCCGTCTTTGATGATTCTATGATGGTACAATCGGGTGGCTACGCTTTGGTTTTGGGCTGCAATTATAAGCCTTTCAGTTTTCGCTTTTAGATCTGTCCCTTTCAGCCAGTCGTTTGTTTGCTTGTAGTCAACATCAGCTTCTTTGTTTCTTGATGGATACTGCTCGTGCATAGCTTTACTTTCCCATTTTTTCATAACTTTTTCTTGGGCTTTAGTTTTCGCATGTTGTTTCACTCTTTTAGCGAGCTTAGTTAATGAATCGTTGTTCTTTTCCGCAATCTCATTCACATTCAGCTCTTCTTTAAATTTGGCAGCAAAACTCTTTATCGAGTAAGACTTCTTTCTATCTTCGTGTTACTAACTTCAGGAATGGATCATTAGACTTCTCTAAATATGTTGCCGAGGGGTAGGGTATACAGATAGGGGTACTACGACTGACTTCTGAGCAGCTGCAGGTACCTGACAGAATGCACTCCTACAAGGACCTCTGGACACGGAACATATGGAAAATGGAAATGTACCTGGCTCAGAAGCTTTGGTCCCCGTCTGTATACCTAGCTCACGTATGGCTCCTAGAAGCTGCAAGTGCACTGCAGCGGCCACCCCTCGGTACACGTCCTCGGCTGGGCGACAAAACTACGTGAGTGCGGTATTGTAGTCACCTGAGGACAAGTGATGAGGTAACAAAGGGACGCATACCCTTAGTGCATGAAGCCTGTGACAGTGGATGTGGAAGATGAGCCGATATGAAGGCCAATGACACTGAAGGTGAAGCAGCAAAGTNTGCATGAAGCCTGTGACAGTGGATGTGGAAGATGAGCCGATATGAAGGCCAATGACACTGAAGGTGAAGCAGCAAAGTGTGTGACACACATGGGGCACGATGTGTGCGCGATAGACATCTGTGGCCGGTCACCGTGGAAAGGTGTGAAAACCTACCATGTACAATTTCATAGTCAACCATGGATCTCAAAAATACTAATGCTAGTCATAGCGTGGAATCTGGGCCCCCTGCAGCTGACACGCTTGTAAATAGTCACAGGGAAGAGAGTGGAATGATGGGTAGTAGTGATGACATTGATGAGAGCATAGGTTTAAATTCTCATGAACGACCTAGGCTTGATAAAGTCACCATGAACTTCAGAAAACGAACTCTGTTAGTAGGCACATGGAATGTACGTACACTATGCCAGCCAGGAAAACTGGACAACCTCGTTCTGGAAGCCAAGCGATTGAATTGTGACATATTGGGGATAAGTGAAGTGCATTGGAAGGAAAGTGGCAGTGTTGAAAAAGAAGACTATGCTTTCTTGTACTCAGGTGGAGAAGAACACAGCAGAGGAGTAGGGTTCCTTGTAAAGTCGTCGCTAATGAAAACCATGTCCGGTTTCTGGCCAGTCTCTGATGGAATCATACTATTAAAGATCAATGCAAAACCATTCAACATTTGCTTTCTTCAAGTCTATGCACCAACCGCAGATCACTCGGATAAAGAAATAGAAGTATTTTATGAAGAACTAGAAAGAGTAATGACAGAGACGAAGTCGGATGAAGTGCTTATGGTAATGGGAGATATGAATGCCAAAGTAGGTTCAGAAAAGCATGATGGTGTGGTAGGAGCTTGGGGCCTTGGTGCAAGAAACAATCGAGGAAACAGAATGATTGAGTTATGCGAAGAAAAAGATCTTGTAATCCTAAATACTTTTTTCAAACAGCACAAAAGGAGACTCTACACCTGGAAAAGTCCTGGTGATCTCCACAGAAACCAAATAGATTACATTATGATCAGGAAGAGGTTCAGAAATACAGTTAAAAGCTGTACGACATACCCCGGAGCAGACATCGATTCGGACCACGTGCCTGTAATCTGCAAGATGCAAGTAAACCTGAAGAAGCCGTTCAAAGGAACCGCTAAGACAATTCTCTTGGGTTTCGAGGAAATGAAAAAAGAGGAAATCCAGTCGAAGTTTGACATCGAAGTCACAAATAGATTCGCGTTACTCGAAAGAGTAGTAACAGGAGAAGAAAAAGTGGATATAGAGAGCCATTGGAATCGTTTTAAAATAGTAATCATGTAAGCTGCGGAGAGGATATTGCCTGAAAAGAAGCGAAAGAAAAGAAAAAGTTGGATGAATGAAGATGTTCTGTCGCTCATGGAAGAGAGACGAAAAGCTAAAGGAAAAAGCGAGTATCAAGCTCTAAATCAGCGTGTGAAGAGGGAATGCATTGAAGCTAAAGAAAAATGGATAGAGAACAAGTGCATAGAGATAGAAGAAGCGGAACGTCGGCAAAATAGTAAGGAGGTACATAAGATTGCAAAAGAGGTGTCAGATGAGAGAAACGTGAAAGCAGGTTTCTGTATCGAAGGCGAGGACGGGAAAATGCTTTTTATTGCTGAAGATGCAGCATGCCGTTGGGAAGAATACAGCAAAAAGCTATACTCAGATCATGACAGAGCAAAGGACCAGCCAACCGTTTTGGACTGCGCCGGTGGTCCAGGGATCGTGGAAGCTGAGGTTGATGCAGCGATGAAAGCGCTCCGTTTTAGAGAAGCTGCGGGAAGGGATAGTATATGTGCTGAACTTTTGAAGTTTATGGGAGAAAGAGGACTGAAAGAATTGACTTTCCTCTGCCAGTCTATCTACAATACAGGATATATTACAAAGGACTCGACTCAGTCAGTTTTCATTACACTGCCGAAGAAATCTAGGGCCACGAATTGCTCAGATTTTGGGACAATCAGTATCATGAGCCAAGTGACAAAGGTTCTACTGAAGATCATTCAAGACCGTATAAGGGAAAAAGTAGAATTCGAGCTGGCGGAGGATCAATTTGGCTTCCGTAAAGGTAAAGGAACAAGAAAAGCCATTTCATGCGTAAGGAACTTACTAGAGCGAGCTATAGAGATGCAAAATGCAGTGCACCTGTGCTTCATAGACTAGAGAAAAGCGTTTGATAGGATTCACCACGACCAGCTCATTCAACATCTTAAAGACATAAATGTTGATGGAAAGACTTAAGGATGATCATCAATCTATATTGGAATCAGGAGGCTTCTGTAAGGATAGGGAACAGCTGCAGTGGCTTTGTTGCTATTGAGAGAGGAGTCCGCCAGGGATGTGTATTGTCACCAACATTGTATAACTTGTATGCAGAGAAAATAATAAGGAGTATAGAAGACAAGGAAGTAATAAGGGTAGGAGGACGAAACATCAACTCCATTAGATATGCTGATGATACCACCTTCATCGCCAACTCGGAAGCAAAGCTGATGGACATCGTGCACAATACAGGTCAAGAAAGCAGGGGCATAGGGCTTGAAATAAACTTAGAGAAGACTAAAACAATGACAGTCCAGAAAGTACCAATACCAAGCTCCACCAATATCATCATAAATGGAATATAATTGGAGCAAGTAAACAAGTTTAAGCTTTTGGGACACACAGTTTCGAGTGACAGTCGATGCGAAGAAGAGATAAAGATTCGAATAGCCATGGCAAAGTCAGTATTCAATTGCTTCCGCAAAACCTTGTCGTGTCGCAAAATCGATCTGAAGCTGCGCTTAAGACTAACGAAAGCTTACGTTTGGTCCAGTCTACTTTATTGCTGTGAAACGTGGACAATAACATCGGCGATAGAGAAAAGGTTACAGACATTTGAAATGTGGTGTTACCGACGACTTTTGAGAGTGAGCTGGACTGAGATGAAAAGAAATGAAGAGATACTGGAGATGATGGGAACAAGCAAATGTCTACTAGAAAGCATCATGAAACGTCAGTTGTCCTACTTTGGACACATAGCACGGCATACCAGTATACAACGCGACATACTAGATGGAAAATTTTCAGGGAAAAGGGCGCGTGGACGTCAGAGACAGAAGTGGACGGACAGGATAGCAAAAACAACACAGCTAACGCAAGTGGAGCTGAGACGTGAAGTGCAGGACCGGCAGAGATGGAGATCCAGGGTCGCCAACCTCCGGATAGGAGACGGCACTTAGGATGGATGAAATATGTTGCCAAGCCTATTGTTGTTGTCTTGTAAGTTGTTTCAACTTGAATCAATCCTCTACCATAAGGTGCTTTCCAGTTGCTAGATTTCGTAATTGCAAGTACAGCTTCTTCTTTTGTCTTGTCTATCTATTTTTGTTGCTCTTGATTTTCGAACATTTTTTCTTGATCTTTGATCCATGGGACTTCACTGTTATGGGTTTTGATGTCTTCACAAATTTTACTCCAAAATTCTTTTATGTTCTGCATTTCTGGTGGATCATTGACCTCTATTGACTTCTTTCAAAGTTCACGGTAAAATCTCTTAGTGTCTTCTTTAAAGGTCTTGTTTTGCCTGTAAAATTTGCTCCGTTTTTCAAATCTACGTCTTCTCTGAGCTTTTGCTTGTATTTGCCGTTTAATTATTTCTTTTACTTCAGTAAGGTTTTGGTTTCTTTGGAAGTGGTATTTCCTTTCTATATTCTTGATCTTACGTTCCTTCACTCGGGAGCCTTTTTTTAGTTCAGAGAGGATGGATGATTCCTTTTTCTTTGTTTCAATATATTTTTCAATCTTCAGTTTCCAGGCAGGTGGTTTTCTCTTCCTGTTAGTGATCATCTTTCGAGGTTTGAGGCCAAGTTCATCGGTGATGACAGCTACAGCTGCATAAATACCTTGGTTGAGTTCAGTTAGGCTAAAACCGGCATTCGGGACCTTAATCTGATCGATTCCTTTATCCGCTTGTTGAATTATCTTCTTCGCTTTTTTGCCATTTTTTACCTTAGGTATTTCATCTCAGTCACTTGTTCATCGTCAATAACATTTTTTTCATTGGAGTAATTTTTTACATCAACAACAGTCTCAGCATTATCGGCTATAGCTGGGATACCCCGATCGGGTTCGTTGTTCTCTGGGGTTGGTTCCTCCTGCTCTATTTCAGGTATTTGTAGATTTTCTCTTACTTAATTTTTAATCACTTTAAGTTCATTACTAGATAGCCTACGATTTCTTTCTATATTTTTTCTAACCGTCGCTAGTTTATTAGCATCCAAGTAGCTTCCCTCTGTAGGGTGCACAGTTCCCAAGATGGTGTATGTCGCTTTCGTTGTAGCTGTTTCTCTAGGATCTAGTCTGGCTAGGTAATATGATTCCATGACTTCTATAGCATTTAGAAGGCCTCTTTGAGCGGCGGGATTTTCGTGGAAATCTTCTAATACATTTGATTTGGGAAGCTTTCGTCCAGTAGCTGATTTTCCGACTTCATTCTGGTTTCCCGATGAGGGATGCGCACCTTGGTAAACAGCGAGACATGCGATGCGGGATGAACTTCTTTTGGGTGTCTTTTCCATAATGATATTGAAAAGTATGGCTAAGTTTGCCTCCCCGGTAACCTAGGTCCACCCATCCGCCTTCACCATTAAAAAAGACATTCTCTTATTTTGTTGACAAAGTCGTTGGTTTCACTGTTTAACCCAATAGTTAGGACCCTTTCCGGGTACTAACAGCTGGGTAGGCTGTGCCCGGGAATTTAGATTCAGAGTTACCTTCTCCTAGCCTTTCCCAACCAAGGGGTACCCTACAAGGCAGCCGGAAATGCATTTTAACGCCTACCCAGTACGTTTATTATTATTATTATTTTTATTATTATTATTATTATTATTATTATTATTATTATTATTATTATAGATAGATATCTAAAGTATTGACCTCTTTTAACCTCCACCCCTTCCATATTTATTCTATCCTCATTTGTGCCATTTAGCACCAAATACTCTGTCTTCGCTCAACTAACTCGCATTCCTCTTTTCTCTAGAGCACCATCACTACAAGCATATATCAAATCATCCATGTAAAAAAGATGATTATTATTTTATCGATAATCTTATATCCATATGTAGTTTTGTTTAACATTGGGAGAGGGGTGTTTGTGCCACGCAAAATAAAAGCGGAGAAATAGAGTCCCCTTGGAAAATTCCACATTTAATCCGCATTCCATGAGACATCAAGGTACCATTGGAGTGGGAAAGAAAAATATTGGTATGCCATAAAGTCATCGACAATTTTAGAAAATTAATAAAAATTGGAGAGATTTTAAAAGGTTCTAAACAACGTAAGATCCAAGGATGGGGGACACTATGAAACACCTTTTTATAATACATTCATGCGGTACGTAAATGTTTGTGTTTTGACTTTGCATTTTCTAGTATCATTTTATTGATTAATGGCTGGTATTTACAGCCGTATAAGGCTTTCCGACAACCCCTTTGCTTAACGGGAAAGATGTCATGGTCCTCCATGTGAGTGTAAGTTCTCTCGGAAAGAATTGAAGTTGGCAGTTTATAGGTTGCTGTTAGGCACATTATGGGTCTGTAGTTCTTAGGGTTACCAGGATCATTATTTTTAGGAAGCAGGTAAGGCTATTACAAGTAAGGAAAAAGAGAACCAGCTTTTTTTTAAACTGTTTTACTCGATGGTGTCAGTGGGACAACATTATAGTAAGGGTTGATAAATGTGCCACATTCGGTATCAAGAAATTCACAACAAGACCACTTCAATTTCAACCCAAGCTTTTTATTAATAATGAAACTGTACTCCACAGCAACAGTTATACATACTTAAATTGACGGTGGGGTATGAAACAAACCTGGATAAAAATGTTTCTCGCAAATACGAAAAATATCGTTGTTTGATTCGTGATTTACATTCCAGCTTTTCAACAGTTAGTTTCGTAATCTCTCCATGAGCTCTTTAGGTATATTCGGTCAATCTTGTATTATTTTCAGTGAAATATGCAACGCTTTGAACATCGACAACAAACACGAGCGTTTTCTTTCAACCAAACTTCCAAATATAATTATTCGCACCACATACCACATATTCTGTCAAAGAAACCAACCATGGACAAACACTGAATTATTGTCATTTTATTAATTGTATTAGTAATATATTTTTATTTTGTTAAATAGGCAAGCCAATGCAAACTACCTTGGTTAGTGAGGTTTGTAATTGTATGTGTTTGGATGAAAAAAGAAAAGTTTCCATTATTATGGTTCTTGTTACTAAGTTATGCATTACTAAAATTCCGGAGTCAAGCCATATGTCTAAGGTGATTTCACTATTTAAGTAATGGATAGAACAAACAAGAGGGGAAAAATGTGGTCTGAAGAGAATGTCAGCGAAATAGGAAGAAAAGCCAATGCATGGACAATACCCAAACAGAGTCAAGAAACTTGATGTGGAACAAGAAAAAACCCAGCGATGGCTGCGTAGTGCAGGACTGAAGGCCGAGACCGAAGGAATAAAAATCACTGCACAAGACCAGAGTCTAGCCACAAGATACTACCATAACCGAATCATCAAGGATGGAACAGACCTGAAGTGCAGACTTTCCAATCAGTATGATGAGACCATTGACCACATAATCTCAGGTTGTCCATCACTTGCGAGAACGGAATACTTACACAGACACAACAGAGCAGCCGGGTGCATCCATTTGAAAATCTGCAAGCACTACCAGCTCCCAGTGGCAGAAAATTGGTACGAGCATCAACCTCAGACAGCAACCCAAAATGACAAGATCGTCTTGCTATGAGATATGCCAGTAAACACCGATAAAGAAATTTTAGCAAACAGACCTAAAGTCATCCTTAAAAACAAAGAAGGAAAGATGTGTTATATTACTGATATGACCGTTTCGTCTCAAAGGAATATCTCGATCAAGGAAATGGAGAAACTTTCAAAATACAAACATCTAGAAATTGAAATAACTAGATTGTGAGGACTGAAAACCATAATGGTATTTGTTGTAATAGGAGCAGTGGGACTGATAAAAATGGGACTGGACAAGTGGTTACATCAAATACATGGAAACCAAACATTGGAAGAGATCTAGCAGATATTTGTGCTTGGAAGTGCTTAAGTCATCAGTAAAACTGTGACTTGTTCTTGATCTTTTTTCATTAAAGGTGGTACATCCAGTTCTAGGCTGAACTTATTGGCTTTTTTTGACACTGAGTACAGCTTTTTATTCCTCTCGCGCTGATATACAAGTCTCAACAATTTATATTCAGTTTTTTAAGGTAAGTGTTGAGCTCTGTTTTTGTAGTAGTCTTGTAGGACATTTTATGTTGAATGAGTCCTCTTCCACCAATCTTTCATGGTAGGTGTAGTCTTTCTACATCAGCTTTGGGATGGTGCATTCTGACCATGGTAAGCTTTGTATCTAATTTTTGTATTTCGTTAAGTTGCCAATTAATGATATTAAAGCTATAGGTTACCACAGGAACAGCTAAAGTGTTCATTACCTGGATCTTATTGGTCGCATTCAGTTCGCTTTTTGTGACAAGTTTGATTCTTCTGTAACACTCTTTTCTTATTACTTCTTTCATTTTTGAATATAAGATTCCATCTTCTTCTTTGACACTAAGGTATTTTGATGATCTAAACCTTTTATGACGGTATTGACATCAAGTTGCATATCTAATGTTTTTGTTAGTTTTCCTTTCTTTAAAGTAGCCTTTGAACAATTGTCAAGCCCAAATTAAATCTTGACGCCGCCACTGAAAGTCTTGACTGTCTATAGCAAGCCTTTCTGTTGTTTGTCATTTTTGGCAAAGGTTTTG
>RDPX01000157.1:332670-346663 GCA_003991215.1 Morbakka virulenta
ATACATATACATATACATATACATATACATATACATATACATATACATATACATATACATATACATATACATATACATATTGTAATACTTAAGTTATTTTATATGTTCGTTTTGGAAATTATGAGGGGAACATTGCTCTCTTATGTAATTTAGTACATTTGATGAAATCATCCCGATTTCCTTCTTTTTCTTGCACCATAAAAATTATCGATTTCATTTTTTATCACTTAATTTTTATTTATTAATTTTTCCACTCCTCGCCCTTTCTAATACCTTTACGGTTAAGTTGGCATTGTGTTTACTATTTCAACTTGACATATCTTGAATTGGCAAGATTTAGATGAATTGATCCACAAGAATTCCAATTTAAAAGTTTCCATTTGTTTTTGTACGCCAGAGATACCTGGATTGATCATTCTAGAAACAATTATTATAAACAGCCGAAAGATTACCATTCTTTAAAGCCATTCAGCTCATACTCTCTATGTAATTTTGCGTAAAAAACGCGTAAAAAAGTTTTACATGTATGTATGTATGTTTGTATGTATGTATGTGTGTATGTATGTATGTATGTATGTATGTATGTATGTATGTATGTATATATGTATCTACCTATCTATCTATCTATCTATCCATCCATCTCTCTATCCACCTACCTTTCTTTCTTTCTATATATCTATCCCTCTATCCATCGATTCATCCATCCATGCCCCCCTTCCTCTCTCTCTCTCTTGCTCCATCCAAAAATATATATATATATTTATTTTTTCATATATATATACATATATTTATATATATATATGTAAAATTTTAAAGAAAACAACATTATTTATGCAATTGAAAGTTTCACGTATTTAACGATCTTTACGCCCATGTCAGATAGTTATCTACCAAACAATTATTATTCCTTGTTCTTGTAATTGATGTATATATGTTCTCGTGCCGGTACTTCAAAATCAAGTCACCTCGCTGGTTGAATAATTGGATTGGGTTTCCACAGTGTACATACATATGCAAATCCAGACATAACATGGTCTATAATATCATACTGTATTATATATCACATGTCATATATATGGCCAGTCTAATAATCTCTCATTATTTTGACACCTTTTGTAATGCCTTGCGCCGACAATGATAAGCATGTCCTTTGAAATAGGGTTATTGATAAACAGTCTTCAAAATCTTAATTTGCATTCCAAATCTGAGAGCCCTGAGATTTGCCATCAGATTGTGATGAATAATTTAGGATTGTTGTGGCAAGGACTTAGGAAACATGTTGAGAACCAATCTAAAAATTATAAAACCTGATCCGTTTGTTATCAGTTAAAAAAATATTGAAATGGCAGTAATGTAGTTTTACTGTTCCTTCTGAAACTGTGGAATGCAGTACACTGCACATTTACCACCTGCCATAAGGTGCCTGTATGTCTGGTTGGAAATAATGATTATATGTTGCAAAAGCTGCCAAAATTCTTTCTTCTGTTGCTTTTACCTTGTTCTTTGGTAGCTGTTTTTGTATTGTCACCAATATGGCATCAAATAAGCAGACAAAGCTATGTTAAAAGCTTGGTGGACTGAGATTTAAAAGAGTTTCTTGGCAAGGATAGAAGGTGGTTTCTGTGGGTTAACTTATCAATAAGCTGAAAAAAACTACCATGGAATAACTATGGATAAAAAATGATCGCCTTCCAAGAGGAGCAACCAGGAGCACACAAACCTCAAAGACATTTTGCGACAGATTTACAGGTTAGCCAGAACCATCAGGCAAAAGCATTCAAAAGGATTAGAATCTCACAAAGGGATACGAATGTTCGGACCTACTCCTATATTTTGAAAAAAGACGATAAACCACATCACTATTCCTACTGCAATGACAGTGTGTGGAATTCTCTAAAAAAGAGAGTAAACAGTAGGAGATCAGTTGTCTTCCAAGAATGGAAACTACAGTACAGAATTAGGGACAAGCAAAATGCAATACCTCATGACGAAATTCAGAAGGCAACGTTGTAACCGAATTACCGTTTACGGATGGCTTGGATGCATTGACTATTTGTTACCATTGGACATTACCTTAAAGTGAGTGAAATTACAAAACAGTACTTTCAACATCGCATTTTTTTGACCAGGAGTTTTAAGAACACTGCTATTTTTAAGTAGTTCATACTATAGAGCTGAATTTTTATGAAAATATGCTTTATATTTGTTCTTTTTATAAAATGAGATATCCTGGAAAAAAGGGTAATAATTTTGCTGGCTGTGTAAGATATATACACATATACATATATACATATATATACATATATATACATATATTTATACATATATTTATACATATATTTACATATATACACATATATACATATATACACATGTATACATATATACATGTGTATATTTGTATAAAGGGGCCATAATGAAAATAAGGTCTTCATGATCTGTATTATGCTACCCCTGCCACCGTTTCTCTAGATTTTCGTCCTGCCTGTTTGTTTCGTTCTTTTTTGTTTCTGTTTACTCTTATTTTTTAACTATTTTGGATAACATCATGTATTAGGTTTTTAACATTTACCCTTGAACATTTGTATTTTTTTTTGTTAGTGGCGAATAAATACATACATACATACATACATACACATTTACACATACACAAATACACAAATACATACATATATAACCTATTTATCATTTATTATTGTTATTTTTCTTGTTATTAATCCAAGTGTAGTTATTTAGCTTAAAAGCCCTAAAATATCTAAGGCGGTTACTTTTGCTTTCAAATTACAGTATTTAATTATTATTACTATAATTCTGGTAAAATTGAAGAATATATCGAAAAGTGCTGAAAGCTCTCGAAGAAACATTCTGAAAGACAGAACAACATAATTTTTTTTGGCATTGAAAACAATAAACAGGATTACTGGAAGGAAAAAAGCCACGTAATCAATAATGAAAGCTACATCCAAGGACGAAAAAATAAACAATTATGAGAAGAATTCGAAATTTACTATATATTATTCCCCGAATAAACCAACAAACCCATGTGTAAAATTGTAGACTGTTAATTTTACACCATAAAAAGGAATTTTGATATGGCTGGGTTTGAAGAGGTTATGAAATAAATTAAAATAATAAAACACCTGGAATTGATGAAATACTTTCCGAAGTTTGGAAAACCGGTACATTTAATACTATATTTCTTAAATGTTGTAATAGGATATACAGTCGGTGACATTGTAGCATGGACAAAAGCATGTATTGTTATCTCCTCTCAAAAAGGTGATTTCTCAATAAAAGATAACTAGAAAGGCATTATCCTAAGATTTATCCCTGCGAAGATCTATAGCGCAATGTGACGTAATAGAATCCAGCCTGAAATCGAAAAAATTAAGACCCAATCAAAATAACTTTAGGAAAAATCGTTTAGCATTGGGGCATATTCTCTCTGTTCGTAGCGACTGGGGAGGAATCGAAAGCAAAATATCTGAAGGGCACTATACTTTTTGTGGACTTTTCTGAGCCATTTGATTCTATTCGCAAAACTAAAATGGCGAAAAACCTGTATGGTAGAAAAATATCAACAAATCCATGTTGAAATTTTCTAATGGAGATACTGATCTATACATCCAAAATCAAGTTTGTGTGTTTGTGTGTGTGTGTGTGTGTTTTGTCTTGAGAAGGTCTATTTCTGGCTCAGTGGAGCAAGATAGAGACTTCCTTATGTAATTCAAAAATGTTCCCCGACCTGAAAATGGGGGATCGGATCATATCATATCTGACCTCCGAGGTCATTTGAGGCTGCTGGAGGTCAGTTTATGTGTGGAAGGCCCATTTTCCAGCCATGGGAGTTGGGTAGACAAATTATGTAATGGAAATATGTTTCTAGATCCCACAAATGCATGGTGGATCGGATCAAATCAGATCTGACCTCTGAGGTCATTGAAGTCACTGAGGCAATTTATACTGTTCATTTGATTTAATGGAAACAAAAACAGGAAAAAAGCATTACTTACTTGAAATAGCCTACTAAATTGTATTTTTTTACCCGAGCAACGCCGGGTACTTCTGCTAGTTCTTTATAGCAGAAGCTGGTGTTTTTCAAGAGGCTACACTTCTCTTTTCTTGTTTATTGTCTCACTTGATTATCTATTATGCAACGCTTTGAACCGTCGTACCAATCTTGGCTTCACCATACAAAATGCAAGGTGCAGAAGGTAACCTGAGCAAAAATCTAGTTGATATGTAGAGGATATTGTTCTGTTTGTAGATGCAACATTCAATTCCAGGATACTCTTTTATGCAGTAGAACAGTCATCAGCAACAGCTCAATTATTCGTAAGTTCAAACAAAACTGAAATCGTGGGCTTCAACCAGAAAGGTCTACCAAAAGCACAAAATGGAAAACTGCTGAAAGAAGTTAAAAATTCCGAATATGATGGAAGTGAAAAACATATTAAGAGAAAGTTCTTCGGGGCTGTTGTAAAATCAGTATTTGTATATGGATCTGCAGCTTCTAAATTGATAATAAGCATGGAAAATAAACGAAATAGTACATATACTAGAATGTTTAGGGCTTCACTAAACAAATTGTAGAGGCAGTACCCAACAAATAAAGAACTGTAAGAAAACAATCCTTCGGTCATAAACCTGGTTGAGGAACATCGCTCGGTCACTGTCATCAAAATAAGAGCAAATTTTTTAACCTAATTGTTAATGGAGAAACCTAGCCGTGACCACACTAGTCTTAAAAGACCAGTGTAGCAATTTATTGAGCAAATATGCAATAATATTGATCTAGAATTGGAAAATCTGAAGAATTCTATAGATGGCAGGGTTAGATGAAGAAAAAGAGAGGAATGTGCCTGTCAATCCACTCTGTCCAGTTCAGTTCGATTAAGTATCAAATAAAACTCTAAATAAAACAAAATCGCTAAATCAAATGTATGTGATTTGAGTGGAATTTGAAAAAGACCTTTAAACAATGCCTTTTAACGCAAGTAGATGGATCCATAAAATGGACGGGAGATATAGATGAACCGAAGGATGGCTAACGAGATAGATGGACGGAGAGATGAACGGAGAGAGATGGACGGAGAGATAAAAGAAGGGGGAGATGAATGCAGACAGAGAAGGACTGAAAGAGGAACAGTGAGAGACAGAAACATAGACAGAGACCAAAAGACAGAGAAAGACACTGAGAGAGACAAAGAGAAAAACAGAGAGACAGAGAGACAGAGACAGAGAGACAGAAAGAGACAGAGAGAGACAGAGAGAGACAGAGAGAGACAGAGATACACAGAGACACACAGAGAGAGAGAAAGAGAGAAAGAAAGAGAGAGAGAGAAAAAGAGAGAGAAAGAAAGAGAGAGAAAGAAAGAGAGAGAAAGAGAGAGAGAGAGAGAGAGAGAGAGAGAGAGAGAGAGAGACAAGAGCTAGAGAGAGGGGCAGGAAGAAACACAAAGAGAGAGTGAGNGCTGGGAAAGACGGAGGCAGATAGACGAAGAGAGAGACACACAGAGTCAGACAGACAGACAGAGGCAGAGACAGATGGATAGACGGATAGACGGATAGACGGATAGACAGATAGGCGGATAGACGGTTAGATAGGTAGATGGATAAATGGATAGATGGATAGCTGGATAGCTGGATAGCTGGATAGCTGGATAGATGGATAGATGGATAGATGGATAGATGGATAGATGGATAGATGGATAGTTGGATAGATGGATAGATGGATAGATGGATAGATGGATAGATTCATTGCCAGATAGATAGCAAACTACGTAGTTAAATAAAAAGACCTCTCGGAATTGAAATCATTTGTACTATGGATTAGTAATCTAACCACCTGGTTTTTCGTCAAAGCCTTGACAAACCAGGGTTGAACATAAAACCGCAAATGCATTGAAGTACTGCGAATATATATACAATACAAATTGTACAGATACATTATATATTATATTATATATTTATATATATATATAATGTATGTATACCTGCAATGATGATTATATGTATGTCTTTGGTTAATTTTTTGAATTCTGTACTAACATCTTTCCTTATAAGTTTGCAGTTTTACCAATAATTTTAAATTTTATTGCTTTTCTTTTACAATACATTTTTTCTGATAACAATTAGTATGATGTCAATATGATATTTTGTGATTAAAGGAAATATTGTTTTTGTTTGAACTTTGCGAGGGAAGAAAAAATATGGAATCAACAGTAGTAGTATTGCTTGCTAATTAAGCTTAAGTAATATGCTATTCTGCTCTGTCGAGCTTTTATCTTATACATTTCAAAAAAGAAACGCTCTCTAACAAAAACAATGATTTTCTAATCCAAACATGTTATCGGTACAAGAAATCAAAGTAAAACAAAAGTCAATCACAACATTGATCGATGAAATTGTATAATTCCTTATTCAAAGCATATTTTGCCTGTAAAAATAAAATGCCAAGTTTAAAGGCTTTCCGCCAGGGAAAATGCTTTACAGAAATTGACATTAGAAATGGCTTTCAAATAGAGATAAGCAATGACCTCAAAGAAAAAGATTTTGCTTGAAATTAAGATTTCATAAACCAATAATTTACATTATTAAGTTCCACAACCAAAAATTACATAAATTTGTCAGAAGTAACGAGCACAACATTAAAACTGATTGATCTTTGTTGCAACAGGTTAAAATATCACCCCCAAATGTATTAAATTGAAATTATCTTGCTAAAACCAATGTTCGTTATTTCAAACAATATCTTACCTTCTTTTAACAGTCTTCTTGGATTTTGAAAACTAAAAGTATTATCAATCACCGTACTCTTATGAAGTGCTACCCATTTAAAATAATTGACGAAAGTCATGTAATGATAATAAAATGAAATCACCTGTTTGGTTAATAGCAGTAATGTGTGTTCGCAGTCTTTCAACAAAAGAGCTTGCTTTAATTCTTGCAGCTGACCAAGATTACATAGCTGAATTTTCAGTCCTTGCGCAAAAAGGGAAGTGAAAGTAGACATATGTTATTTTTGTCTATTCTTCTCTGTCTACACCTATTTTCTGTCTCTGTATCCATTTCCTCTTTATTTCACTCTCTCTTTCTCTTTCTCTCTTTATTCTTTGCATCATTTACACTCTTTCTCTGTCGGTCAGTTTTACTGTTTGTCTGTCTGTCTCACTCTTATAAAGCTCAGATATTGTTTGAAACCCTAACTGACAATTCATATCCATTACATAATCTAGCCTTCCTGAAAGTGTTTTGATATTATTTTGATTCTTTCCAACTTATTATATCTCTTTTATTACGCTCTGCATTTATGTATCGAGCACTCTAATACGCTTAACCGAATCGAATGTACCATATATATATATATATATATATATATATATATATATATATATATATATATATATATATATTTAGAGAAGACACAGTGAACTTCAAGAAAGAGAACAGAACCTTCAGACAACTTCACCCACGCTTTGTTGAAAATGCATTTGAATCCCTTTCTAAAGACTGAGTGAGGACCAAGAGACCGATAGGTCCTTTGCGTCATCATGGAGAAAAATAAATAGAATTATAAGAAATAACGTTTTGATTGAAGCTAACAAGTTATATCAATAACTTGTTCATGACTGACTTATGTCACCAAAGAAACAAATGTACTGTTGTGATTTTAACAGGAGGTAAAATATGAGCTATTTATTTCTTACTTTTCAAAAATTCCAAAACAATAAGTAGTTATCCCAGTTGCTCAAAAACGTATAGGCGACAATATTGACGAAGGTTGATGGAGCGCGCGTGCGTTTGGGGGGGAGATGGTAGTGGCTTAGTGCCAAATGGGTTCAGGGCTCAGACGGTTCCCTTCAAAGGGACTTGGATTGGGGAGGGAGGAATATCTTGACCCGATCCCATTTCTAACGCCAAAACATGGCTTTTTCTTTTGCAAAGTTCCAAAGTCGCCCGCTCGGGGAATCGAACCCGGAACCGCTTGGTTACGATACACTTGCACTAGCCATTCAGCCACAGCACCTCAATAATTATAATAATAATGGTAATAATGATGGTGATGACGATGATAACCATGATAACAATAATTTAAACAGCTTGGTGCCAAATGTTCTGGAATAAATAAGGGTCTTTGGTGAGTAAAGGATGTTTTCATGAATTTATCGCTGGTTTCTACTTTGATAACTGAAAATTTACCCTTGAAAGTTTGCACTTGTCTGTGTCTGTTTGTTTGTGTGTCTTCGAGTGGGACTGATATTATATTCTCATCATTTTTGTTATTTGCTATTGAATATGGTCAATAGAGAGTAGGAATAAGAGACAGAACTAAGCAAACTTAAAATGTTTTTGTTTTATTATATATTTACATATAATTAAGAGGAACCGTGCGTAAATGGGAATTCATTTGGTTGAAGTTATCATAAGAAAAATTAAAAATAGAGATGAATGTCCGATACCATTAACTGGCTTCAGACCATTAGTAGGCTGGGGTGATAATAAATGGAGAGAGACCTATCACAGTCTGTCACATGTTACACTCAGAAATAAGGAGCGTGTTGTAGTAATTATTAATTACTTCCTAAACAGAGGTAAGTTATTACAAAAGCCGTGACTTATTGATTAGTGCAGTTGCATAGTAACCAAAGGGGTTCCAGGTTCGATTCTTCGAAGGGACAAGGAGAATTTGGAATTTTACAAAAGAAAAAGCCATTGGTTGGTGTCAGAAAGGGCATTCGGCCAGAAAATTCCTCACTGTTAAAACAAAGTCTCTCTGAAGGACACCGTCTGAGCCTCAATTTCTGGGAAAAAATGACTTTAAAACCAAAAAAAAGAAGGTATCTGAATATTAAATATCTACTGTGTTGTGATACTAGATCACACCTACAATGCAATAGTGTGTTTGTTCTTTAAGTATCTCGCCTAATAGTGTTCACAGCTACTACACTACTAAGCTTTCATCAATTTTTTTGTTTCCCAAAAATATTAAAATAATTTTAAATAATAAAGCTCGGAAAAGTGAGATAGTAGCTTCTGTCTTCGCTGAACGCCGTCAGAAAGGAAAATCATCTCCACAAAACAAGAAAACACATAATTAAGAATGTACATAGTTTCGACCAATGAAAAAAACTTTGTACCAGTAAATATAAGTTAATTTCGTTTTCAGTGTCACACCTGTCAGATGGTAAATGTAGTACTTACTACTCTTATATTGAAAGGGACCTCTTAATGCAATTCTTCGTAAAAGGAATCCGCAAATTATTTATGAATAATAAACCGCCGTTTTTGAGGGGGAAAACTGAACTTAATTTTTTTTCTCTTTGTTGAAAGGAAATTTTTTTCACCAAATAAGAAAATCCATAATTTAGAATTTACTCTGGTTTGATGAATGGTAGTTTCTGGTCACACTCTCGCCTTGCCAAATACTATTCACCCACTACTTTTACCAATTTTGAGCTTCAAGGTGACACTTTAAACGTAAGATAGCTGGAATGGCATTGCCTCTTTGGTAATGTTGTACAGTACAATGCAAAGGAAAGACCAAAAAATTATTTATGAATGAGTTATTGAATATTTTAAAATGTTGGATAGTATATTGTAAGGTTGGATTGACAAAGGAGAGAAAGAAATGCTTTTTAATGCTCGACGATTACACAGGACCCAATGTTAACACAGTAGATGCTAATAATAAAAGGTGAGTTTTCAATACCTTTGGTCAACACCTGAGCCAACCACTGGTCTTGAACAAAGCTGACCTCAGCCTGACTGTTCACCATTTTCGCTCATCATTTCTCGCAACGTGCGTGAGATCTTCAGCAGCAAACGCAGAATTAAACATGTCTTTTCTCGATGTTTTTAGTATTTCACATGTACTACACATTAGTACACTGCCAATAATCGACACAGATTCTTCTCCTTACCGAAAAGAAATTAATCCACTGCTGTTTACAAATAATAAGGCACATTACTGAACAGCCTACTGTACGTATCTCTTGTGTGTTGCTCTTTCAAGCCGATTGCTTACTGTCTGGTTCTTTTCATCAAGCATTACACTAGGCAGTTTAAAAAAACTTTTATCCTTTTGTCACTGCAGATGTATAATTCCCCGACTACAAACATTTCTTCCTCTATTTTTTTTCGGAGATTCCGAATGATTCTGAGTAATATTCTTTATGATATGGCTCATCAAACTGATTGTTTTATGGAAGTCACATCTAACTGCACCATGCTTCTTTGGAAGAGCAATAAATATCGATTTATGGAGATCGTCAGGTATTTCCCAGCTATCATACATCTCATTAGCAATTTGTGTCAGGCATTCGACACTGAAGTCATTCAGTGCTTGTATCATTTCAGTAAAAATCTCGTCTATGCCTTCAGCTTTTTCTTGTTTCATTTTTTTAATTGCTGCTCTCATTTCAGATTCAAGGATTGGTGGATCATTCATGGGCTTGATGAATTCTGGCTTCACTTCCCGATCGTCGAAAAAGAGGTCGTGAATATACTCTTTCCATCTACTAAGGATTTCTTCTTTGGCTATCAGAATGTTTCTGTTCTTATCCTCTGTGCAACCCGATTTTGATAAGATTGATTGACCAGTTAGAACTTTTATTTGTTAATGTGCAGACTTCGTGTTAGAGACGTATTGTCTTTTAAGTCTGACATTGCTCTTGTAACCATATTTTCTTTCGCTTTGGTGCATTCACTCTTGTTCACACGTCTGTACTCAGTACTATCCCGGAGTTGAAGTTTTTTCTCGCTTTCATCATTTCCAGAATCTCTCGTGTCATCCATTTGTTTCTCGAAGCCTCTTGCCTCTTTGGGATAGCTTCTTCTGCGGCCTTTGTTAGTGTTTGTTTGAAGTTTTCCCATCTCCTATTTTCTTCTTGTGCATGACTTTTAAGTCTATTAATTATTGGGCACCAGAGCGCTTTATTTATTATCATGATCTTGAACAATGAGCCTTTAAAAAATCAACGAAAGTAATTTACTAATCGATAGTCAGTAAAGGCTTAATAGCTTTTAAAAATATTTGGTAAATGCCAGTCTGCAAAAGAGATTTTATAATTTTTGGAATAATATACATTAAAATTATTGCAATTTTAAACTATATTATTATGATCCCCATCATCGTCATTATTATTACCATTATCATCGAGTTGACAGCGGTTGGATTTGTTCTATTTCCATTTTTTTGTTAGCATGTGATATCGAAATTCTGCAGTTCTGCACAAACCAGGAAATGCACTTCGGTCCACTGTCATGTCACGTGATGTTTTGTACTGTTTTCCGCTTGCCACGTGATCAGTTTTCTCAGGAATACCGCTGAAAATAATCCTATACTGGAAGAAAATGAATCAATTTTTATAGTTTTATAGGTTAATAATTTTTTCTTTAACTGTCACCAGAATGGATACGAAGCAAGCCCAAAGCATGACTGGCCAATCCTTATTTTCCTTATCACTCCAGCTGCTTAGTTTTTCATTTTCCTTCAAAGGTCTTCGGGGCTATTATATTCAATCTGTTGATTGGTCTGCTTCAAAAACTTTTGATATTTTGCATCCCTTTATCGATAACCCTAAGTTATGGCCTATTTTATAACTCTACAAACCTTCCCTGCGTCGCTGAATAGAGCACTGTTGTCACATAAAGACGTGCTTCCTCATCTCGCCATGAAATTCTTGATCAAGTTTAGAAACATGTTTATAACTTCACAGATCTAAGTAGTCTTTTACTTTTGTCCCATCGATAAAATGTAGCTTAGTATTTTCTATAGATGCTATCGCGGGAACTGTTTGTAATGAAATTTCCTCGCTGGTACAAGCTCAGTATGTTTTATCGCATTTCATTCATTTTTGTCAACGTTTTCATCCAAATGGATTTATTTTCCCTCGTTGTAATTTGGTTGGTGACGCGCCAAAACTCTTCGGAGGAATGTCTAAATAAAAATCCAATAAATATTGGATTTATTGGATTTTAGTGCAATGTCGACAAACGATGGATGGCGTATTTGATGATGATGTGATAAATCTTTTATGATTGTCGTTTTCACCTCCTCCGATGGCTAGTTTGTTGGTCTCTTTAGTTTCTGTGTCCTTTCCTTCATTTTATGACCTGCATGTTTTTAAATCTAGTCTCAACTCTTTTGGTCTTAACCATCATTTCTGTCTTTTCTTCACAGTTCCATACACTTAATGCTTTATGCGTTGCTTTGTTTTTAGCCATAACAAATGAAATAAATGAAATGTCTATATAATATTGGTACAATTAATAAGATTATTTGAAAAAATGCTCCACCAAGAATGTTGAGTTAGCATCTTAAGGTTTTACAAGAAGATGTTGCTTGACAAGAACAAAAAACCTTGCAACATATTTACAGCTATTGATAATGTGGTAGACTAATCTCGGGTCTGGAGTAAAAGTCCCCACCACCACCACCACCACCTGATTTTCACTTTCATTGCTATTGAATTTCCTATTAACACAAAAAAATGATTTTTGTAGTAATAGCAATCCTGCGGCCATCAATTATTTTTAGAACCGCTGGTTATTCATGATCTTGGTTGATATCTGTTAGGCATACAAATGAGCAAAAAAATAAATGCAGGATACTTGCTGTGGAGACTACTGTAATCTGAATATATCCTTTGTATCCGGTTGCAAACTTGAATTTGCTGATCAGGTGACCTTAAGAATGTCTCATTCTCACAACAAATATTAATGTATTTGCGACCAATGGATAAGGGTGATTAGGATTTCATTTTTGACATTTTTTTTATAACAGTACCTTTAAACAAGACGAATAATTGAAAACGTGATACGATCAAACCAACTGAGGTCAGATTTTGTATTTCACTTTCATTTTCGAGCCTAATTTTGCAATTTACAATTGCAAAAAATGAAATTTTAGAAATTAAACCAAAGCATTCTGTTGCTTAGGATGGTGAAGTAGAAAAAAAATGCAAGAAATTTGAATTTTATAGCTGAAGTTTGGTTATATGCATCCGTAAAATTTTAATTTTTTGCCTTCCTCTTCGTTTAAGGATCAAATGAATAAATTTTAGAATAACCGTTGACATCAAAAATCTAAAGCCTTTTCGATATATACCCATCTATTTTGACGATTTTTTTCACTTGTTTTGTCAAGTTGTTTTGGGTTTTTTCATTAGATGTTCATAATACTATGTTCTTTTAAGATTTGAAGATTGAAAAAGCGTTTTCAAATCAAATGGAGACCTTACAAATATATAAATAGGATAAGCAGCCAAGGAAAGGATGCAACACACCGAAATGTACCTGGATGTGTATAAACAATAGCATTTACAATTTTGAAATAAAAGTAGCTTTATCTTAATGATGATCTAAGTGAAATAAAAATTAATTAATTTTTAATTAAGAAAGTTGAGTTTTAATAAATGAGTATCTCTTATTAAAATTTATCGAGACATACTGAACTTAAAGTTACTCATATTATAAATTAGAGCAGTTATGAGTTAATTAAAAAAATTTATAAAATATGACGGGTATAAAATATGATGTTGCGCCCTCAGCTCGAAGAATGTGCTTATCTACAGCCCGTTTCGTTCAGCTTTTGGATATCAGGTCTGTATTTTGAAAACATCTGGCATTCAAAAATACTTTTCATGTAAAAACACAGCTATTTCAGCTTTCTTTTGAATTATACTGCATTGATAGTCATTTAACTATGGTGTGATGCAAATATGTTGACTTACTTGTTAATGTAGGATACGGTATGTTAACACTAGCTCATTTAATATTAACATACAGTATATAATTTGTTCACACCATTACATGCCTTTACATACCATTACACGTCTTTACACCCCTTGATACCCCTTGACACCACGTGACACCGCTTTACACCCCTTTACACCCTATTAAACACCTTTACACCCTTTACACCCCTTTACACCCCTTTACACCCCTTTACACCCTTTTACACCCCCTTTACACCCCTTTACACCCCTTT
>RDPX01000157.1:355576-399814 GCA_003991215.1 Morbakka virulenta
GTTTATTCTCTACTGCACGCAAAGGAGACTTTCTGCTATTATTGGTTACTGTGCAGTTGCACTAACCATTAAGCCATGGCTCCTCATATATATATATATATATATATATATATATATATATATAACAGATAATAATATAGAGAGAGGAATGGAAATATAAATAGATAAATAAGTGGATAGTTAGATGGATGGATGAAGAGATAGATATGGATACATAGAAAAGAAAGGACATGCTGATAACAATGGTATTGTTTATATTGTTGAATTGTTTTTATCCCCTATAAAGATTCGTTTAAATAAATATGTTTATAACAATAGACAGATTGAAAAAAATACAGATAGCCAAATAGCTAGATATATATATAGATAGATAGATAGATGGATAGAGGATAGATAGATAGATAGATATATGGATAGATAGATAGATAGATAGATAGATAGATGGATAGATGGATAGATGGATAGATACATAGATACGTAGATACATAGTTGGAGATATAAATATATATATAAATATATATATATATATATATATATATATATATATATATATATGATCATTGGGTTACTTGGTTACTTTCATAGCGTTCTCCTTATGACCTCATGTAAAAATTTGGTTCCTCCAAGTTATTCTGGTGTCTAAATAGGGGGGATAGACAACATTTTTCTGAAAACTCTCTTCATTTCTTTCTCATCCCAATTTTGATGTCTGATAAGAACAAGAAAACCAGCAGTGTATAGCAGCTCTAAATGAAAATCAAGTATTAGGACATATCCCTTTTACTTTTATGCCCGTTATCCCATTTACTGGGCCTAAAGGGTGACCCTTTAGGCCCCTTATAACATCAGCCTATTAACACACATAAAGTCTAATAATTTTGAATATTCTGAACTTTCTGGACTCAGAGGGGAGCCACAGGTATCAGAGCTTTATCAGTCATGAGTCGAACGCTTTTTCTGAGCTATCTTTTGAGAGATACTTCCCACGTCGTCAGTATAGGAGAAGTATCTCTTGATATGTAGCCCAGGAAACGCTTATTATTTATGACATCATAAAGTTCTTACACATACATAGTCATTTCAGTACTTGAAGAGCAAGGCTTAATGGTTAGTGCAGTTGCACTGCAACCATAAGGTTCAGGGTTCCATTCCCTGAGGAGGCGAGAAGCATTTGGAACTTTGCAGAAGAGAAAGCCATTGGTTGGCATCAGGAAGGGCATCCAGTGAAGAAATCCCTCACTGCCAAAACAAAGTACCTCTGAAGAGAACCGTCTGACCCCCAATTACTACGAAATATGTAGTTAATACAAAAAAAAAAAGAAAGGTAATTTAAGTAATTCCACTTTCCCCTAAAAATATATTAGGATGGTTGGATTTGGTTTTTGTGTAGTTTTGACCCAGAATGTAGCCTTTGGACACAAATGTCACAATTATGTAGGGCATGTCAGCATACAAACACTCAGAGACCCTAACGAATATTAGTTTGTAGTTTTTAAGTGCTGTGTAAGCCAGGGTTTCGATGTATTAATATTCTAGTCAAACCCTCAAATCTGTGAATTATATATCCCCCAAAATAACAGTGATAAAAAATGGAATTAGGTTACCCAAGTCAACACAAAGTTATATACCATAGATGTGAGGGAATTTCTATGAGGCTGCTTTTTAGAAGGCATATTTGAAGGATCTAGATGTATTTTTCCACAATGTCGGCAGTTCCCACGACGCTAGTGTGTAAAAATGAAAATGTCTCCATTGTATAGGTCATTACTGCTTACACTTACACATAAGCACGCAGGCATGGACACACACACGAACAAAGTCATCGATGCACACGGACACACATGGATGTATACAGATACACATGGATGTATACAGATACACATGGATGTATACAGATACACACGGATACACACTGATACAGACGGATACACATGGACACACACAGAGAGAGCTACCAAAGTAGGTTTTGTACATTAAAGAAAGTGTGGGAAAAGTTTTGTTCTATCAAAAGAGACTAGTTCTTATTGTATTATCCATAAATTGAGGTTAATTACAATTTGACCACTATTGCTCACCAGTGTTGTATTTACTAAGCTGCTTACGCAGATTAAAACATAAGAAAGAAAACCAGCTGTTTGAACACGGATAGCAACACCTTTTAAAGCCGGCTTGGCTTAAATTATCCTTGAAAATGTTTCTTTGGGATTCTGCCACGAAAAAGTGTTGCCATAAATTATTTATATGAAGATGGACGTAGATAACTGAGACACTCAATTATGCCCTTGACATCATTGTGCGCAAAATATAGGAAACGATGAAAGTACAGCTAAACTTCCACAACAGTGAGTCAATAAATGTTTTTTGAGCTGATTCATTTTTACTTTTTACTGAATGAGAGTTGAGAAATTTTCTTTTAACTCTACTTCTCTGTTAAAATAAAGGAAGAAAACAAGATAAAATGAAAGCTAACAATGTTTTAAAAATTTCGTCACAATTTTGGAGCAGAGAGTATATTCTGAATTTACCAAGTATTGGCTAATAATCCCTTGAGCATTTACAATTTATAGCTACAGGTCTGCTTATCACTTTGTTTTTTGTTGCTGCTGTTACGACAATCTTCTAGCATTTTCCTGTCAAATTAAATCCTCGTTCTCAAAATAAGACTGAACTAAGTTAATTCACCATCAAGTGAGTACGTTACAGGTGTATGTATAATTTTTTTGGTCCCATTGCAATTTAAAAGAACCTTTTTGCATTTTCCCAAAATGATTTATCTTTATTGTTAAAAGGAGGCTGAGTTAAGAATGCAATTTGTTATACACTTTTCACCAACAAGCAAGTCGTTAGATTTATTTCTCTTCGATAGAAAAATATCTCTAGACAACTTGAATAAATGTAATGAATATTGTTCAAAGCAGTTAATCATTTTGAATAGAATATATTGTTTTATTAGTCCGTTGCATGCTTAATTATGTGTAATTACCCTTTTATATGCTGAATTATCTTTACTCGTTCCATTACATATTTATTCATGTTTAATTATGTTATTGTGTACTTAATTATGCTTAATTATGCCATTGTATGCTTAATATGCCTAATTATACCAAAGGAGGTTCCATGATGACTTTGATATAAAGATTCAAACTGCATTCAAAAAAAAGGAGGGGGGGGGGCGATACTGGTGTTTTTCACAAAGGTTTTGAAAATCCTGCCGCTATAATTGCTACAAACCACTAGGCGACTTTTAAAAAGTTTATGTCGATGGTATTCTAGATTACAAAATGGTTTAACTGTAATCCTCCACACCTAGAAATTAATACAATAGTATTACGTTAGCTATGCTTTTAATGCTGGCTGATCCATCCTTTTAATTTGCATGGAAAGTTTAATTCTCTATTTTTCGCTACCAACAAAAAGATTAAGATCTTATCTCCAAGACTTAGTGAAGTTAACAAAGACAATACAATAGTAAAATTCATGATGATAACCAAACAAACGCGGTGAAAAATACTGGGGAATTGTGTTGACTATGAATTAGCAATGACAGAAAGCAGAATCCAAATTGAAATTCAGTTTCAGCGTAAAAGTAAAATTTTTTTTCAAGGTTAGCAACCAGAGGAATAAATCCACTAAACATATGGGAAGAAAAGAAAAAGTTAAACAATGACTAAAAAGTTGACCTTAACTTTTAAACATTCAGATCATATGACGAAGGAAAGCACTCAGAAACCAAAGAGTGCTATATCGTAGTGGTGGAGGAGAACAAATATCTTTGTAGGAACATTTATTACAACTGGGGATAACAACTGCATAAGGATGAAGACATTAAAAGAAACGAGTCAAGCAAAATGCAGCAAACTGGTTGGTACCAGTACGAAAAGCTGATTTAAAACACTTTCCATGGTCATAGCCAAAGTAAAATGAAAACAAAGATCATTTAGTCGATGAGACAACGGTTGGACAGTAGCCGGAAGGTTTGATTCTAATAAGTTAAAAACATGTCTCTGAACTCCATCAAGACTATAATGTATGGAAGAGAGAGAAGTAGTCTAGATGTTTTCCACTTGATATGAAAATTGAAATTCTCGATATTTTGAAAGCTTCTAAATTAGGATTTTGCATTTTGATTTTCAAGTATCTCACGGAAAAGGCTGAATTGTAATTGCAAAATATAGTTTAAGACTAATTAGCACCAAAAATACTTTACACGAAAATTAAGAAGAACTTCTTCATATTCGGGGTCTGAAAAATTTTTAGGATAATATCATTGTGTAGATGATGATCATCATTTTAGAGTTTTTAAAGAGACACTTCAAAGTTTGCAAGAAAATTTTATAGCTTTTAATGGAAGCAAAACAGAATTAGCAAAAGCAGCCTTGAATTTCTTTTTCTTTTTCTTTTTCTGAGTTCAAGGTGTGCATCCAGATCCTTACATTGGGCCTGATGATGGAAGTAGTATCTCTCAAAACGTAGGTCGGAAAAAGCTTATGACTCACAATATGATAAACATACTACAACAGTGGTTTCCACTGGGTCCATAAAGTCAATAATTTTTAAGATTGAGGCATAAGTAGGCCTTCCCCCTAACAAGTAAATCATTTTTTGTTCACTTTTCACAGTTGTTTATAAACTATACAAGTATGACTTAACAGGTAAGTCAGATAATACAGAAATGTGTATTATTGAAATGGGGTGACATTCAACAAAAATGCTTCGAACAAGTTAAGGTAATCTTTGCACTGAAGAGCATCTAAGTTTTTATGAGCCTAAATTAGAAAAGGCAAAGATAACTTATGACACCTCTACGGTCGGTTTGGGGTTTATGCTAGTACAATGAAGAAAAAATATTTAATTTATCTCAACGTGTTGCTTTTTCTCAGTATCAAAGCTCTTAATGGTTTACAGCAAAGATATTAACAGAATGAACCGAAAGCCTTGTTTATTTAATTTGAGTGTTTTAGATTTGAAGTGTATTCATCGAAGGATTTCGTCAGGACTGACCATAAATTGTAATGAAAAGGAACTATTTGAGAGAATTATAGTTAACTAACAATGTTTAATGAAGAGTTGTGTATTATGATGTAGTAGGCATACTTCTGTCTTGGGAGATAATAGAATGCTCCCTTTTGGTTTCAGTTTTGCTGAGGACAGCGTCGGGAGTGGGTCAGCTGTCCTGTGGAATTGTGACAGTCTCTGCCACAATAGCTGCATATGAAGTTGGATGATTGGTCGGTGCCTCGTGCAGCCTGCACAAACAACATGACCCAAGCTGTCAATAATGATGTGCAGATCGAATATAAACTCAGTTCAAACCAATAGAAAAGGAATTGTTAATTATGGATGGTGTTCTCTCATATGAAAGCAGAATAATTTTTTAGATTTTTTGTTTAATGAAATAGCCAAAATTGCCTATGAAATCTAGTACTATTAAGTATTATTAAGACAAAACAAATTCTTCGGTCCAGAGTTTGTTTTCTCTGATTTTTACAAGAGAAATGAAATTGCCTTTACCACTTTAGCAGTCTTTGTCATGTATGTCAGGTTACCATAAACACTTGGGTACGAAAACCTGTACAATCTACCCAACTAACAGTAGGATATCTTATCTATGGATTATCAGGGCCCATTAAGAACCAAAAGCTAGTTACATTTTGTGACTGGTTGATATGCACGTTATCCAGAAATAGTGTTGATGGCCTCACTTTCAGTAACAATTTCTAAGCTTCCAACTGTTAGTTAAAATAATTGACTTTTATGTAACAATAAACGTATTGCCAATTGTTCTATTTTCGTTTTTTTGATTTCACAAAAATGGGACGCAGAACATTCAGCCATAAATATAAGGCAAAAAACATACCTTAATACACTGTGTATATCGTGAATATATATATATATACATATCAAAATATATCTACATATATATACATATATATAGCAGTTGATGGGGGTTTTGTTGGAGTGCGTAGCGTCACAGGCTCCGATTTTCCCTAGTGGGCTGTGGGTACAGCGAAACAAGTGTCTCCGGATGGCCCTTATATCTACATATATCTACATAATATCTACAAATCTATATATCTATACATCTATATATCTATATATCTATATATCTATATATCTATATATCTATATATCTATATATCTATATATCTATATATCTATATATCTATATATCTATATATCTATATATCTATATATCTATATATCTATATATCTATATATCTATATATCTATATATCTATATATCTATATATCTATATATCTATATATCTATATATCTATATATCTATATATCTATATATCTATATATCTATATATCTATATATCTATATATCTATATATCTATATATCTATATATCTATATATCTATATATCTATATATCTATATATCTATATATCTATATATCTATATATCTATATATCTATATATCTATATATCTATATATCTATATATCTATATATCTATATATCTATATATCTATATATCTATATATCTATATATCTATATATCTATATATCTATATATCTATATATCTATATATCTATATATCTATATATCTATATATCTATATATCTATATATCTATATATCTATATATCTATATATCTATATATCTATATATCTATATATCTATATATCTATATATCTATATATCTATATATCTATATATCTATATATCTATATATCTATATATCTATATATCTATATATCTATATATCTATATATCTATATATCTATATATCTATATATCTATATATCTATATATCTATATATCTATATATCTATATATCTATATATCTATATATCTATATATCTATATATCTATATATCTATATATCTATATATCTATATATCTATATATCTATATATCTATATATCTATATATCTATATATCTATATATCTATATATCTATATATCTATATATCTATATATCTATATATCTATATATCTATATATCTATATATCTATATATCTATATATCTATATATCTATATTACATATATGCATATATGTATATATGTATTATATATACACAAACGAAACTAAGAGGAACGTAAAATTGGGCATTTTGGGGATCTAATAGATTCATCGTTCTCTGCAACAAATTATTCCAATCAAAAGGCTCATCGTTTTATTTCGGAAGATTAATTCATTTTCTTTGTTAAATATTTAATAAATAATAATAATAATAATAATAATAATAACAATAACAATAATAATAAACCATATGTAAGTGATAAACCCACTAACATTTTTAAGACTGATATCAATGTGCGTTTTGTTGAAATAAAATTTCGAAAAGGAAAAAAAAGTTAAAAATATCTCTAAATGTGATTATTAATTAAATTTCATATAAAATTACAAAAAGACAAACTTTCCTTGTTTTATATATGCTTTCCTTTAAGAAGTTTAATATAATTTATTTCTCTGGTCTTTATTTGAGCCCAGTTTTTAATTATTTCACTCATGATCAAATACGTATAGCGTCAGTACCCTTAATCCTGGAATATAGTACCTAGCGTGCACATTACTTTTGTATTACTGTGTTTATTTGTCTCAAATTAAATGTGAAATCTGTCGTAAACTCTATCATTGATACACTTTCTCATATGTTACATGTGACCTTTTTATTTCATTTTTTATTCAAATCATTATTAGAGAGCTTGCTACAAGGGATTGTCGTCAGCTCTGCTTTAATTTTGCATTATGATTGATGTACTCGAAGACTATTTGATAGTCCACGAATGCTATGCACATGGGTATTTCTTACTCGCTAGTTTTCTCCAGTGTTTGGGTAATAGTTTTCAGTTGCTCCGGTGTGGAGCATCAGAAAACTAGGCTACTTATTCTGGAGGTTGGCTTGCATCCATTATGGGATTGATTCTATTCTTTCTTCTTCTTAAAAAGAGAGAGACTAGTAGTTGTTGTGTGTTAGCCATTCCGTATCACTCAAATATAAACACTAAAGCAATAATTCACTGTTATGAAGGAATTTCTCTAATTAATCAATCACATTTGATATAAAAAGAAAGATAACTGTATAAGTCAGTCGTACTTTGGAATAAAAGATGGAAATTAAGTTGTAACCAAGATAGCAATGGCATCCCATCTCTTCTAACAAGATTTCTGTGACAAGACATTTCTTTTGTACAGTATACAACAATTTTTCTTTCTGTCTTACTTAAATTTATGCAACTGATACAAGAATAGTGGCTTGCTGTGGAAAAGAAACAAATGTTACTATCCAAAAAAACCTACGCTTGGCAGCAGAGGTTACTTTAAATTAAAAGCGACCTGATTTTAAGTTACTACAAAGCCTGTGCCTTGTAATTCCAGTGAATAGATAACAAAGGTAAATAAACCCTTATAGTTCAAGCTTCAGGAGCCTTGCTTTCTTATAAACCCAAAGTTGAAGTTCCAAAATGTTTGTTTCTATTAAAATAAAGAGATTAAAAGCTACAAAGACTAAAATCAAATAAGAAAAGCAAATGGATTTCGGCCTTGCTTGGCGTGAAGAAAATAAAAACAAAGCAAAGCAAAGAAAAATATACAAATTTCATATATTCAAAAGTGTGTTTCAAAAAGGCAGTAACTCAAACTGCATGGCTTACAACAGCTGTTGCTTAAGTAACTGGCTTACAGGTAGTATCAGAATTAGAATAGAAACTATTGATTGCTAGTCAAGGGACTACAATGCCTAAAGGATGCCATAAATAGTGTAGTCTGTGTTGGGCGATGAGAGAGGGGAGCTGAGAGTTGACCCTCCTGCTAATATCTAAGAAATGTAAAAGCAACGAAATTTGCAGGGGGGGGGACAATTTCTAGAAAAATTGAAGTAAACCTCTAAAAAGACATTTTGTTCTTCATTTAAGGTACCTACCAGATATCTGCCAGAAACGTCCAGATCAACTCAGGAAAAAACACATTTTGGTAACCATGGTAATTTCCAGATACAGTGATAATGCGCTCTCCATAACTTTACATATCTAGTCTATTACATTAGGAACTCACTTTCTACCACCGTTTGACATATTAGTCCAAAACACCCAAAGAGAGAATCAATTATTAAAATTTCTTACATGTCAGTAGTGAGGATCCAAATTTCAAAAAAAGACTTTATTTTTTATTCAATCCATTATTAATATTGAATAGATTTAATTTTATGAAATAACTTTTATGTCTTCTATAAAACCCACATCTTATCATATGTCGCCATGGCAACTCTGTACTAGAAATTTAAAGTGAAATTAAAGGAGGCTAGGTCAAGTAAACCTTTGGGTTATTTTTTAGAAAAGTTTCAAGTTCCTATTGACAGATTCAGAACTGCTTTAATTTTGTTTGGGACTTTGGTTGGACAAATACGTTGATTAAGGCACGTAATATTTTTTATAGCTTAATTAAAGCTTGTAGCTGTTGATACAGACATTCTCCCACCTTGCCGTGTAATATTCCAAATTTTATGAATTAACCAAACGCAATATAATGATTTTAAATTGGAGGAATGGGAATAAGGGAGGAAATATATAGCACTAGGAATATAGGGATACCTTTTGGGCATGGAATATACTGGGTATTTCAAAAAAATCGATATCGATTTGCAATCTAATAATTTTGCCACTTACCCTTCAAAGGTTTTTAAATTTTTACATTATTAGTTTAAAAAGGTCAAGACTTTGTATTTGCTGTTTGTGTTTATGTTAACAGGTATAGCAATGATATGCACTGAAAGAGGTTGTTGGTGGGAGTTTTGTTTTGTTTGCGAATCGAACTAAGCCGAACAAGACTATAGACTCTGCGTTTGTAAGGGGGTGTCCTAAGGAGTCAACAACGACAATGCAGATTTGTACATTTTTTTAAAAATGGAAAGAGGAAGGGATATGTATTACATTTACTCTCTCTTAATGACAAAGGTCAAGACTTTGTTAAAAAATCCACCCCTTGTCGTGGTCTTTCTATACAAGATTTACTATTTCATTTTCATTGAGTTGACAGACAGGGAAACTTGTACTTGGACCTCAAGAATTGTCAATCAAGAAATTATGCACTTGAGATTAATGTTTCTTTTATGCTTGATAGAAACTGACAGGCAATCGTCTAATAACTACCGTCTGGTAACGTTCCCAAAATTTTTCGACGTTTCCAAAACCTTTTATGACAGGTTTATCCATCTACCTGTCTCGCTGTGTGTCGGTCGGTCGTTCTGTTTGTTTATCAGTCTATCGATCAATCGATCCATTATTCTACCTCTCGTTCTTGGTTCTTCCACTTTCAGCAATTTCAGACCATATACTGCTAGATAGATGGATAAGTAGATGGCTAGATAGATGGATAGGTAGATAGATAGATAGATAGATAGATAGATAGATAGATAGATAGATAGATAGATGGATAGATGGCTAGGGAGACAGATGGATAGAGATACAGATGGCTAGAAAGACAGATGATTAGTTAGACAGATAGATAGATTGACAGATAGATAGATAGATGGATAGATAGATAGATAAATAAATAGATAGATAGATGGATAGATAGATAGATAGATAGATAGATAGATAGATAGATGGATAGATGGCTAGGGAGACAGATGGATAGAGATACAGATGGCTAGAAAGACAGATGATTAGTTAGACAGATAGATAGATTGACAGATAGATAGATAGATGGATAGATAGATAGATAAATAAATAGATAGATAGATGGATAGATAGATAGATAGATAGATAGATAGATAGATAGATGGATAGATAGATAGATGAATAGAAAGATATATAAATGGATAGAAAGATAGATCGATAGATAAATAGATAGATGGATAGATGGATAGATAGATAGATAGATAGATAGATAGATAGATAGATAGATAGATAGATAGATAGCCAGAGACAGAGAGTAAGATAGATGGATGTATGGACAGGCACTACTACATGGAAAATTGTATCAAAAAAAGCTAGAAGTTCATTTCCAACATTGTGTATATGACGGCAAATTGAGAAGTACCAAAGGAGATTTTCCATGTTTATTCCTTTATATCGGAGACGTAATTTGTGGTAAAGAAATTTGATTAACGAGTTAATATATAGCAAGTTCAATTTCCTTTATTTTCATTTTACTTAAGAAAAAATTCTTTATTATCGTTAGATGATTAACTTAATTGGTTTTTTTATCAAAATAAAATACAAATAGGTATATGATAAAGGACACATTACAGGACAAAAAATTCACTACGAAGTGAAATGATAACTAAAAAATGAGATATTTTCCATATTCTAAAGCCTTAAAAAGCACTAAACCATAAGAAACTAAGAAAATACGGCAAATTATCGTTAAATACCATTTATTCCATGAGCTGAAAATATCAGTCGGTGCAAAATGCATCCAGGGTCTGCTATTTGGCTAATGTAATTTTGTACTAAACAATGAGACGTAAAATAGCAATAGTGTATACAGAATGGCAGTCTTTGTTACTTAAACATCAGTTAAAAGACTGAACAACGATAAAATGTCGAAATGTTAGCAATTTTCTTATTTACTATGGCGTACAATTTTGACTTGATACATGCAGAAATCGAGTCTGACGATGGGAGAAATATCTGTCGAAACGTAGCTCAGAAAAAGTTATTACATCTATGGCTTCCTCTGAGTCCATAAAATTTCAGAATTTTCAATGTATAAATAATGTTGCTGGTGTTGTCTCTACTAAAGGGTATGCGGGCTCAACATGAACCTCTTCATCATCACAATCACCATCATCATCATATTGCCTGAAGCATCATTCTAAGGTATCCTTGTATGGTGGATTTAGATAACTATTTTGTTTGTTGACATTCACATGTCCAAACCGAATGATCCTCTTTCATTTCAAGGTATTCTTGTAAGGTGAATTTTGTATATATAGCTCTTTTTCTTGTTGACATTCACAAATCAAAGTCGATTTGTCCTCTTTCGTTTGGAGATTTCAAGATATCCCTGTGCGGTGGATATACACAGCTATTTTGTTTGTTGTCATTCACAGATCCCAATCAATTTACACTTTTCATTTAAAGAAACCCTTTATGTTAAATATTTATAGCCATTTTGTTTGTTGATATTCACATGTCAAAGTCCACTCATACTGCTTTATTTCGAAATATCCTTGTATGGAAGATATGCATTTTTGTTTGTTTGGTGATATTCACACGTCCAACTCAATGTATCCCCTTTCACTTCAACATTTCAAGCTATCCCTTAATGGTGGGTGTACACAGCGTTTTTGTTTATTGTTATCTAAACGTTTAAATCAATTTACCCGCTTTCATTTTGAGATAACCTTTTATTGTGGATGTGCATAGCTCTTTTGTTTGTTTTAATTTGTATGTCTTTTTCATTTCAAGATATCAAGGTATTCCCGTATGGTGAATTTACACAGTTTTATTGTGCAGGATACATGGCCCACCGGGGTGTGGATACCATCAGACCCTCATCAAACTTCTAACCCAGGAATAGCTTAAACTCCTCCAGTCATGGGGCAAATGGCCTCGCTGCTTTGTGAATAGGCAGTGGACTGCGAAAATGCTAACAACCACCCCTAACAAGTAGTTGGTTGGTCTCAGCAAGGTTATGCGACCGTAAAAACTTGCCCCAACTAAACATAGCACTTTCTAACACGACAGTGAATAAAGCTGGGGCGTTCACCAGAAATGACACGCGTCAGAACCCCCTGACTGGTATGAGAAATGGGTAAAGGCTACCGTGCCAACCAAGCACACGGTTTAAAAAGCTGCTGCAGTTCATCAAGATAGGTACCTGGAATGTTGGCAGTATGGCTGGGAGGACAAGAGATTTGGAAGATTGTGTGAGTAGGAGGAAGCTAGATATCACGTGTGTTCAAGATACAAGGTGGAAAGGTCAAGGAGTCAGAGAAGGTGGTGATGGCTTCAAGCTATTCTCCAGTGATGGGAAGAATAGACTAAGTGGGGTGGGTGTTGTATTGGATGAGAATCTGAAGGGAAAAGTTGTAAAAGTCAAAAGACTGTCTGACAGATTGATGCAAGTGAAGCTGGTGGTTGTGCAGAGGATTGTTAATGTTATCTCAGCGTATGCCCCAGAGACGGGCTGTAGTGAAGAGGCAAAGGTAGAGTTCTGGGAAAGATTTGAAGAGACGCTCTTGAGAATACCAAGTGGAGAGAATATTGCTGTAGGAGGCGATTTGAATGGACACGTGGGCACAGGAAAGGATGGATATGATAGGGTCCTTGAAGGCTTGGAATCTGGTAGAAGGAATGAGGATGGAGACGGATTTTAGAAGTGGCACAGAGCTTCGACCCATTTTGTGTAAATACCGTCTTTAAGAATGAAACACTCGGTGAACTACAGCAGCGGTGGCAAAAAATCACAGGTCGACTTTTTCCTCCCTAAGCAAGAGGATAGAAGGGAAGTTTCCAATTTCGGCCTAATAAATGGAGAAACATTTGCAGGCCAACATCGACTGCTGATCATGGAGCTCTAATGTAGAAAACAAGCAAAGCGAAGAAGACCAAAGAATCCGTGAACAAAATCTTCACTACTTTTTGGAGAGAGAAGAGATACGTTGAGTCTCTGAAAAGCCGCAAACAGGTAAACCATCATGATGTTGAGAAAAAGTGGAAGGAAATGAAGGAGGCTATGATCGGCGTGGCAGAAGAAGTAGTTGGTTGAGCAAAGGGAGACGCAAGGCTTGCAAGAGAGGAGTGGTGGTGGAATGACGATGTACAGCAGGCTGTGGCAGAGAAGAAAGGCTTGGACGAAAAACCCCTCAGCAATACAAACAGGCTATAAAGAAAGCCAAAAGATCTGTGACATAAGAAAAATGGGGCTCATTCCAAGAATGGTATGATCGTCGAAAGGGAAAGGATGTCAAGCAAACGAGTGCTACCAAGGACGGAAACAGACAAGCACTGAACGATGGAAGCGACATTCAGTCTAGATGGAAAGAGTATTTCAGTCAGCTATTGAATACGGAAAATGAACAAGAGGGAGCTTCTCCCATGAAGCCGCCTCTTGTGGGCATACCAAAGGACCGGTACAGTCGATCACGAAGGAAGAAATCAAAGGGTGCTATAGGAAAAATGAAAAACAATAAAGTCAGTTGACCATCAGGATTATCGGCGGACATGCTCAAAGTTCTGGGAGAAGAGGGAGAAAAGTGTATGACTGAGTTATCGAACAGTATCATGTGTGAAGAGAACATACCGCATTGTTGGAGAGCAGAAAGCGGACAACATGGAGTGTGGAAATTTCTGAGGTATTAAGCTTATGGAGCTTGCAATGAAGGTATTTGAAAAAGTCATAGACCAAAGACACCAGACAACCGTGGAGGTAGATGAGATGCAGTACGGCTTTATGAAGGGAAAGGGCACTGTGGATGCCATTTTTGTAGTCAGGCAGCTGCAAAAGAAGAAAAGCGAAGGAAACCAGACCTTGTACTGCGGGTTCAGTGACCTCGAGAAAGGGTTTGATGAGAGAACTGCGAGAGGTTCTCTTCTGGGCGTTGCGAATAAAAGGAGTACCTGAAAGGATTATAAGGATTGTGAGGGAGATGTAAGAGGGAGCAAAGATATCATAGATGACGAAAGACGGGCAGTCCAAGAGCTTTGAGGTAAAGATAAGATTAAACCAAGGCTCAGCTCTGAGTCCCTTCTTATTCATCACGGTTATGGATGTAGTCACAAAATGACTCCAAAGTGATTAACTATAAGAGCTTCTTTTAGGGGACAACATAGTGGTCAAAGCAGGATCGAAAGAGGAACTGCACGAGAGGATGAGGCTATGGCAGGACGTATTGAAAACTCAAGGAATAAAGGGTAACATCAGGAAGATAGAGGTTGTAGTATGCCACAAGGAAGGGAGCAAGGAGATATAGATCAAGAATGTGAATAACGAGGAGGTAATGCAAATGACATGCTTCAAATACCTAGTGTCTACACCGGATAAAGCTGAAATTTGTAAGGGAGAGAGTTGAATGAACGAATAAAGGCGGGCTGAAACAAGTAGAGAGAGAGGTGAAGGGTGTGGTGTGCAGTAGGAGAATTCCTCTGCGAGTCAACATCAAGGTGTGTCAAACTATATTACGTCCAATACTGGTGTACGGAGCAGAAACCTGGGCGCAGAAGAAGAAGGAATAGCAGCTACTGATGCGTACAGAGATGAGAATGTTGAGGTGGTTTCTTGGAGTGTCGCTTTTGGAAAGATGCATAAATGAGGAGATATGGAAAGGTGTCGGAATATCAAGTATAGTTGAAAAGCTGAGAAAATTAAGATTGAGATGTTTTTGGCACGTTGTAAGCAGAGACGATAGGAGTGCCGGACAAGGATCAGAAAGGGAACCAATTAGGGGAGGAGGTCAGTTGGAAGGCAAAAACTGAGATGGAGCGATGACGTGAAAAGTGACATGAAGAGCAAGGGACTGGTTGTACTTGGCGTAAACAAGCGGTTACGATGGCGTGTAATGATACGTGCTACTGACCCCTGACTACTGGGATACCAGTATTGGAAGAAGATTTTTTGATATCCTTGTGAGGTGGATACCAACAACTCTTTTGTTTGTTGACATTAAGTTGTCCAAATAGATTTTTCCTCTTTCATTTCCACATATTCTTGTATAATGGATATACAACCCCTTTTTCTTTCCTGTCAATAACATGCCCAAATCAATTTATCTCTTTCCATTTAAGGATTTCATGATACCCCTGTATAGTGTTTATACAGGGGTATTTGTTTACACAGCTTCTTTGTTTGTTGTCATTTACAACTTTAATAGATTTATACTCTTTCGTTTTAAGATATCCTTATATGGTGAATATGCAAAACGCTTTTCTATGTTGAAATTCAATCAATCAATTTGGGTGCCGTGCTAGAATTCTGGCGTAAGTGGTAGTCATAACATCCTTCTCTTGGCGGTGCTTCAGACCCTGAATGAGCACATTGGGTCTTCAACCAATTGCACTTTCTTACCATGCCAAGTACGTGGTTCGTTGTCTTCCCCTTGATCTTTTTCCTTCTACACGGCCAGTCAGTACAACCCCGTTAAACACATCCGCCTTTCTTTCCTCTTTACATGGTCTACAAACTGACTCTGCCTGTTTACGATCGTCTGTAATAAACATCTACTAGTCCCTACCTGACGCAGAACATCCAGAATGGAAATCCCATCTGTTCATGATACCCTCAACATTCTCCTTAGAAAACACATTTCCACTGGTGTAATTTTGTCTTCCAGACTATTAGTAACAGTCCAACTCTCGCAACCATATAGTAGATTTGACCATATGTAGCATTTAAATAGACTAATTCTAGTTTCCATCGACACATTACTTGACCGTAGAAACGTCTTCAACTTTTAAAAGTTAATTTTGGCAATTCCAATACTACTCTTTATTTCCACCTCTGATCTAGTGTCTGCTGAAACCGTACTACCAGATAAATAAATTGTTGAACTTTCTCCAGTTGTTGCCCCTTAACAAGGATCTTATATCTCGTCTTCTTCTTTTTTTGAAAATACCATCACAAATAACTTCTTTCTGTTTATCTCCAAACCTTTTTTCTCGCTTTCATCTACCACTGCATCCACAGTGTTTTGCAGATTTTCTTCACTGTCTGCTATCAACGCTGTTTCATCTGCATACCTGATGTTGTTAACCTTTATTCCACCAATAGATATTCTTTTCATGTCCCTAATCTTTTGCGTGATCATTTCCTTGTAAAGTGAGAACATGTCAGGAGCTAGTATACATCCCTGTTTGACTCCCCTCCTTATTTCGACATACTCGCTAACTTCGCCATTGAGTCTCATAGTTGCCTTTTGTTCCCAGTAGAAGTTTTTCAACAGCTTAATATCCTGTCCATCTAGATCTATTGATTCTAGGATTTTAAACAAAGGCTCATGTCTAACTCGATCAAAGGATTTTACACAGTCAATGAAACAAATATGTACTTCTTTTTACATACTAATAGTTTTCTTTGCTAATATTTTCCGTACAAAGATAGCACTTTGTGTGACCTTATAGGTTGTAAATCTACTTTGTTCTTCTTCTACCTCTCCAACTGTTCGACCCCACAGCCTTGTGAGCTGGCTAATTAAGCTGATTGTTCTAAAAACCCCACATTTCGTAGCCCCAATTTTCTTGAGCAAAATAATTAAGATATATCTGCACATCATCTCTTGGAAATAACCTCCCTCATAGATTTCATTTGCTAGTGTTGTTATTTGTTCTATTTCAAACTCTTTTCCATCCTTTGCTTTAATGTAGCTGGGTGTAACACTCTTTTTACTTGAGATTACCTGTTGGACTATGTCTGGCAACTTCTGTGGGCTGATCTTTTCCATTCGTTCCACTTCTTTGCACTGTTTTATACACATACACTCTTTTGCTTGTTAACAGTTTATATGCACCTCTATTTATTCTGTCATATTCTTCTGACCATCCCTTTACTGTTCTACGCTTTTCCATTAGTTCTAAAATCTCGCCCGTCATCCATTTCTGCTTATTCCTTTGTGTTACTTCAATTTATCCTCTTTAATTTCAAGATTTCTTTTTATGGTGAAAAAAATAGCTCTTTTGTTTGCTGTACTTGACATGCCCAAATCAATTTGTCCACCTTCATTTCAAGATCACAAGAAATCTCTGAATGGTGAATGTTACACACAGCCTTTTTGTCAAAACACTTTATCCTCTTTCATTTCGAGATTTCAAGATATCACTGTGTGGTGAATATGCATTGCTCTTTTGTTTGTTGACATTTACATGTCCAAATTTAATATATTTTCTTTTGGTTGAAAATATCCTTGTATGATGGATATACAAATCGTTTTTGTTTGTTGACATTCACTTGTCCAAATTAATGTATAATGTTTCACTTCATGATTTTCGTCTATGGTAGTTATACATAGCTTTTTTGTTTGTTAATATTTACAAGCACAAATCAATTTATCCCTTTTTTTAAAAAAACCCTTGTAGTCTAGATATACATAGCTCTTTTGTATGTTGACATTCACATGTGAAAGTCGACCATGCTCTTTTATTGCAGTATATCCTTGTATAATACATTTTATTGTATTATACATTTTTTTGCTGCCATTCACACGTCCAAAGAAATTAACCTCTTTCATTTCTAGATAACCTTGTAAGGTGAATATACCTATCTATTTTGTTGGTTGACATTCACATGTCCAAACCAGTTTATTTTCTTTTGTTTTAAAACATACTTCTATGGCTGACGTACATAGCTTTTTTTTCGTTTTCATTTACTTGTCAAAATCAGTTTATCCTTTGTCATTTTAAGATTTCAAGATGTGCTTGTGTATTGGATATACGTAGTTTTTTTGTTTCACATTTTCACAATTCCAATTTAATTTATTCTCATTAATTTAAAGATATCCTTTTGTGGTTGAAATAAATTTTTGTTTGTTTGTTAATATTCACTTGTCCAAATCAATTCATCCTCCTTCATTTCCACATATCCTTTGATATTGAACAGATATTTCTTTTTTGTTTGCTGTCATACACATACCCAAATACACTTGTACCCTTTCACTTTATGATATACTAATATGCTGGACCTACTTTGCTTTTTTGTTTGTTGACATTCACATGTCCAAATCAATTCATCCTCCTTCATTTCCACATATTCTTTGATATTGAACAAACATTTCTTTTTTGTTTGCTGTCATACACATGCCCAAATACACTTATACCCTTTCACTTTATGATATACTAATATGCTGGACCTACTTTGCTTTTTTGTTTGTTGACATTCACATGTCCAAATCAATTCATCCTCCTTCATTTCCACATATTCTTTGATATTGAACAGATATTTCTTTTTTGTTTGCTGTCATACACATACCCAAATACACTTGTACCCTTTCACTTTATGATATACTAATATGCTGGACCTACTTTGCTTTTTTGTTTGTTGACATTCACATGTCCAAATCAATTCATCCTCCTTCATTTCCACATATTCTTTGATATTGAACAAACATTTCTTTTTTGTTTGCTGTCATATATATACCCAAATACACTTATACCCTTTCACTTTATGATATACTAATATGCTGGACCTACTTTGCTTTTTTTGTTTGTTGACATTCACATGTCCAAATCAATTCATCCTCCTTCATTTCCACATATTCTTTGATATTGAACAAACATTTCTTTTTTGTTTGCTGTCATACACATGCCCAAATACACTTATACCCTTTCACTTTATGATATACTAATATGCTAGATATCCTTTGCTTTTTTGTTTGTTGACCTTCACATGTCGAAAACAGTTTATCCTTTTTCAATTTAGGAAATCCTTGTATAGTGAATATAGATGGATCTTATGTTTGTTGACATTCACATGTCCCATTCACTTTACCCTCTTTCATTTTAAGGTATCTTTGTATGGAAGACATTGTGTGAAACAAAGATGCTCTAATGAGGTGAAAATTCTAAAAACAGTGGAGTCTATATAGCTGCAATGAAAATTTTTTCTGAAAACAACAAGCATACCAGAGCAGCTGGAGTCTGCTGTACTGAACATCGTGAATAAATATGAGTTAGTGAAATCATTTACCAATAGTTTCACTCTTCCACAATTTTATACTGTAGCAGTGTCCAATAGTTCAAGTAAAGGATCAGTAGGTCATCTAATACAAATAAATTCAACACTACGAAACACAATGAATCAAAAGCAAATGAACCATCCCTGTCTGCTGAACATGGAACTGAACTTTTTCAGAAGGGGGACTTTACTATCTTGATTAATTCCTTCACTGCCAACAAAGCGAAAAAACAGAACATTTACTTTGTACATTTTTAATGTATCAGTTGATAACATAATTAAAAAATTAATTTTCCGCATACTTTAACGTCTCTCAAATGCTGAGATACGAAGAAGCCCCAAAGTCATAAAGGCGCCAGGCCCTCTAAAGGCTTAATTCAACACTGCCTCTACGATATTGATACTGATAAAAATTCAGTGGAAATAACAAAAAAGGCTGAAACGTGGCATAAAAGTTACACAAACTTTAAAAGCCATAACCAAACAGCAAGGGTTGAGCTAACCAAAGTCTATTGTATCCAAATCTAAAACAAACCTTAGCTCTAGTTGCATTTTTGTAGTAGGCTCGGAAGGTAAAATTTCTTTTTTAAGATGGCAATAGTCTTACGTTAAGTCCCCAGGGCATTAAATTTCTTCGTGGAAAGTGGCTATGACATGAAGACCGTTATATTAAGTAGACATGGCATGAAATCTCTTTGTGTAAGGTCAAAATTATGTAAAATATACTTTTGTTGAGTAACGATGACATTAAATATTTTCGTCCAGCTTGACCATGAAATGAAGGCCATGTTATAAAGTGCCTATGACTTAAAATGCTTCTGTGTATGATGGTTAGGACATGATTAGAAACGACAGGAAAGCTGGAAAAAACCCACTCAGTATTCATATAAACCAATTCTTTTATGGACTCAGTGGAAGCCACAGATGTAGGATTTATAACATGTTGTAAGACGCAAGCTATTTCTGAGCTACGTTTCGAGAGATAATTTGCCCAACATCAAGCTTCTGAAGTAATTAGGCATAGCTATTTTGTACTTTGATAGTACAGACGTGCTTGGTGCCAGAAGTGCTCAGCTATTTCATAAACTCAATGCCTGTCACCAAGCACGTCTGCACTATCAAAGTACCAAATGGGCGAAATATCTCTTGAAATGTAGCTCAGAAAAACCTAACGACTCACGACATGATAAAGTTCTATATCAATTGAGTGTTCATATTACAAGTTGAAAACTGAAAATTCTAAAGCATTGTCTGTTTTTTTATTAGTGTTTGCTTTCACTGAACATCAGTCAGGCAACATTTTAGGCCAAAATTGTAAAAACATCAGGTGACACAGAGGTTGCTCTAAAACCCTGTTACATAACCTGTTGTACTTAATTGTAGTCAAACAGCCAGTCGCTGTTTGTATTAATAGTTGACTCGCCAGAGGCCTTAACTCTGATTGGCTTAAACCCCGATGATGTAGGTCGTCTAGATCCATTTAAGTCAAGATTTGTGAAAGTAAGTTAAACAAATCCTTGACGATACTTGCTTAAAATTCTCAAAGAACGATTAATTTAATCTTCTCATTTTTCAAAATTGAAGAAAAAGAGGATTTGGTAATTTAGGCACTGATTCGTTTGTTTAGTGTTGTTTGTAAAAGTATTACAAATTGTTTGACCAGTGGAAGAAAAAATGCTGCTTGTAGAAATACCAGTAAGTGGTAAAAATATTCAACACAAAGCAATATCTTTTATTAAAGAGGATTCTTATTGCAAAGGAAGGTCTTTAAATAAAAAATATAATTTCTCTTTTTATTGATCAAACAGAAACTTTTTCGAATTAATAAAATGTAATCACTTGATTCCATTTCTGGAAATAGCTGACGTTTAAGCTACTTTACAATCATCTATTTCTCTTTTTGAATCACTCTATGGTAGCCAAAATGAATTAAAAAAATGAACGCACCTAATTCAGATGTATTTTTGTAGGTCTTTTACCCTAAGCAAGGCTTTTTAAGCCACTTCAGCGCAAAGGGTAACATTTTCTCTTTTGATTATTTTTTTCCTTGTATCTTTTAATCTTATTAATCTAGTGATTTCTTCTCTCTTCCAATTCTATTTCCGAAAACATGTTCAAACTCAGTAATACGCCACTTATAACGGAGAAACAAATTGTGTGCAGTACTTTCAGGGATGCGACAGCGGTTCGAGCAGCGAACCTCTTGCATAGTAATCTGTTGGTTTACCCACTCCACTACTACTATACTAATATATCAGAATAAAGTTTAACTGAATGTCAACTCATAAAATTGCTCTGTAAAGTAGGTTGATAAACATATAATTCTATCTCCAAAAACATGTTCAAACTCAGTAATACGCCACTTATAACGGAGAAACAAATTGCGTGCAGTACTTCCAGGCACGTTGTTGAGGTTCGAACTGAAAACCTCTACTATTGCACTTCAATTATATTCCCCTTAATCAATAAAGTCTTGGCGTGCTTTTTACTTAAATTATCAGCCAAAAACGGGAACATAATAAGTCATCAATGTTGCTGAAATCCTATGTATTGTTCATATACATATACTGCTTGAATTTACTTTTGTATACAATACTTATACCCTCCATGAAATCAATGAAAGACAAAGAAGGTAATAAGAATTTTGTTACTTGTTGGATAAAATCCAGGCAGGCTCAAAGTTTTTAACATTTCGTTGATTTGAGCCTCAGTGTTTCTTAAATTTTTCTTAAGAATTGCGTCTTGTTTTAGTGTACCAGGTAAAGAAAGTGTAGCTTCCACATTACATTACTGTGCCTTTGTAAGCTCTCAGCATACAATGAAGACACTGTCACACCGTAACAGATGCGAGAACAATCATTCGAACGTTCGAACGCTTCGTGATAATTTGTGATTGATAATGATCAACACCCGTTTTCATTTTTCTCATTACAGTAGCTTGGTTTCTTTAACCGTTACTTCAGAGTGGTGTGTACTGTAATACAGGTAAACCTTCTTACTTTATACATTTGTTGTTTTAGAATTATTAGAAAATATGTCAAAGAAGCAATCCACACTGGCTTCCTTTGGCTTCACGAAAAAGATAACACATAGAGATTAAGAAACAACCGTAGATATTCCGAAAATTGTGCTGGAAGAAGCTTTCAACCTGAAATGTCAGCACTACATACAGGGATTTAAAAGTCGACAAGGACTTTCTGTTCACCTCAAATGTAAACATCCAACTATTGAAGCTAGAAATCAATTACCCAGTAGTGATAAACCTTTGAATGAAACGACTAAATCTCAAAGCAACGAGATTGCATCAGTTGAATCAGCTGATAATGTTATGGAAATCTCAGGACCTTCAGCAGTCGTTGAAAGACGCCTTGGAAGTGACGTAAGAAAATCGATTACAAACAAGTTAAAAGCCAAAGCTATTACAGCAGTAGAACAAAGAGAGAAAGCAATCGATGTTGCAGATCGCTTGAATGTTAGCAAGGGACAGTTATCCAAATGGCTTAAAATGAAGGATAAAATCTTACATGCTGCTGTAGATGAAAGTAAAAAGATGTTTAAAGTTCTCATCCAGCGAAAAAGAACAACGAACTATACAAAGCTATAAATAAGACGTTTTTAGATGCGAGGAGTTAAGATCGACGAGTTTATTTTAATTGGCAATGGAGCAGGGGCAGAGCTATTTATCGAGAACCGAAAATTAATGAAGATGCAGTTGTAAAAAAACATGTAATCATTAACTTTATAAAAAGTAATCATTTGAAGTTGCGGTGAACACATCTGAACAGAAAAATGGACAAGGATTCTTATAGAGAGGATCTGATGAAATGGCACAAAATGTTAAGAGATCTCTTGGTGAGAACTGGACATGGTCAAAATTACCATCCAATGAATGGTGGGTTTGTTCCAGCGCAGCGTTTCAATGTGGATCAGTCTTCCTTGCCATTTGCCGTCGATACGAAAAAAACATTTGAGTTCACTGAACCAAAAAACAAGGAGAACAGAAGCAAAAAATATGGGTAAGCCAGCCTAGTGCCGGCTTGGAAAAGCGTCAGTGCACCTCCTTCAAACCTGCTTTCACCCTGAAGGGCAATAACCGAAAGAGGGTATCATATTTCGTGGTCAGGGAAAAAAATTCTGCTGTTGAGAAGTCATCCTGGCACCCAGATGTGGACGTGTACTTTCAGAAAAATGCATGGGCGGACTCGGATGTTTGCGTTAAGTGGGCCCAGGAAACATTGAAACCTATTGTTCCAGAGCGTTATGTTCTTTTGCTAGATAATTTAAAGGGTCAGATTGCTGATGAATTTAAGCAGACAATGGCAAACGCTGGTGGTGTCTGTTCCTATGGGCCAACAGGTGCAATAGACATCTGGCAACCAGTTGGTACTGGATATGCGGAGTTACTGAAGGTGAAAGTGTGACAAGAACAATATAAATGGTTAGATTTGGAGGAGAATGCAGACAAGTGGTACGGAGAGGATAACACCTTTGCTGCTTCTGATCGTCGAGTGTTGATAACAATGGGTAGAAGCCTAGAACAGTCTTTTAGATGCAAAGTATGACAAGCTCAGACGTCAAATGTTTAAAAAAACAGGCTATTTGCTTACGGCAGATAGTCCTGGTGACAACTTGGTGCAACCTAAAGGCCTACTATTGCAAGGTGCCTCCACCTACATTGATTGAACCTACTCGATAACTTGCAGTTTCCTCGGTTCTAGAGAGCGAGGTTCAGGACGAAGTAGATGACGGCTTTTCCCATATAGAAGGTGACGACGAAGAAAAAGATATGACTGTTGAGGACCAAATGGAATCTGAGGGATGAATCTGAAAGTGGCGAAACTTGATGTTATCCAACGGGAAAATTGGAACAGGCGCCGTGAACTTGCTTAACGTTAGTTACGTTTTCCTATTGAAAGACAGCAATTTTATTCTGTTCTACTTGAGATTTTATTCGATGACACGGCATATTTTTTCTCTCCTATCCCTCTATCTGAGCCTGGCAATGTTTCTTAGATGTTTCTTAGTTTTAGGGTATTTGAGCCTCGTGTTTCTTATTTCCATGTTTTTTAAAAAAAGAACAAAAGTGTGCATTTTTAATAATAATAATATGGTCATCGAACTGAATTTCTTAAATTTGGCTCATTAGGAGGTATGACCCAAAATAAGTAAATTCTGTTGCACCTGTATCACGTTTTTGTAGTTCCTTAAATGGTTTTATTTGTCGGGTGCAAGCCAGACGTGATATCAAAATCATCTAAGTGAATTTCACAAATTTATCGCGTTTGGGGGTATGACCTAAAAGAATTATCATTATTTATCTTTTATGCAATAAAATAAGAACACTAAGCCAATCTGATTTAGATTGTAAAACATGCCAAGCACAAAGTAACTTATGTAACCTATAGCAACCATACTTTAGAGTGAATCCTATATTTTTTTAAATTAGAAAAACAAAATGGATTACTCTTCAGCTTGAAAAACAGTTTTCTCAAGAAAATCATTTTCCGGTAAAATATTTAAAACATTATGAAATATTCAAAACTACTAAAACTTTGAAACGAAATATTAGTGGTTATAACCTGTGAATGTGCAGAGGAAAAATTGCTTAACAGAATTCCTACTAGTTACCTTTATGACTGCAGCTGTTTCTAATTATGGGCAAGTTTACATCTCTGTATTTTATTGCCTTCCTTTCTAACCAGTTTTATATTACAAAAACAGCTCTAACCATTCCTAGTTAAATAGTCTTAAGTCTTCTGGTGGGCTATGGCTATCATTAAGATATTAGTTAGACCTTAAATCAACTTGCGTTTAGATTTGAACGTTGTGCATCTTGAATACTTACTTCATTTTCTAGGCTAGCTCAAACATTCAAGACTTGGAAATGTGTTTGCTTTTGGCTATGCGGCCTGTCCTACACATATCTAGGTCACCCTCAGCAAGGTGTAGCTCCCATCACCCTCTCTTATCACAGTAACGGTTTGAAACTAAACCCTTATAGTTTGATATTGTGCAATCAAAGGCTAAGGGAAGGTTAACTCTATTAGAAATGTGTGTACGAGCCAACATAAGGTTCTGAAAAATAGTCTTTTTATGGCCATCCACTATGTTCAGATCATCATCCATGAAATAAAATCCAGAGATGTGGCAACCTACAAGAGCGGTGAGTTGAGTAAACACCACCACCTTCTCTTGTCAGCCACTGCGACTGCTTTACTGGTGTGCTGTTCTCTACCGCAGCAGTGACATTGAAAACTGACAATACTTCTTGTCAGCAAATCCTACCACCATGAAATCTCGCAATACCAAAGCCTCGTACTGGTAAGACGTCGCCCAGGATAAAAAGATATAAAAAGTATTTAAGTCTACATACTGGAATATCAGGATAATTTTAGATGGAGAAAACACCGAACGACAGGAGAGAGAGAGAGAGAGAGAGAGAGAGAGAGAGAGAGTAATAACCACTGGGGAACTGTGCAAATGCAACTAAAAATAGTAGCTTTGACTGGTGAGTTTTGCAGACTATTGGGTATATCAGGGAAGAAACTGGTTATACAATCTACTGGAGTGGTAAAGCAACCACTGAGCATAATGAATCAGGTGAAGGATTAACTATCAGGAATGAGTTATTACATAAATTGACACAAGAATTACTGATCAGCCTGCGACTGCCTTTGTCTAACGAACGATGCTGCACTATTGTAGCAATCTATGTCCCAACTCCTGTCAACAGCTCTGAAAACATTGATAAATTCTACAGACAACTAATACGACACTGAGATCCATACTAACATGTGATTGTATTATCATCTTTGGTGATTTTAGCGCTTGAATAGGAGAAGATTACAAGACCTGGCCTGAAGTACTAGGTATGCATTGGAGTGGAAAACAAAACGGTAATGGTTGGCTATTACGTTTCCTGTGTAGAGAACATCAGCCTGCAATAACAAGTACCTTGTTTAATGATAAATAATCATAAACACATGGTTACACTCGTAAAGCAAACAGTGGCACCTCATTGATTATGTAATCACACGACAACATGATCTCACTGACATCTTCGTTAGCAGAGGAAAGAGAGCAGCCAACTCCAGCACTGACTACATCGTGATCAGAAGCGCCACTGTGCTCAAAGTCACCATAAAATAGAAGGAAAAACTCCGTCCATAAAAGTTTGATATTGGGTGAGTCAAAAATCTGAAGATACAGAAAGAATGTAAAACGAACCTGAACATCAAGCTTGAACATCTCCCATTTGATGATGTAGAAGATAATTGACGGCTATTTAAGAAATTGTGTTCATTACACTTAAGGAGGACCTTGGGAGTGCTGAGACTGGTTCGATGGAAACAACAAGGAACTGATTGAAAACAGGAATCCAACCTGTAAAAGCTTGCCCTCAAGGAACATATTAACTATTGAAGCAAAATTCAGTGCCTGGAACAAACTCTTACAAAACCGATGCAGAGACTTGAAGAGTAAACGGTGGTCCAATAAAGAAGCTGAGGTTTAAGTTTTAGCTGACATCAACAATATTAGAGAGTTCTGTCAGATACACAAAAATATGGCGCTCGAGTTTTTGCCACCCTGATCAACTGCTAGCCTGTGACAATACCTCCTCTCTCTGTGAGAAATATCAACTTCTTCAGAACACTTTAGAACCTTGTTAAACGAAAATCTTGAAATAGATGCTGAGGTAGGTGAGAATCTAGAACAATTCCCTGTTTAGTATTAAATGGCCGAATGTACCTGATATGGATGAAGTTGTAAAAGCAGCAGATACTATATCAAATGGTGTTTACATCTGACCTGATTAAAAGAGGTGGTGCTATGCTAATTACTGCCTTTTTTGGCATCATAAAGGAGGAGTAGAATATTGCTGTGGTACCTCATGACTGAAAAGACGCTCAGTTAGTAATAATATTCGAAAAGGGTGACAGAATACTTTGTGGCAACTACAGAGGAATTGCTTTGTCATCTGTGCCAGGCAAAGTGTTTGCCCATGTCCCAGACTATTATCATGTGCTGAGATCTTCCTACCTGAGGTAATGAGGATTCAGAAGTGGATCTGGGACAGTAAATATGATATTACCTCTGAAACAAGTGCAAGGGAAATAGGCGGGGAAGAATAAGCCACTTAATGTTTTAGTTGACTCAACGAAAATATTTAACACAGTTGACAACTCAATTTTGTGGAAGGTTCTCCTAAAACCTGGATATTTTGATCACTTTACCAATCTTATTAGGGCCCTACATACTTGCATGAAAGCCTCAGTGAAGCTGGAGAACGACGTCTCTTATCCTTTTGGAGTAAACAATGGAGTAAAACAACGCTTGGTGGTGGCTCATACACTCTTCTCCATTTTCCTATCTGTAGTACTCAATCAGGCATTCAAAGACTGTGACAAGGGTGTCTGACTGAATTCAAACCAGACGAAGAGCCTACATGTTCAACATCAATCAGTTCAATTCAGGACGTAAATCTAATAAAACCCTCCTGAAAAGGCTTATGCTTATGCGACGACACAGCATTTTTGGTCCCTAATCTAGATGATGCTCAGGAAACCATCAGTTGTTCTTTTGGATCAGCTTAAAGCTTTAAGCTGAAAAATATAATATAAATGATGTACCAGTCAGTACCACAATGTAATGTCGTGTCAGTTTAAGTACCTTGCGTGAACTGTCATAAACAACAGCAAGATTGACGACGATAAAAATTACAGGAAGTTGAATCATTTAATGTTGTATAGATGTTGGAAGAAAGAGATGTGTCTCAATAAAGACCTCACCTTTAAGACCAAATGCAGTGTAGATAGGACTGTTACGAATAACGCACAAGAAAACCCCCTCAAAGTTCTGTTATTTGTGACAAGAGATCGTCTTACCAATAGACAAAAGAATTTGACGTCATCAGACTTCCATCAGCACAGCACGAACTGCACAAGGGAACATTATGACTGCCAAATATGGTTATTGTACGAGGAATTGTTTCAATGATCATACCTTCACTATATTTAGCCGTACAGTAAAGTTAGCGATTTGTTTACCATATTTAGAGTTAAATTTAATGCATTTGAAGTTTGAATTAACTTACCAATTTAAGAAGTAATTCCATAAAAGGGCATTAGATAGAAATTCAGTAAAGAATAAATAACGAAGATAGTTTGATTAAACTCAGATAGCTGCAACAGTCAGCCAAGGAGATAACAAAGCCTGATGCCGTTGCCATAGACTAAGTCTATCTCATTGCCTATTGCCAAGACTATTGTGGGACAATTTCGATGTAAGTAATAACATTTGAAGTCGAAATTATTACTCTTAAGTCGTTTTTATGTATTCAACCTGTAAATAAACGTTCATATTTTAATCTGTATTCTGTATCTTAATTGCTTTGTAGTGAATTACTGATTTATCAGTTAGAGAAGAAATATCAATCCAACCCCACAATAGAAATTTATTCCTCGCATCCTCAACAAGGACCATAGTACTATTAACGCTACTATAAGGAGCTGAGCTTGTATACAAGACTCCATCTCATAAACTTAGCACTTACAAAATGCGGCATCTGCGACAATTTTTAAATGTAAAATGGTGGGATTTTGTACAAAATTCCTTTTCAAAGTAGCTTTACACAGATTAGTCATAGTAACAGAATGGTACTATAACGCTACTATATGGAGTTAAACCTGTGTACAAGAGTCCAGCTCACAAACTTAGCACTTATATGACGCGGTATCTGAAACAATTTCTAAATGTAAAGTGGTGGGATTTTGTACAAAATTCCTTTTCAATGTAACTTTACATAGATTAGTAATAGTTATAGAATAGAAAACAGAAGACTATCTAAAGAAATTATGTTCTCTTAGCCGAAGGAAGGGGTGAGTGGTATTGGACGGCCTCAAGGGTACTCTCAGGCTTGACCTGTAAGATAAAGGACTGCTATTTTCTGCTGGCAGTCTCAGTCGAGATTTGAGTGAAGACAAAAGGTTTACAACAAGTCATCACCGGACACGTTGGACAACTAATGTAACGTACATTAACAACGTACAGTATACGGCTTGAGACCGGCAGATGCTATCGATAGAGAAGATGACTCTTCCTTGTTCCAAAACGCCTGGTCGTGAAACTGATTAGTACCCAGTTAGTGGTTGATTCAGTTCGGACGATGAAAATTGCCGAAAATTAAAGCATTTCTTTTCTTTGGATGTGACATTTCGTTCTTCAAGTGTGTACCAACAGATGCTTTTAAGAAAGTTAATTCTGCGAATGTATGCGCCAATGATTTTATATTAAAGTAAAAGATAATTCTATTATAAGTCAGTCGTCGTTGTAGGATAAGCTCAGTCACGTAGTTTCGTGTTCCAGGGATAAATATCCTATTCTTACAGTTACAACAAAGCAGGCTATGTTTACTTTTTGACCGAGGTTCCGTACATTTTAGGAAATATTTATTTGATTTTATATATACAATACATAATCTAATATATATATATATATAATCTAATATATATAAGTACATATATATAAGTTTATATATATATATATATATATATATATATACTTACTCGTGCAGAAACAGATCATTTATTATAAACAATTCACATTTCAGCTTATTTCAAACCCTTCCTCAATCCAACCTATACATGATTTAATAGTAACTAGATATAACAATACAATAGGTAAAGCAGAACAAAAACAGGAAAGTTGATAAATAATGATTGACATATTGAAAGGTGATATGAGAATTGGCTACTAACAAAACATGTTCAGTTACTTGTGTTTTGTATCTAAACTTGCAATCCGCTTGTCCTCGTCATAAAGACATTCTATCTCTAAAAGTGCGAAATTCTCCTATAAAACAAAAATACTTAGATCTATTTGAAAATCACAGGCATTGGCAACACCTGATCAAACGTTCTTGGCCCTTTTGAAATTTCTGACTTATGATTTTGAAATCTTATGTGAAGAGTGTGTGTGGTGTATCCCATATACAAACTATGATGTTGATGACATTCATCAGCGTAAACGACAGAAGACGAAGTACAGTTACCAGTATATATATATATATATATATATATATATATATGGTGGTATACATAGTTATTTTTCTAATAGTCTCATTATTGTTGAACCATTTGCTGCCAGTGACAGCTATTTCCTGCTACGGCAACAGATTTTGTACTCCACACATAAAAAATCTATGCATTGAAAAGCAGTAAATCTGCAGTCGACGAAACTTCAGTCCTGTAATTGGGGAAAATATTGGATGACGTTTGTGAAATTTCATATAAAAAGCAGCTGACTACAATAGCCAAGGCAAATACACCAGCAATCCTGCAGTTTTATCGCCATTTATAAATAACAAAACTTTTGACCAAGGAAATTTTTGAAAAATAATATTATTTACATGAAAAGAAAAACTGAATTCTAAAGAGCCCCTATCGGTTATCACGGAGATATTACCTATCACCTGAGCTGTCGACACTAGTCCTTCACCAAATTATGTAATAATTGACTAACCGATTCTTCAATATGTCTTAGTTCCGCTTACCAGTCCTTAACTGAAGCAGTTGTTCATCAAAATTGGTACACCCTGTCCTTGCATCATCAAATCATCTCAATTGTGATTACCTTAATTGATTTCTGAAACATTTTTTTACCAAGAATTCTATTTAGAAATTCTCCCAGACCATTTCTGATGGTTTGAGTAAAATATTCTTTTTTTTACGACTACTGTAGAAAAGAATTATTTTTTAATAGATATTAATATATCTTGATTTAAATTCCTTTCATTGCGAATTCCAGATTAACATTTTCAAATTTGTTTTGCAGATGTCAAGAAGTCGTGCTCTGGTAAGACATTTGCTCAAATGACATTAAAAAAATGATTTGTTTTATCAAATGACAAGTTTGAAAATGTTAATCTGGATTTCGAAGATTTGGTCAGGGATATTAAAACCAGCCATCTTTAAGGACCACCACACCCTTGAATTACCTTTGAACATTCAATGATAAAATTAATTTGTTTGGCTTGTTTTATGGATTTGAAGTTGGTTCCAAAAATTTCATTGTCTTGTTTATTTTGATGATGCCAATTGCACACAGTTTTAGTCTACCCATTAATGGTATTGTCACATCTTGACAAACGTATTAAGCTACTATTAAATTCTTTTCAATTTTTACATTCCATTAAAAAAGTACCCATAACAGTTTAGTCGTGACCTAGCAAAATCTCCATCTAACAGTGTAATTGGTTTTTTTTTTTGTACTGGTAATATTTTTAAATGATCTGATTCAATGACACTACCATTTTTCCTAGTATTAATTCTAAATTTTAGTTGACCATTTTCATTGATTGGGGTGAGCTGAATATCATTTTATAAAATGACAACACCCAAAAACCAGACCCGACCTGATCTTTTACCGATATTTCCCTTGTCCTATTTTTAATGCAGATTCTTCATCGTAAGACTTGCTACTGAATATGGAGCTCCCCGCAAAACGATTAAACATGTGACATGTGTCAATTATAATGCTGGAGTTCTTTTCCCATAGTATACAAATTTCCTGACCAAATTTGTGCTTCCTCTGACAAAATCTGTATTTCTTTAAATAATCTCTCGAACCTGGTGAATTTTGTGCATAACATGCAAGATCTTCTGCTCGGATATCAATGCTATTAATTATGGTTGTCTCTGTTTATCCTCGTGTGGGAACCAAAGCAGAGAACGAGGAAATAACGAAATCGAGCAATGACGTAGGTAGACCAGCTGAAAAAAGACAACGGTTTGTCTAAGAAAGAGTTAAAAATATTATGGAAGAACAGAAAATATAATAGATGCGAGTGAATGATGTCCGAGTGAAATTGAAATAAGTAAGTCAAGGGATTCAAAATGCTCCCCCGAAAGGGTAAATAGTAGACAATTCAATTTGATTTGATCATCCAGTGTAAAATATTCAGACACTAAAACCTATAAATATCAACAANCTATTTTTAATGCAGATTCTTCATCGTAAGACTTGCTACTGAATATGGAGCTCCCCGCAAAACGATTAAACATGTGACATGTGTCAATTATAATGCTGGAGTTCTTTTCCCATAGTATACAAATTTCCTGACCAAATTTGTGCTTCCTCTGACAAAATCTGTATTTCTTTAAATAATCTCTCGAACCTGGTGAATTTTGTGCATAACATGCAAGATCTTCTGCTCGGATATCAATGCTATTAATTATGGTTGTCTCTGTTTATCCTCGTGTGGGAACCAAAGCAGAGAACGAGGAAATAACGAAATCGAGCAATGACGTAGGTAGACCAGCTGAAAAAAGACAACGGTTTGTCTAAGAAAGAGTTTAAAATATTATGGAAGAACAGAAAATATAATAGATGCGAGTGAATGATGTCCGAGTGAAATTGAAATAAGTAAGTCAAGGGTTTCAAAATGCTCCCCCGAAAGGTTAAATAGTAGAGAATTCAATTTGATTTGATCATACAGTGTAAAATATTCAGACCCTAAAACCTATAAATATCAACACTATTTTTACCAAACTTATAATAACCTTTTGACTGCTAATATTTTATTTTTACTTTATACATAATAAAAAACAAACCACAACAAAACCCAGACAATATACAAAACAAAGTTATTGTATCTCGTTTCACCTATTTCCCTTAACATTTTTATCCCCATTATTTATTATTATTATTTATTTTTATTATACCTATAGCTATACCTATATCTATACCTACACCTGTACCTACATCTATACCTACACTCTATGCAATCCTGCTAAAGTTCAGGATGTACCCAATCGTTCTTATGGCTGACATTAAGCAAACATTCTTGCAAATGGAAATTGTTCCAGAAGACAGATGTGATGCGATTTTTATGGGTGAAAAATGTCAAAGATCAAGATCCAGACTTGTGGGAGCTGAGATTGACAAGAGTAATTTTTAGTGCAGGACCAAGCACATTCATCTTGTCTGCGACAGTTCATCATCATCTAAACAAGGATGAGTACGAAGGTTTGGTTAGGGATATTAAAACCAGCCTATATGTGGACGACTATCTATCTGGAGGTAATGATATTAAAGAATTGGTTGAGAGAAAATAGAAGATATGGAAAATGTTTGAAGAAGGTGGATTTTGCCTTAGGAAATGGTATTGTAACAATTTCGAAGTGTGCAGACGGATAAATCCAGAAGCAACAAATGAACAACGAAAAGTACTTGGTGTGATTTGGCAACCAGAGGATGATATGATAAAGATTGATTTAATAATTGAAGACCTAAAAAGACCAGTGACCAAGCGTATACTCGTTGTTGTCTCGCATCTATTTATGATTCATTAGGCCTTGCGGGACCTGTTGTATTGAAAGCTATAACCATATTCCAATCTGCCTGTGAGAAAAGAGTTGGTTGAAATGACATTCTACTAGACGAAGAGCTCAAGCAGTTCAATATCTGGTTGCAGAATTCGAAAGAGATGAACCATTTCTCGATCCAAAGAAGGGTGACATTTGATATAGTCAAAACAGATCTATGGGAAATGAATATCCATGTGTTTTGTGCTGCAAGCAGTATTGGATACTGTCTAGCAGTGTATGTCGTCACAACTTATCCAGGAAGAGACACAATTAGCTAGCTCTTAAGGGGAAAATGTGAACTTGCATGAGTATTTATCAAACAATAAATTTCACTTTTTAGCACCTCAGATTTTCAGGTATATTAAACATTATATATGAAGTGGTAGTTGCTATCATCAATGTACATTTCTCCAATAATAATAAAAGCAAAACGTGTATGCTATTAAAAATAGAGATGATATGATTTGACAAAAAACGAGCAAGGCCTTATTGTATAAAGAACAAGAGAATAGTTGCAATGATAACCGTTGCCTCCGATAAACTAACAAAAATACTACATGTACAAATATAAACTGATTTGTTGTTCAAGACAGCAATGGCAATAATGACCTGAATTTGAGGAAAGTTATATGAAATGTAATAAATAGTAGAGAAATTTAGAGGAACCTTAAGACGATTATTCTGAGTTTTTGGAGCTCTTTTACGAAAAATTGCAAGACACCTGTTTAGGAACAACAGAAGTATTATAAAGAGGATGTCAAAGTTTTAATTGACATCGGTTATTTGAAAGAAAACAACTCGGAAGAATTTGATGAGTTATCTGACCACTTGCCGGAAAAGGTAGTTATTGTGTGATCAGGACGAACAAATAATTCATATGAAATTTTGACATTCAAACAAGGAGGATAAACAACTCATAGAAGTTTTGTCATTTTCTTAAATGACGTAGGACAATGTCTTATTATTTATGCAGCTGTGTCAGATGATCAATCAGACTATTGGTGAGAAAGTAAATAATAAGATTAATGTGTATTCTATCCTAAACGTGTTGTTCCAGACCGATGGAGAATTCCATAGATGAGGGAAGAGTGCCAAGTTTTAATAGAGATGTAAACTCCAAATCATTGAGAAAAAGAGGATTTTTTAGAGCAGTTGGAAGGCAAGACCGAACTAATTACCCTACAAATATCTGCCTTGGTTATCATACCAACGTATTGCAAGTTCTTTTTAAGTTACTAGTTGGACTTCCCAAATGGCAGACCAGTGTTTGGCAACCTCTGTTACCATGATAAAATGTTTTTGCATAAAGATAGGTTGAAGAAACGAATTCCAGAGGAAAAGCAAAATAACCAAGATATAAGAGAGTTAGAATAAATTCAAAATTTGGTCTTGGTCAATGTTTCTGAAAGGGAGCGATAGTGCCACCGTGGGGAGTTTGTTTTCCTTCAGTGTGCATTGAAGTTATAGGGATGGGCAATACGGTGTGCCAAACAGTAACACTGCCACAGACCAAATGCTTTTCAGACTGAGCTTAAACTATGTGGACGGTAAAAACAGTAATAAAGAATAACAGTTTCAATGAAATTGTTTACTAATGGTGTCTGCATTTTTTTGGCGTATACAAAACACATGCACAGGATTTTTATGCCTTCAGAACTGCAGTATATTGTAGTGATATGTACAATATAGACCCTGGAGGCGGTGCACGATTTTCAAGATGAGAATAGAGGGTTGAATGCTGAAAGAATGAGAATTATGTAGACTCTACGTGATGTGAAAATAGATGGGACTTTGAAGAGAATAGAGGAGAAGCAGAAAAGAAGCAGTTGGTAGAAGTTAAAAAGTGAAGTTAAGAGTAGGAAAAAATGACCTACAAAAAGTCTGATAAATGGCTACTGTAACAAGAGCCAACCACTGCCATAAATTTCACCAGTACTCAACCAGGACATACCACCTTAAGCAGTTTCTTCCCCAGAACAATTCCAACATGGTTCCATCCTCCAGCACCAGTAGCTGAGGCCTGCAGTTTGGTATTATATAAGCAGTGGTCTAACAAACGTTTTCCTCAGATATTTTTCACGAACGATTTGGCTCGATTTTTTCCTTCCTGCTCAACACTGTATGTCAGTTGACAAGTGATTGCTCAGTGCTTACTACTTCAATCAAGGAAAAATAAAAATCGTCTCTTGCTACGTCGATAAAATAAGTACCGCTTAGCCCAATTAACAAAGTCAGTATCATTCAAAAGTACGTTTATTGAAAACTTTGTTGTAGCTTCTTAATTAATTGGTTGAAAGAAACATAGGTTGAACAAAATATTGACGATCAGCTATCTGGATTCGTAAGGAAATAGTTCCACTTACCAGTGAGGGCAGCGATTTTTAATCCATGTTCTCTAACCTCAAAACTGTAGTTTAATCACCATCCAAGCAAAAAAAGGAAAAATTGCTTGTAAAGTGACTGTCCACAGATTTCGAATCCAATCAACCATGCTTACATTGTACTGTTTCATCTGACCACATAAAAAAACCAGCGATCACAGATCAGCATGTTCATGAAGCAAGCCTCGTGCAACCCACCATAAAAGAGGTGAGAAAGATTCTCGTAAAAATTCCCAAGGTAACCAATTTATAAAAGCTTCGTGGTTATTCTCATGTTGAATTCTTAACTTTATACACTCAGTGGAAGCCATAGATACAACAGCTTCCAAATAAAATGAGTCGTCAGCTTTTTCTGAGGTCAGAAAAATCTGACAACTGGTGGCAGGATAAAACTCCCATATCTAAAGTTATTTCGTTCAATATTGGATAGAGAAATGCACAATTTAAGTTCAAAATATTTGCTTTCTCAAAATAAGTAACAATATTATGAACTTTTCAAGTAAAGCTTTGTTTCTTTTAGTAGCTAATACAAGCAACTGAATAAGGTGGAAATTATCGGGTTCCCCAAATTTTACTTTCTGCAACTCAGACATACTTTTCAAATAGCATGGAAGAGCTACACAGATCCAATTGGAGGCATATTTTAATTTTACAGACCATCAGTCACTTAATCCTAATTATTCCAAAGAGGGAATTATTCATAAAGCCTGCTGATTTTCATAAACGCAGTGTGCTATTGACAACCTATAAACATAATAATAATAATAATAATAATAATAATAATCAAAGAGTGAAAGGGTCTTTAACGCTGCAAATTCTATATTTTTTTGCATAAGAAATAAGATATGAACGACACTGAGCCTCTAAATTTTTGCTAACTGTGAAGAACACGATAAAAAAGTACCCCTTCTCATTTAGAAAAGTTTTTAGTAGGACTTATTTCTTAATGCTAAAACAAAAACACGGGTAAAAAATATAATTATTATAAGACACATTTGATTATTAACAATCATATAAAGTATTTTGACATTGAAGTTAATCTTTATAGCAATTATTTCTCCGAACTCGATACTCGTGAGGTATTATAAAATACAATGTCAAAAAGAACAAATTATCAAAATCCATTTTACGGAACTCAAAAATACAAATAGTTATCTGTTGCCCCTACCGTGTCAAACCGAGCGGCAAAATTAAGCAGCTTGTCAATAAAGCAGTATCGTGTTTCTATAACTATGTTAATGTAATCGCTACGAAAAAAGACTATTTGTAATTTCTTTGAATTTTAAATACCATCTCGAAACTGATAAGCACAACAGTTGTTTACCAGTTTAATTACCCCAACTAAGATACGTCTTGCATTGGTAAGACAAAAAGAGCCCTTGCTGAAAGAAACTCAGAAAATTTGAAATGTTTGGCCAATGAAAAGTTTAAGGGATCTCTCACGACGGTAGAAAAACTAACCATATAGTTGACTGGGATAACTGCGAACTAAATGACACAGGAAAAAAATGACCAACAGCTACAAATAAGATCATCTTTGAATTTCAAAGATAAAAGAAGAATTCCAATTATCCTTAATATTATACTATAATACTATACAATACTGTTATACTATACTTCTAGCGTATTTTTGCAGTTTATACTGTTATAAAAATTTTGTTTATTCAATTCATTTCCTTGTTCATCTGAAGATGTAAACAGCATATTTATGAAAAGTAGTGCCGATAAAATATTTATATCGGTTGTTTGTGTTTTGTTTTAACTTTGCCTTCTGTTACCGAAAGGACAATCTGTCAATGCTCCAACTACCTTTGTCAAAATCACAGGTTAAAAATCAATCTTCAGGAAGACTCGATTATCATGAACTAGTCGCCAATATCATACTTCAGAGCAGTACAAGAAGAAGAAGAAGAAGAAGAAGAAGAAGAAGAAGAAGAAACAAGACTCTGCTGAGTATGCTTTTGAAAATTTGGATCCAAAGTTAAGATTACAACTACCAGAGACTCCGGTTTTTTCCTGGTGCTACTATAACTTTTTTTTCAATCGCTTGAATTTTGTGGCAATTTAGTTGGTATTTCGGAATTTCACTTGTATTCTTTGGTGCCTTTGTTGTTTTAGTTTTCTCCTTTGCAAATAGCAGTAAGGATGGACGGAGACTGAGAACAGCGGTTAATTCCATTTTGGCGGTATGACGTTTCTGTGCCGGATAAAAAAATGGTTATTGAGTTTTAGTATGAAATTACAATTCAGTTTAACTTGCAGTAAACGTTCGGGTGAACAAAAAGCATTTTTATTGTAAACTGTATCCTCAGATGTACGAGGATATTAGTAGCACACTTTGCAAATGCTTTTTTTGTATATTCAGTGTTCATACTACTTCTTGTTTATCGTTTCTTGAACATGACAGTGTCGTCGCGACATTTCGAAGGATCCTTCTCATCGGACAAAATGGAATTTTTAATTTGCCCTATAGTGAGAGTAAAATCTCTTGAAACGTTGCCTACTAAACTTTCATTTTCAAGAAACGATAAACGAGAAGTATTGGTGCTCGACGGATTCATGTAAAAGCTTAATATGCTTTAAGCTGACCTTAATTTTATTTCCTTTGCTTTATCTCCAATAGACATTCAATAGAAATCCTAATCTTTCATAAAATTGCTTTGTAGATATTATTCCATCCGCCTTCTGGACTCTTTTGTATTGGTCCAATATGTAAAATGCCAAAACTCACACACTTTTTTTCTTAATCAATTATTTATTCATTTATTAATTGATTTATTCATTTATTTATTTGTTTGTTTGTTTGTTTATTTATTTATTTGTTTATTTATTTATTTTAAATATTTATACATGACAGACACTTTATGAAAATAAAGATAAATGCTGATACCAATGTGGGTTCTATTAAATTAATGAAAAATATATATAGAAATCGTAATAAAGTGTGTATATATATGTAAAAAGAAGATCTGTTTAAATATCAATATCAGTCAGAAAAATATAATAGAAAAAACAATTAGAAAGTATGAAAATGGACCATGAATTGAACATTATAATCTCAATGCTTACGAATAGTCTTAAGACCAAGAAGACTTAAATTGCCTCGAAAAGAGCCCACATTTTATGTAAAATCTATTTAAGTAAATTCTCTATATTATTTCATTTTTTCATCTACATCTTTCTGTACCTTTAATTTTCCTTTAAATAACAAAATTTCAATCAATGAGTTAATGACGAGGTCATTTCTTTTGTTTACTTGTCTAACCAATAAATTTCAACATTTATATGACCCTCAGCATTACTTGTGCATGTTACAAAAGAAATTACAATACGCTTATATAAATAATGATAATAATAATAATAATAATAATAATAATAATAATAATAATAGCAGTAATAATAATATAATTATTGTTATTATTATTATTATAAATAAAAGCGGATGCAATAGGCTTGCCCAGGGAGCGAGTGGAGAAAGCCTAAGGGTAAGTTGGCTGAGGATACAATTTGAGATTAGCAGAAAGTAAGTAATAGAATCGACCAACAGGTGGTATGAGCATCAAGTATTGATTGTCTCAAAGAGTGGGAACGTTCGATTTAGCTGAGACATGACTGTTTATACCGATAAGAAGCTAAATTTCATGGATCGCAGGTTACTCGAGCGCGTGAAGTGACAAGAGTAGACATTAATTGACATAACGTGCGAGCGGAACAAAATATCATTAATACTAAGTAGATACTATTTTGATTTGAAATTCTCTGGAAGTAGCCTCATTTAATAAAACAATGATTATATTTTCTTTCGCCGTCTCTTAACATCGTTTTATGGAACTGCGACCATGTAGAACTGGTGAACTAAAGAGCCAATAACAGAACTTTTCTAGTTTTTAAATTTTGTTACATTCTTCTTAAAGCTTTCAATTGGCAACAAGAAATCCAAAATAAAAAATAAATGTGTTAACTCATTTTAAGATAAATATCCTAGATTTGTTATGGTCAATATGACAGTGTGAACAAAAGTTTGCAACTCCTTGATCTTCAGGTGTTTATCAATTTAATTGAGAATGCTTGACGACTTGTTGGCAAGACATCGGTAAATCATTTCTGGTTTAATTGTCGTGTATTTTCCATTCTCCAATGATATGACGTAGCTTTGCATTATACTTTTGGGAGGAGATAGGAAGCTTAAAACTGATATTTCTTTTCAAGCAGTCTTTATTCTTTATCCATAAACTTAAGATTTAAAAATGTCATTCTGCTAATAAATTACTATTGACTTAGGAAGGTTTAAAATTGATTTTATTCAGACTTGACCAAACTCTTAATGGAAAAAAACACCTGCTTTTTTTTACTTTGGTAGCATAAATCAAACCGTATACCGTGTATACAATTCAACTTGCAAAAATATTCCTCATCTTACATTTGTCAATAAATAACAGATCTTTTAAGTAGAGGACCTTCCGAAATTTATAAATAATTCACAGTAACGATGCGTTTTTTTCACTTCTCTATACTTTTCACTAACTAAGCATCTTGCAATGAAATTTGGAAAAATGTATTTTAACTACACCAGCTGTTTGTTTACCACTTTAAATGCAATGGTGTTTATTTTTTTCTTTTGTTAATTAAAAGTAAACAGGGCAGGAACTGTGCAAACAAAATGCCATTATTGTGTTCTTTTTACTTTCCTGCTTCTTGTACTCAAAACGATAAACACGTTTAATAACAATAAATGCAATATATAAAATTCCATCCAGACATCTTATTACAATTTGTAGAAGTTGCTGTCAGAAATCAAATAAATTTATTTCAGTTTATCTTATATTAATAATGTAACAAAAACGATTACTACTAACAATACTTAAGGAAAAAGATTGTACCATTTAATGTAAATGAGATATTTTGTTATTTGCTGATAATTTCGAATTCAAAATATTTTGTTTATTTTTGGCATTTTTTCCTAAGAAAAGTAATTGACTTTTGAATTAGATCTTGAATTTCCATATCAATTTCATTTATACTATTTCTTTCATTTTTTAGATGGGAAATTTATCATCATATTGAAAGTGAACTATTGACGAGCAGTATAAAAAAAACCTACTCAAGAATTAATAAAGGGTTGTCACTAATGACAGATGCCATGAACCAAACCATGATAACATGTTTAATTGCCTTAATATAGCTTCAATACCCTTCACCAATACAGTAGTGATATAAGTACGCTCTTTTTCAAGCAGGCAAAATTTCTACTTTCAAATCTTTCTTTTGTCACGACAAAAACACTTTAGGCAAGATTCTACTCGCTAGTCTCACCACTCAAACAATTTGTGATATTACAAATTTTTTACAGATTTTCTTTCAAAAGACTCACATTAATTTCTTTTGGCTCTCTTTCAATACAACATTTAGTTTATCTGTTTACATCCTTATAAGTAAACACCCTATAAAAACGCAAATGTCAAATTCATTAAGAATAGTTTATTTTATATAAACAGACTACTTTGACCTGTTGGTTTGTTCATCACTTACCAATCATTGATCGTCTGGTATTCCTGACTCTTCCTTATTCCGTGCAAACTAAAACCAAATCTACATTTCCCTTATAGTTAAGGACAAGTGCTTCAATATAAATCGTATCATTACTCAACAAGTCAAATCGTAATAAATGTTGAAAGCCTTGATCATATATTTTTTGCTACAAATTCGTTGAGCGAAGTTGAGAAAATCAAACCTGATGATTTTTTCCCCCTCCAATATCTGCTTTCAAGATCTACTTGATAGGAAATAAAGGCTTGGAACTCACAAAGTGAACATAGCCACAGTTGCAACTTGGTCTGCAATGTTTGCAGTATTGAAAATATCCAACAATGCTTAAATAAAAAATAGTACGACTTGCATTGATCCTGTCTGAATTAAATAACGGTTTTGATAGAAATATAAACAAATAGGCGTCTTTCGCTGATTAACACCATTCTTATTTGGAAACACAACAAAGCGACATGTCAACATCTCTATCCCTTCAAGCAAGCATGCAGAGCTTTGTTTCTTGATTGACCTGACAGATTGATTGGTTTTATGAAAATCACATAATTGACTTGAGCCAAAGGTTCCCTATTTACATTTAAACAATATAAGCCACATGAGGTCTTACTAGCTCTTAACTTTTAGCTATTACAATATCTTAACAGATGCAAAATTATACGTGTGTGTTTGTGTGTGTGTTGCTTGTGTGCATGTCTGTGTTTAAGTTTTATTATAAACAATTTATTGGCAAATAGCTACATGGGTTTTTTCGTTTCATGATTGAAACGAAAAAAAAATCCTTATCAAAGAATCAAAAGGTACCTTCAAACATCTTTTCGTTGGTATTCAGGTTTTTAAAGTGAACACGTATTTTTGTGTCTGTGCATGTAATTGTTAATTGCTCAGTCTGTTTGTTCTCTGTCAATGCAAACAAGCAGCAGATAGTAATCATGGAAGAGAACATGTGTGTATTTTCCCTTCGTTAGAGCAAAGAACCATATAGACATGAAAAACTAACCTGCATACTGTATATTTCAGATTCAAATTGTTTTCGGAATATTTGTCCAGTAGTTAGTCCTCTCGTTTTCTAAGAAAATAGTTGGCTGCTTTTTTTACCTAAATTTTTCCTTTAAAACATACAAAGCGTATTCAAATTAAACTTTTATTTCTCAATCCATTTTAAACTTGCTATGACAATCGGTTGCAATGACATAGTTGATGTGGCTTGTCCAGTTTACAACTTCAATAGGAAGGCCAGTATTATTAACAAAACAGTTCAGATAAAAAATATTAGCGTCCTATTGAAAGCTAAATTCCTTTATTATTACAGATTTATTAGATATAAATCTATTATGTATTTTATTATTATCTTCGTTATTTCTAAGTAAATCACTTTGGAATCATTTGAGAGAGAATGAAAAACATCAGCTATGTTTATTGTATCTTTTGGTAGAAAACGAGTTGGAACTAAATATTAGTTTACAAGAAATGAAAGGGGAATAGAAGATATAGAAAATGACATTAAAAAATTAATACCGAAATAATTCTTGCGGAAAAAGATAATATGTAGAAGAAAAAGTCAAAATGGAAAGTGAAGAATTAAAAGAGTATTTGCACAAATATAGGTAAATGCAACAAGTTTGAATAATGAAGATAAAAGTAGCTGGAAGATAATAACTGAAATAGAATAGGACAAGAAAAGATGACCTTGTTGAAAAATAATATAAAGTCTAATACTGAATGCTAAATTCCGTTTATCCACGTGTATCTGTGTCTTTCGGGGGGAAAAAGAGAACTTGTTCTGCCTCAGTCATTCTTTTTCCTATTTAATATCGGGTCTGCCGCTTAACACTTGCTTCTCTAGCTCTTTCTGTCACTACAGTCTTTATCTGCAAGCCAAACCTCCCTAATACTTCGCTTGATGAGATCTCGCAGCAAATTTTTCTTCGCATAACATAATATATCAATACCATCTCAATCTTCCTTCTATTGCTTTATGTAAAATCAAGGTCGCTTGCAAAGTATGTATATATTCAGGAAGTCATCGAAATATATATAAATGGAATAAGAGAGACAGATAGACAGACAGAGAGGTCAATCTGCAGACGCATGTTTTGCTGTTTAAAAACCCATCAGTGCATGTTGAAACACATAAACGTTTTCATTCTGGATCTTTCTCATCCGTCTACCCTGGTAAACAGTGGTAAACGGGGGAGCCATTGGGTTCAAGACTCAAAAATGACGTCCACCAGTTAATCATTGAAAAATCCGATAGTCAGAGAAGAGAGAAGAATGGGGTCATTGCGCGACCGCAATGCAAAGACCAAGAAATAAACAAACAAGGGGGAAATGGAGGTTTGATTGTTTAAACATGATTTATATTATTAGTAGATTTTTTTTTTGT
>RDPX01000157.1:400381-424523 GCA_003991215.1 Morbakka virulenta
TATATATATATATATATATATATATATATATATATATACTCAAGCTACATACAGTACTGTTTCGCCCTTTGTGGGTTCATCAGTGCAGCACAGAGTTTCTGAGACATAACTCTCAGGCCATGTTGCCGGAGCAAGCACAGCTTAAGACGTTATTGTGGGATCCTGTCAGAGTGCTCAAACTGCGCATGCGCAGTGAGCTCCGCATTACGCAAACGACAGGTTCCCATCTCAGATAGAGTGCTCAACCAAACTTTCGTAAGGGAGCGTAATACTCAAGCTACATACAGTACTGTTTATATATATATATCTTTATATATATATATATATATTTATATGAAAGAAAGGAAAGAAAGAAAAGAAACAATGTAATAGGAAAGGAAAGAAACAATGTAATATGGGATTGTTAGTTTCACGTATGTAAAAGATAATCAACCAATTACGTATTATAAGATGTCATTACATTATAAATAAATTGTTATATTTATGTATATAACACTAAAATCCAACATTAATATTCTATACCTCCAACAGGTCTAGTCTTTACTTTTGTAATTCTTTTGTTTTTCTGACAAAACTTCCAAATTAGCTCTCTCTCATTTTTTTAAATTTTGGCTTTCTATGTAATTATATAAATATTTTCATACAACAACCTAAGTAATAGTAATGATAAATAGAATAATAGTAGAATAATAATAGAATTTAACATTTCACAATTTCAGAAATAAACAACTTTATAGAACTTTTGACATATAATCTAAATCTCTAAGATACCCTAATATCCACAACTGGGTACAATTTTATTTGCGCCAGTTTTAATGGCAATACCTTCTTTTCTTGGCGAAGGGCCAAAATAAAACAGTAACATACTACTGATTAATGCCTTTGTAGGAAGTGAGCAAGAAAGTATGCTAAGCTAAAAGTTGGCAAAAAAAGAAAAATCGCATTAGCTAAAGTGTCACACCAACTTATATTTTGAAGGTTGACAGACATTAAATACTCTTGTCAATGGATCCCCATACAGGACTTTTGCTCATAGTTCTTTTACAAATGTGATTGTAAAATACTAAGTTCTTTGTAGCAAAAATCCTATTAAAATATTTATGAAGTATGCCCACGTTATGTGAGAAACACAGTAGACATAGCTAAATTACATATTTTTTACTTGAATTGATATCTTCGAATATTCATTACAAAAAGTACTTCATTATAATTATTATGATAATAATTAATCACACTTGTCTGTTTCCAACAATATGCTCGTATATCTGTCGCCAAAATTAAATCATTGCTAGAGATAACAAATCCATTTGGTACTGAAAAGGAAAAACCCAAATTAGACATATTCGTCTTTAACTTTTGTTACGATTTTGTCGGAAAAATTATTTGTTTTTCCTAATGAGATTTGGAGTAACGTGATTATGAGAAAACTGAAATAGGGTATATTTCAGGAGACTCATTTAGCTTCATGAAGCTAGTGTTTGTTACAAAGTAAAACAAACAATAAAAATCACAAAAGAATACGTGGATGCATTGGTTTTTCTTTACTAAGTTTCTTTGTTTCTTCTCCTTCTCTTCTTTAATTGTCTTTCACTATCATTCTTTTTCTCAATGAAGCAGTTGAATTTTTATTCATGCAAAATGTTTAAAAACCATACTTCCACTAACGATAAATGGGAAAAAGTAACTTTAATTAGAGAAAAGCACCTCAAATTAATAAAAAATAGCCCTTTATGTACTCCTTACAAATTAATACAAAGCAAATTATCGACTTTGGAGAATTTTTTTACTACGAGATTTCCTTGTCTTAAAACCTGATTTTGGTTACATGAACCCTGAATGTATAAGGCTTGAAAGAAAACATTCACGTAAATCCCTTATTTCTATGGGCGACAATAGGATTGGTTACAGGCAGAAGTGAAAGTGTTAAATTTTCTTAGGATTTTGTGAGAAATATTATTTCTTTATACAAGTGGGATTTGTAGTGAGGCAATTATAAAACGACTTGAACAGGCTACATCCCAGAGGACTTAATTGGCTTCATGAAGGAAATGTTTGTAACGCCGGAAAAGAAAAATTGAAAATCATGAAATCTTGAGCAGATGCAAGTATAAATATATTTACAAAAGTAAATCTACCTTTGCTTTACTTAGTTTCATTTCTTTCTGATCTTTTTCTTCTGCTAATGTCTTTCAATTTCTTTCCTTTCCTCAATGGATGAAAGATGGTGTTGAAATATACGTCAAAAATTTGTGTGCGCAAAGTGCTGGTGGTGATGGGGTGTAGGGGACTGAGACACTACAAATCTGCCTTACACTGTTTAGAGTCCTATTCTATACGTACATATACATAAAGTGTATCTAAGATAAAGATCCAAGAGATTTCTGAAGTGTAAATTCTATGTAAAATTTTAGACATATGTAACTTGAAAAGGCCAGTTAAACTTACTTAACTAAATCACCTGTCATCACAGCGTGGTATTTCCGTAGACTAGCAACCAGGAAATAAGCAAGAACACTCGTTTCTAAGGACACAGAACTTTCTGGTTGCATCTGACGTCACTACCACAAAAATCCTGCTTTTTGTGAATTATGTAGAAATCATTTATGGCTTTTGATATATGATATAATTCATGCAACTTACACGATTAGTATCACGTATTTCTCCCTATATAAGGAGGTATTTTCAATAAAAAGTTTGGACAGTTGAAATTGTGAGGAATGTATTGAGATTGTTTTTTAATGATCGCTGGTCAATGAAATAAGTTACTTCCGTGAATGGATTGCTTGATTTTATGGTACGTCATGATCTTGTAAATACGAAAAATATATACATATATACAGCTATAGATATCCATTGTCCTCTGAAAACCAAAGTGCTCAACTGAATCCATTTCTATCCTTCAAATCGGTGTGTAGCAATTTATATAGATTTTATGACAGTATCTTCAGTCAAAAATTGGTCTATCAGATAAAACACGGTACCCTCACAAAATGAACTTGGAAAATTTGATACTTCTTCGTTGAGTCAGATGGCCACAAGAACTAACCCATTCGTTAGTTCTTGTCCTGTTTTTCTGCTTTATTTCAAAAGCACCTACTACTGTGAGAGCCATACGAAAGGAAGTACAGAGCAGAAAAAGTAAGAAATTTTGTAAACACAAAAGTAACATGAGAAGCAAAATGTTTTATTCGTGCGATGAGTGACAACAAGTACGATAATATGGCAACAATTGATAACAACGAAGGCCATCACTAGGAATCTCCAAAGCCTTCATCAACATTGGGCTGACACCATAAAAAAACCAGACCTATGACAGAGTAACAACCATTTTTCTACTGAAGATGAGATCAGGAGCAGAAAATGGGGGTGAGTCGGGCATGCCCTGCAAAAGCCAGCTGGTAACATCAACGGGCAGCTACTAAAATTGTTTCTTTCCTAGGAAACTATAAAGAGCACGGCCCAGAAACAACTGGTGACATAAAATCAAGGCCAATAATTAAAAAGTTGGACAAACCTGGAAACAACTAGAGAGAGCAGCCCAGGACAGGGAAGTCTGGCCGACTGTTGTTGGCAACCTATGCCCCAGAATGTAAGTAAGTAAGTTACGCTTAGCTTGAATACAATCCATACTTTTAAGCTTTCAGCCATATGTTTTATCCCCCTTTGAGTTCTCTCTGTTCTCTTGCACTTAAAATTTCATTTATAGTACTTTTGTAAGACATTGTTGAAAGACGCCCAGAGATAGACAGTAAAGACTTCATTAAATTGAAAAGCAAGAGTCAAGAAAGAAATTAAGATTGACATCCCTCGGATATTTAAAAAATCCAAAATGCTAACATATTCACCTTTTCCAGAAAAGGGCTTGGAAATGTCTTTTGTAATGTACCAATTTTCCTAAGGAAATGTGCATGAAATTACAAATCCTGCATAATGAAAGAGGAAAGTAATTAAACGAACAGGCGAACACAGCTGGAAAAATTTTTGAGGAAAATGGAAAAAGATAAAAAGGAGAAAAACCTTTTCTGATAAATAGATGAAAATACAGGGTGTGTTTTTCACCGCCATTCAAAATGTCTTCTTCTTTGCTGTATTCATATTTGAATTTTAACTGAAATGCTTTATTAGCTATTTATCCTCTTGGCTGCTAATTTTCTTAGGATAAAAGTTTGAACACTTTTTCTTGGTATGATTTTATCGCTGAAACTAATAAAAAAATAATTATTTCTAGCATGTTCTAGCACTAGATAATTAATTTAATTAATAACCGGTGATAGATAAGTACAGGTACATTTATCTAGTACATAAACAGTGACTGAACAAGAACAAGTAAAACATAACTACAGACAAAAGTTTTGACTACAAATAACATGAATGGAAAGTTCATGTTTAAAAGGCATGCGTGTAAACGAACAGGATGATAAGCTTGACACAGTTGGAGAGGAAAAAGCCGTTGCGAATTTTAGAAAGATGTAGCCCATATAGTTTGGAACAGATTTACTGTCTTTATTCAGTACGTCGTTTTTAAATATTTCTTTAGGCATTGTCACACTCAATTACCTGTCAGTTACTTAATTTTTCACTATTCTCCTCTCTCCCTCTCTTCCAAATGAAACAGAAAATAGTGTAACACAACATGATAAAACGTCTTTCTTCTTTCTTCTCCCACTCCTTCTTCTTCTTCTTCTTCTCCTTCTTCTATCTATATATATATAAATATATATAAGAATATATATATATATAAGTATAACGCTCCCTTTCGAAAGTTTGGTTGAGCACTCTATCTGAGATGGGAACCTGTTGTTAGCGTAATACAATGTTCACTGCGCATGCGTGGTTTGAGCACTCTGGCAGGGTCCCACAATAACTCTTTAAGCTGTGTTTGCTCCAGCAACATGGCCAGAGAGTTATGCCTCAGAAACTCTGTGCTGCACTGATGAGCCCACAAAGGGCGAAACAGTACTGTCTGCAGATTGAGTATATATATATATATATGTATGAAATAGTTGAGTTAAAAAATAATTACATCCTTCATGGAATCAAGGTTTTACGTAGTTATAACGTAATAAAATAAATGATACTTCCACAAAAAATCTAGTTATTCCTCAAGTCTACAATATATTTATATATGTAAATACATAAACATTAAAATGAGACGATTTGTCAAAGTCAAATAAAGATGCAGAGACATCTGTAGAGGTGTGACAACAGTGCTACATGGAAGAACAGATTGCAGAATTTAAGACATACCAAATGGCCTTTGGGGTAAGGTACTGTCTTGTGCATTATAAAGAAAAATGTCTTATGCAATGAAAACATAACAATAGATCAAATCTAAAATTGATTTGATTTGATTTGATTTGATTTGATTTGATTTGATTTGATTTGATTTGATTTGATTTGATTTGATTTGATTTGATCTGATTTGATTTGATTTGATTTGATTTGATTTGATTTGATTTGATTTGATTTGATTTGATTTGATTTGATTTGATTTGATTTGATTTGATTTGATTTGATTTGATTTGATTTGATTTGATTTGATTTGATTTGATTTGATTTGATTTGATTTGATTTGATTTGATTTGATTTGATTTGATTTGATTTGATTTGATTGTGGAGAAAAAGGCTGTAACACTCAGGTAAGTGTCAATTGTTATAAAAAGCAAGACATCAGTTTAGTATTATAAATCTTGAAGTTTTTCAATCTTTAGAAATTTTCATGTCCAAAGTGCTCACCTTTGTGAAAATGTTTATAACTAATAATTTTATGGTGAAGTAAAAATGGAAATAAAAAGATGAGCAATATTGTTGACGAAAACAAACTGTGCACAGTGTCAAAAATTTTTTTAAGCTTTCTAGACCATTTTTGTCATTTTCTGGCAATACCATTATAATTTATATCGAGATAAATTAAAGTCTCTTTTATGCATTTAATTAAAACCAACCTTGTTTTTAGCAACAACATCAACATTTTCACAAATGTTTACACTACTACCAGCATTTAATTTAGGTATTTTGACTTAAAAGCTCTTTCAAATCTTTACAATTTACCTGTTATCTGGGTATTTCACTTGGTGTTCTGCACGCTTAATTATATAGAACCTATGGTAATGACTTAACAAAACTGTACTTAAAAGAGAGGATAAAAAAAATTATGACTGGCAAATCGACAGCTGCCACGATGCTACGATGGGCAAGTCAACATCTGCCGCTAAAACAAATACATAATAGCTCATAATCATGAAATTTCAGCAGTTTTACATGAATATACAATGACAGCTTCAATGACGCGCCTAGTAATTCATTCACACGGTGTTTGAAACGTATACACTATGGAAAGACATTTTATTACAAAATTTCCATGACTGCTATTCACAAAGTCATCATCTACGACAGTGTGTAACTTCAACAAACCTCAGAGACTACAGCATATAGCTAAGCAACTATCTGTTTCTTCTGCAGTTGCCTTCAGATAACAAGAATTTTACATGTGTTACTAACGCCAATTGTAATTAAATACGCTGAGCAGTGCACACCAATAATCTTTAATATCTATTAGACAAGAGCGGAAAAAGGTTACTTTTAGGATTATTGCCAGTCTTGAAAAGGGTAAACAAAGCGAAAGGTATTTGTTATTTGGGGTTTGTACCGTTCCAACGAATAAAGCAAAAAGCCTGGACGTAATAACATGCAACAACCGAACTAAATAAACAGATTGAAAGAAGCAGATATCAAAAACAGGAAAAGAAACCTATAAAAACTAAATAAAACCGCCTCGATAAAGTAACAATAAACAGCCGTATTGAATGGTCGGACCAAAAGAAGCAAATAAAACAACCGGAGAGGCTAATAAAAAGAGTATATAAAATCGCCTGAATGCAGTAATATAGAACACCCGAACTAAATAAACAGACCAAACAAAGCAAGTCTAACCAGTCGCAGATGCAAGTAATAAATGCCCTATACTTTAACTTGGATACAGTAACATAGAGCAGCCGAAGTTAATGAATAGCCCAAGAAAAGCAAGTTCAAGGGCCCGGAGAGGCGAGTTATAAAACTTTCATAAAACTGCCTTTATACAAGTACATAGAACAGAGAAACCGAATGAACAGGCCAATAGAAACAAGTGTAACAAGTCGGGTAGGTGAATTATAACATCATATTGAAAAATTTTGATGCAGTAACAGAGGACAGCCGAAAAAAATAAACAAACCAAAAGAAGTATGTTTAACCTGCCTTAGCTTCAAGTTATTGAAGTGATTTAAAAATACATGAACGAAGCAGTGACAGAGCAGTCGACCTGAATGAAGAGATCAATAAAAGCAGGTATATAAAAACCGGAGAAGCGAGTTGTAAAATACATGTAAAAGCACCTGGAAACAGTAACATAGCGTAGCCTCTAACCGGTGGGAGGAGATAGTAATAAAATTGTATATAATTGCCTGAATCTAGTTCCATAGAAGGGCCGAACTAAGTAATAAGACTGAAAAATGCCAAAGCAGCAGAAGCCACCTCAATTCAGTAATATGGTACAGCTAAACTGAATGAATAGACGAAAAGGAGTGTGTCTAAACAGATGGAGAGACAACTTATCAAAGTTTTACAAAATCTGCTGTATGCAGGAACATAGAGCGGCCAGGCCGAATAAGCAGAACAAGAGAATCAAGTCTAATCTGGTGATTAGGGGAGTTAAAAAATTTAAAAAGAAGTACGTTGATGAAGTAACATGAGACAGACGACTTGAATGAACAAACGAAAGAGGCAGGTCTAACCAGCCGGAGAGGCGAATTAAAAAGTTAAATAAAAGTACCTTGATGCAGTAACATATAACAACCGAATCAAATGACGCGACAGAAAGAAGCAGGTTTAAGTAGCTGAAGAGGCCAGCTGTGAAATTTATGCAAAAGGGCCTGAATAAAGTAACAAAGAACAGCATACTTGAATCAATAGACTGGAAGATGCAGGTCTAACCAGATGAAGAGGATTGTTTCAGAAGTTATATAAAACCAGCCGTGTACAATAACACAGAACAGCCGTATTGAACAAAGAGACCAAGAAAGAGAGTTTTACACTGCTAGAGAGGCGAGTTTTTAAAAATTATTTAGAACTTCTTTGATGCAGTAACATAAAACGGCCGAACTGAAAGAATATTCCAAAACAAGCAAGCCTAACTGCCAGGAGTTATTAAAATTATTAAAAGATACGTGTATTTAGTAACAAAGAGCAGCCAAACTGAATAGGGAGACTAATAGAAGCAAGTCTAAGTGATGGAAGATTCGAGTTATTAAAATTAAAAAATAAATACTTTGATGCAGTAACAAAGAACAGCTGAACCAAATGAGCAAACCAATAGAAGCAGGTGAAACAAGTCAGAGAGGTAAATTGAAAAAAAAAATTAAAATCGCCTGTATGTAGTAACATAGAACAACTTACCTGAATTAGTAGACCAAAAGAACCAGTTCTAAACAGCTGGAGAGAAAAGTCGGAAGAATTATGTAAAAAATCTTGGATGAAGTAACATAGAATAGCCTACCCAAATTAACAGACTAAAAGAATCAGATCTAACGAGATGGAGAGGCGAGTACTAAAAATTATAGATAATTACCTGATGCAGTAACATGAAACAGTCATGTTGAATGAACAGACGTTAAGAAATAGGTCTAATTAGATTGGGAGGGGAGTTATCAACGTTATACAAAATCTGTGTCTGTTGGGAGTTAAATTCTCCTTGTTGTTGTTCTTCTTTTTCTTCTTCTTCTTCTTCTTTAGGTACCATATCTTAATATGTAGGCGACCATGGCTCTCCATTCTATTCTATTCTTCGCCTTTCTTATGATTTCCACATTCGAACAGTTGATCAGTTTTCTAGTTCACTCACATACATGAACATAATTCTTCCTCTGCTTTTTCATCTATCTACTTTTCAAGTGATAGCTAAATATTCGAACCCACCTTTCCTAATAATATGTCCAAAGAACTCAAACTTTCTTTGTCTTATAGTTTTGAGAATGTTACATTTAGCGTTTAGTTTTTTCAGTACTTCTTCCTTCGTTATCATATCAGCTCATAATATTTTGAGAACACGTCTGTAAAACCACCTCTCTGGAGCTTACAGACGGTTAGCCAACTTTTTAGTAATTGTCCAGTTTTCACAAGAGTATAGCAATATTGGGATTATATGACAATTAAGTTCACGCAACTTCTTTTTTATTCTTGGAGAAGGATTTGTGAGAATACCCTTCATTTTAGTAGAAGCATTGTTTGATAGGCCAGTTCTTGTAATTATCTCTCGTTCACATTTGCCGTCAGATGTGATTATTAAACCAAGATATTTAAAACTATTAACATGTTTGATTTCAACTCCACCAATGTTAACTGAACATTTTGGTGCTGTGTTTGCTTTACTTATCGACACAGAGGAGATTTTGTTACAATTTACGTTCATCCCCATTATTTCGCTGTGATTTGCTTTCTGATCAAACAACCGTTGCAATTTTTTATTGGAGTCTGCAACAAGTACCCCGTCATCAACGTACCTAATGTTATTTATAAGAACTCCACCAACGGAAATTCCATCCACTTTCTCTACTTCTGAGAACATTTTCTCTTTGTAAAAATTGAAGAGGTCAGGGGACATAACACAACCCTGTCTCACACCTCGACTTATTTTGACAAATTTATCCACTTTTCAGCTAATAAGTACAACTGCGATTTGATCCCAATACAAGTTTCTGATTATTCTCAGGTCTCTACCATCTATATATAAAGTGCTTAAAATTTCTAGAAGCTTCTTATGTGGAACTCTGTCGAAAGATTTACTGTAATAAATGAATAACACTTATAGGGTCCTATTCATTCCCAAGGCCCTTTGGCATATGGTTTGCAATGTAAATATACCAATTCTCGTTCCGGCGTCTGGACTTAAGCCGAATTCACTGAACTTTATCTGTGGTATAGTGCTTTTGCTTATTCGTGTCAGAATTATTCTCATTAATATTTTCGTCAAGTGGCTTGTAAGACTTATTCTATGGTGTAGCTCTCACTCTGTAGCGCCCAGTTTCTTGCGGAGTGCAACAAAAATGGATTTGCTTCATTCATGTGGTATGTCACCTGATGTATAAATTTTATTTAGAATTTGAGTCACCTTCTTCAAACAGAAATCATCTAAAGCTTTCAACATTTCCACAGCCAGACATTTTGCGCAATGCGTATCTTACTTCCGCTTTTATTGTGATCGGTCTATCTAAATCTCTGGGAATATCTGGCATTTTACCACCTATTATCGCTAAATAACTCTTCAATATACTCACTCCATCTATTCACTATTTCTCCCCTCTTCATCAGAAGGCTCCCCTCTGAGGACTTAATGCAACCACTAGAACTGCATATTTGTTTACTATTAATTTCTTTTATTTTCCTGAATAGGCTTGATGGCTCAGGGTTTCTAAAATTTTCAATTTCTGAACACTTTTTATTGAGCCGTTCTTCTTTTGCTTTCCTGCAGTTTTCTTTTATGGTTCTATTTAGTGTTTGGTACACAACACGTCTGCGGTCTTTTCGTTTCTCTCTATCTTTCATCAATTATAGGATGCTGTCTTTCATACAAATTTTTCTTTTTTGTTTTGCTTTCTTTCCTACTACATTTTTCGTGGGCTAGACGATTGTGTCTTTGAAACTCGTCCAGTCTTCCGCTTCTGTTTCGTTTAGCACTTCGAAGCTGTCTTGTACAGCTATTGCATATTCCATCGTTTTTCTGGTATTTCAAGGTCCGCTCCTTCTACACCAGTCCACTCATATTTCACCACACTCATTTCTTACTCCGAGACCATGACTGCCTACAATATTGCCTACTTTATCCGTGCCTACGTTGGCGTTAAGATCGCCCATGACAATTGTCACTTTTTGCGACTTCCATTGACCCACAACGTCATTAAGGTTGTTGTAAAAAGACTAATTCAGACTCATCTGCTGCAGAAGTGGGGGAGTATAGCTGGATTAAGCACATATTTATAGGCTTTCCTCCTAGCTTTACTAAAAGCGCCCTTTCAGACAAAGGACTGTAGCCAGAAAGGTTTTTGTGTGTTCTTTCATCCAGAATTAAGGCCACTCCGTCCTGATGAGATTATCCACCAGAGAAAACTACTGTTTTGTTTCCACTTTTAAAAGATCCACTTTTTGTCCACCTACATTCACTTCCACCTAATATATTTATTTTAATTCTGTCCATTTCTTGTTTCACATTTTCTAGCTTACCAAGTTGGTAAAGACTCCTAACGTTCCATGTCGCTAAACGTAGGCTGCGCTTAGAAACTGCAGTCGCCGGATGACAATCTGGACCCACTTGCTGTGCATGGGTCACCGTACGGGCGAGGTGCCCACAGTAAATGTTGGAACATCCTTTACCCTGTTATTACGAATATTTTGTGAATGTGTAGCCATAACTATGCCAGGGAAAAATTAATGAAGTGCTTTCCCGTTGCCTTCTTCATCGCAGCCCCACCTTACTGGGGAATTGTCCTGCTAACTTGGACCAGTGAACTCCTGCCGCTGTCGACCCGTAAGGATGCCATCCTCCAACAGCCACCCTTTACTACTGCTGGTGCCCAGTAGCTTCAAAGAGTTTTCCTTCAAGCCATTTTTATGTTTGTAACTTGATACTAACCTTAAAGGAGCAGTTATGGCGAAGAACCTTAGGAGGTGCTTTTATCAAGAGAAGAGTCAAAGGTGTCGCACTGTTTAGCAACCGAAGTTGTTATGTACTCACAAGTGCTCTACCCCACACTAACAGAGTTATACCAAAGCTGGATGCAGTAACAAAGAATAGCTTATCTAAATTAAGAGACCGATACCAGCTGGTTTAAGCAGATGTAGGATCGAGTCAATGTAAAAAAAATCGTGCTGAATGCAGTAACATAGAACGACCAAACTAAATGACTACACGAAAAGAGGAAGGTCTAACTCCCCGCAAAGGCGATTTGTAAAAATTAAATAACAGTACCTTAATACAGTACCATGAAACAGCCGAACTGAATGAACGGGTGAAAAGAGGCAGATCTAACCAGCAAGAGAAGCAAATTATCAAAATTATACAAAACTTACTGTATGCAGTAACATAGGACAGCTCAACTAAATAAACACAACAATAGAAGCAGGTCTAACTAGTCGGAGAGATAGTTATAAAAATAGCTTGTTGTAGTAACATGGAACAGATGAACTAAATAAGTAAACAAAAAGAAGGGATCTGATCAGCTAAATTCCAACAATGTTTATAAAGCCGTGGTGTCCTTCGACGGCATGCAGAGTAAAACGGCATGTCGACTCCAAAACGCATTAAGGGAATCACAAACTACAGAATCGGGCTAGCAAAGACCAACCAGTGCATTTGTGGAGAAAGGCGAACACCAGAACACGTGCTACACTGCAGGGCCATTGGCCTTCAGGGGGACCTGCAAACTAGGAACGAACCGAAGTGTTTGACGGTAGATTGTATCTATAGATAATATGCTTATGATATGAATTTGACAGTTAAGCAATAATACTTTTAGCTCATACGCATATATATAGATATATATACTGAAGGCATACCGGTGTCATTGTTAACACATAGTAAGTAATATTGAAATAGAAAGAAGAAAGACAGAAATTTATGGGTCTCTGTTCAAAAAACCCAGAAAAATACCAACTGTAATGCAAAAGCTAGAAAAGACAGAAGACAAGTAATTAAAACAGAAAGATAAAACAAAGAGCAACATGCATCACAAAAACAAAGCAACATAAAAGACAAATCATAAAAAGCAACACAAGGCATATATCAAACACGAAGCAGAGGAAATAACACAACAAAAAGGGTTTAGAAAAAATCGAAACACAAACAAAAATTACGTTTCAGGTCAAAGCACAAAATAATGAAATATAAATAAAAAATAGCAAAAAATGACACACTAAACACAAAACAACACGAAAGGCAAATCACAAATATACAACACAAATGCTACACAATATTTAAAAAGCAACTCAAAACAAAGATCTAGCAAAAAGTCAAAATACTGGGTCTTTCATTTATGGTACCCCTGGTAAACAGTAGGCCCATTCTTGTCTTTCACAGATTATCGTCTATGAAAGACCCGAAAGGAGGCAAGAGATCACGAAAAAGTGGGACAGAAAGCACGCAAGACAACAAAAATGCAAGACATACGGATCCCCCCTCCAGGATCCTCCGTGTGACGGTTCTTCCGCTGGGTTCGTCTTCAGCCAGTGCTCCATCATCTCGAGACCATATTTCCTGCATGATTGGGCCCTATAGCTGAAGCTCCGACCAAGGAGAGACCAGAGCTCTACACTTGATCTCAGCCAAAAGGCCGAGAAACGATCAAAATACTACACAAAGAGGATAAGAACATCGAAAGGAAAGCACAAGTGATAGCACCAGTCAGTTTTCTAAATGACAACTGGTGGAGAATTTGATTTGGAACACCTGCTGTCTCAAAAACCTGTCATTTCATCAAATCCGCAACGAAATTAAGTGTGTATTGAAAACAAACGTCTTTTCTTGCCTCACATTAACTTCATCATATTTAATTTTCGTCTCTTAAGTGCGATAAAAAAAAAGGAATTTTGCCAGACTACCTGTTTCTAAAGTAAACATTTCGTGTCTCAATATTTGCTTTTCTTTCCTATTTTTGCAATTATTTTCAGCAGAACCGATTTCTTCAATAAATGTGTAACAATGGTAACTGTTCTGTTGGATAAGATGACATTTATTTAGGAGATTTTTTGTATTAAGAAGGTCAAAATAATAATTTACAGCAAACACTTGCTAACCCATAGTTTGAAGTTATCACAATACAAAGATTTTGAAGTGCTTTGCAGCAGACATTCGGAAATAAAATAGTAATGAAAACTAAACGAGGTTTGGCTGAACAACAAAAGAAAGATACTTTACAAAATGACTGGACACAATGGACTGAGAAGATGAGGATGATGATAATGATGATGATGACGACGCTGCTTATTAGTATTGTTATTACTATCTTCCCTGTAACACATTGATTTGAAATGTTGTCTTAAATATTGATTGGTGGTTTTATAGTTTTGAGTTTTGGTTTAAAAAAGTTTCCTTAAATCTCATGCATGTCTTCCAGGACTCTGGCAGAGTGTAACAACACAGTCTCTTCTAATTCTTCTATCCCGGAACCTATCTCAATCCTCTTCAGTCTTTTATTCTTTTGGTGGCATTTGTTACATGATTACTAATATTGCTATTGCTATTACTATTACTATTACTATTACTATTACTATTACTATTACTATTACTATTACTATTACTATTACTATTACTATTACTATTACTATTACTATTACTATTACTATTACTATTACTATTACTATTACTATTACTATTACTATTACTATTACTATTACTATTACTATTACTATTACTATTACTATTACTATTACTATTACTATTACTATTACTATTACTATTACTATTACTATTACTATTACTATTACTATTACTATTACTATTACTATTACTATTACTATTACTATTACTATTACTATTACTATTACTATTACTATTACTATTACTATTACTATTACTATTACTATTACTATTACTATTACTATTACTATTACTATTACTATTACTATTACTATTACTATTACTATTACTATTACTATTACTATTACTATTACTATTACTATTACTATTACTATTACTATTACTATTACTATTACTATTACTATTACTATTACTATTACTATTACTATTACTATTACTATTACTATTACTATTACTATTACTATTACTATTACTATTACTATTACTATTACTATTACTATTACTATTACTATTACTATTACTATTACTATTACTATTACTATTACTATTACTATTACTATTACTATTACTATTACTATTACTATTACTATTACTATTACTATTACTATTACTATTACTATTACTATTACTATTACTATTACTATTACTATTACTATTACTATTACTATTACTATTACTATTACTATTACTATTACTATTACTATTACTATTACTATTACTATTACTATTACTATTACTATTACTATTACTATTACTATTACTATTACTATTACTATTACTATTACTATTACTATTACTATTACTATTACTATTACTATTACTATTACTATTACTATTACTATTACTATTACTATTACTATTACTATTACTATTACTATTACTATTACTATTACTATTACTATTACTATTACTATTACTATTACTATTACTATTACTATTACTATTACTATTACTATTACTATTACTATTACTATTACTATTACTATTACTATTACTATTACTATTACTATTACTATTACTATTACTATTACTATTACTATTACTATTACTATTACTATTACTATTACTATTACTATTACTATTACTATTACTATTACTATTACTATTACTATTACTATTACTATTACTATTACTATTACTATTACTATTACTATTACTATTACTATTACTATTACTATTACTATTACTATTACTATTACTATTACTATTACTATTACTATTACTATTACTATTACTATTACTATTACTATTACTATTACTATTACTATTACTATTACTATTACTATTACTATTACTATTACTATTACTATTACTATTACTATTACTATTACTATTACTATTACTATTACTATTACTATTACTATTACTATTACTATTACTATTACTATTACTATTACTATTACTATTACTATTACTATTACTATTACTATTACTATTACTATTACTATTACTATTACTATTACTATTACTATTACTATTACTATTACTATTACTATTACTATTACTATTACTATTACTATTACTATTACTATTACTATTACTATTACTATTACTATTACTATTACTATTACTATTACTATTACTATTACTATTACTATTACTATTACTATTACTATTACTATTACTATTACTATTACTATTACTATTACTATTACTATTACTATTACTATTACTATTACTATTACTATTACTATTACTATTACTATTACTATTACTATTACTATTACTATTACTATTACTATTACTATTACTATTACTATTACTATTACTATTACTATTACTATTACTATTACTATTACTATTACTATTACTATTACTATTACTATTATTATTACTATTACTATCTCTGTTAATATTAATATTAATATTATTATTAAAAACAACAAATGCTTATTCAGAATGAGTTGTTCAGGTCTAAAACTATATGCAAGACAGTTATATGTAATATATACACTGTTGCTCCTCATTTCCTGTATTTATTTATGCATACCGTTAAAAGCAAAAAGGAAAATCATTAAAGGTTTTTATGATTTACTTTGTTTTTACTTTTAAGTCCTTTATACTAGTTACTGGGTACAGGCAGTGATTTTCTCCGGGATTTTATTGGAAAAGTGGAAAATTTCATGGCAGGATGCCCTTTTTTGGGACCAACCAATGCTTATTTTGTACGTTGTAATATTCTAAACTTTGAGGGGCGAACCAAGAACCTATTGGTTACAAACGCAACTACACTAATCACTAAGATACGTGCGGGTCCTCCTGGTTTAATCCGTTCCTGCGCAAAGACTGTGGCCTACTGAGGGACTTCATTTCTCTATCTATCCATCTATCTATCTATCTATCTATCTATCCATCTATCTATCTATCTATCCATCTATCTATCTATCTATCTATCTGTATATCTATCCATCCATCTATCTAGATTCCTGTCTATTCAAATTTCCTTCTATTTATCTATTTTTCTGTCTATTTATCCATCTCAAGAAAAATGAAAAAATTGTTACTGGATGAGAAACCACACTATTCGTTTGCAATACTTTTAGCCTTTGTCAACTTTTCCTCTTTTCTACAAGAACGTCTACGGCCTATGCCACCAGGGGCATTAATTTACTATTAGAACACTTTTATACTATCCATTCATCAGTAGTCTCGTTCTTAATTAAATCTTTACCGGTTTTATGTCTCTGTTTTCTAAATGCAATATTCCCACTTACGGCATAAATTTCTTTCTTCACACTCTTACTCTCTGCAGTTCTCCTCCTTCTTCTTGCTACCCTGGTGATCATAATATTAATCGGTTTATAAGTTCTTAGTAACAACTACCTTGCAGCTATACCTGTCACTTCAGCTGTTTGTTCTCTCTATGCCCTCTTTCCATGTAGCTTTTAACAATTTAAATGACCTTAGAGTCGTTTTATGAACCATTGGGTATAAAAGAACATTTAACTATCATGAATATGAGGGGTTACCCTTTAGACTATTCATCCTATTTGTTGTAATATTCCAAATAAATCAGTGTCTCTCGTGGCAATCGTTACTATATTTCGATAACTATAACCAGATTATTTTTTTGAGAAGTTCCTTGAACTCTGCAAATCGAGTGGGTCTAGACGTTTTTTGCACTCCTATCTGGAAAATTTTCCTCTTTCTCCTTTTTTTGGTGACAAATTAGATTTACTTCCAAGTTCTTAATACCAAGGCCTTTTACTGAACTTACCTGAGTTATCTACACCCCTTTTTCCCTACAGCTTTCAACTTTTCAGTTAAGCTAGAGCCTTTTTTTAACTATAAAATGATATTAAACCTGCAGCAATATCATATTATTCTCGGAATAAATCAGCGTTTCTATAAGATTAAAATAGCAGTTAATGTGATGCCATAGGAACAGCAGTTTATGATTTCAACAATAAAGGGATTTTATTTTGTATTACCATACTATTAAAAAATAATATCAAAAGATTTGCTCTAGTTCTAGTGTCTGGTCACTAGTTCTCAGTTATTAAGCAGAATGCATATGCGAGGTTAGAGCCACTTGACAACAAAAAGCCTTGAAAAGTACATAGAAAAATAGAATATATTAATCACGAAAAGAGAATTATATCTGTTGGTAGAAATCCAAATTAGAAAAAAAAGGAAGAGAAAGCACAAAATTTATTTCCAAGGCTGAAATATAAAGCAATTCCAAAATAAATGTCCTAAATTAAAAAATTTCTCTAGGTAGCCTAGTTTTTTTGAGGACTGTCAAAATATTTTGCCGAAGCAAATAGAAAAGTATTTTGAAATTTTCAGGTTCATTCTTCATAGTTCAATTTATATGATCATTGTGTAAGAAAGTTGCATTCATGTCAACTAAAAACTTTACTTTTCTGTAACAACTAGGAAAGCACTTAGAGAGTGGAAACCTCCACTAAGCAGCTTATGTCCTCCCATGTTTGGATTTTTACCAAATATTCGACCCCTGCATTCGTTACCTCTGCCAAGAACCTTATGTTTTCGTCTCCGTTTGCTCGTTTGTCAGTTTTTTCTGTTTGTTTGTCTTCCTGTCTGTTTGTTGGTATGCAAAATAACTCTAAAAGCTACGAACGAATTTAGATGAAATATTTTGTCAGATTCAACAGACAGTGGCGAGTCAGCCAGTACTGTAACAATGCTACTTGTGCATGATTACATATAATTAGTTCCTGTCTCAATCCTTCACAGGTGTCATGTCCTTCCAGAACGTCGGCGGTCATGCTTCTCCACACAGATCTGTCCTTTGCTCTCATCAACATATATATATATACTATATACTATGCACTGTCCGCATCCAAGCCTCAATTAGATTGCAATTTTTCTGCTTGTTCAGCTGCGAATACTTCTATGCTAAACCGTTTCCACAAACTTCTATCTTGGGCAATATTTGATAGTTTGAAGGTCATTGGTTGATTTGAAGGATACAATATCATTAAATGTGAGAGTTTTGTTTGTAACAGCTCGACCAATGTCTTTATCAATCAGTAAAGGTAGTGTTATACGTGGTCTACCTGGAAATTTGGATTTGGTTGATTCTGCGAAATACTGTACCATAGATTTTCTTGCAGGTGTGTCACTGTTGAGACGTAAAACATGTCCTAAGAGGCGCCATCTATGGTTCAGAATCTGTAGAGATAGATACTGTTCGTTAGTTATTTCGTACAAGTCCTTATTTTTCACAACGTTCGGATATTTGACATGTAAAACTTCACGTAACTGTCTTCTATGGAAACTGTCTAGGTTATCCTCGTCAGCTTTCGTTAAACCCCACGTTCCGCAATTGTACAGGAGCACAGATTTGACATAGGCATTATACAGTTTCAAACGTACTTCACGAGATATTTTGTGGTGACGGATCCATACCTTTGTAAGTTTTCTCATTGCTGCTGTTGCAAGTTGCTTTCTGTGAATAACATCTTCATTATCGCCTAGGAGAGACCCTAACTTTTTTGTGTGCCTCCAAAGTTCGTTCTCTTTATTATCTCTCTTTAGAATAGTGTGCTCTGTCTTTGTTTCATTTACTAGAAGGTTATCAGTGGCTAGAGAGTCTTTCACATTATTAATAATTTGTAATCTCCTTTGATTGGTGGTACTTATAAAATCTGCGTCATCAGCATAGATGCATTCTTCAGGATGTGTAGGTTCATACTGCTTTGCATAGGAGTGTTCATTTAGAGTTTCACAATTATTTATCTTGAATCTGAATTTACGTAGTGATGCTTCAAAATAGATTGTGAATAGACAGCCACTTAAACCATCTCCTTGAGGTGAACCTACATTTGTATTGAATGGTCGTGTCTCTACATTGGATGGGGCTTTTACTTCTATTGTTGTGTCGCTAAGTAGATATTGGATCATTCTGGTTTCATCCTCGTTAAGAAAAGTTTTGAGAATGTCTAACAATTCTTTCCTCTTAATTGTATCAAATGCTGCACTCATATCTATTCCTGTTATGAGAAATTCCTCTTTGTACTTTTGGATTCTTGAAATCAAGAAACGATGAGTCCAAACAATATCTGAGGTACTCCTGTTGGGTCTGTATGCAGCTTGAGAATGTGACAAAAATTCTTCTACTTTTGGTTGTATCCTATTTAGTATAATATTCGACATAACTTTTCTGATGATTGGTAGGAGAATGACTGCACGCAAATTTTTGATTGGTCCCTTCTCTTTCCCAATTTTTTGCAAGGCTGCCAGGATTCCTCTATTTGTTACAACTACTTCATGTTTTTCAAAGATATTGTTTATTACAAGAGTGATTAGTTCCATAAGAGATTCTGGACCATATTTAAGTAATTCTGCGGATATGTTGTCGAAACCAGGAGATCTATTGTTATTAAGTTTACTGATAGCTTTTTTAGTTTCTGCTAGAGTTACTGGTTGAGTGAGTGGTTTAGGGGGTTCATCAAAAGGTTCGACGTTAGTGAAATTAGGATCATTGAAATGTTTCTCAAAATGTGCAGTTATGGCATTGTACACTTCTTGGATGTTAGTGATATTTTTACCTTTTTCATCGTGAACAACAGGAGATTCTAATGGTTTTCTATCCATTTGTTGTAGGGCTTTGAACATTTTAGTGTTATCTTTGAATTTTTCAATGTTATCAGCTAGTACATCTAGTTCTGCAGTTTTTATTTCATTGAGACGATTCTCGATTTGATGAAGTATTATATTACGCTGGTTTTTCAGTTCACGAATTTTATTAATGTCATTCATTGCAGAGATCTGAAGGCGTATAGATTTTTGTTCCCTCGATAGTGCCTCTATCTCAGGATAGAAAGTCTTCGTTTTCAGTTCAGGAGGTTTATAACCAATTACTTCCTCTGCTACTTGTCTTATTTCGTTTGAAATAGTTTCCCAGGTTGGTTCTTCAATTTTGGATAATTTTTGTGAAAGTTTGCTACAGCAACTTTGTTGTTTCTCTGTCGAATTTACTAGTGATTCTGTGTTAAACTTTTTGGAGCCAATACATTTTTTCTGTTTATGCATTTTGTAAGGTTCGACTAACATTTTGCACACAACTAACTTGTGGTCACTGCTGGTTTCTGTTCCGGAGTAGCTACGAGCATTTACTAAAATGCTCGTAGCTACTCATATCTATTTCATTTTTTCCGGTCCAAGATGATATGCTTTTCATGAATGTTAACCGTCTACGTCCTCTGCCTCTTCTTCCACATATCCTGCCTGTAAGAGCCACGTCCTCTAGTCCTTCCTTTCTGATCACAGGTCCTAGGAAGGACAGCTGCCTTCTGATGATTGTTAGAAGCTTTAACCTGTAACCTACTCGTTTTAAAACGTCGTACGTGGTAAGTCCAAGAAACTTTCAAAATTCTTTGTAAAACCACATCTCAGCAGCATTTATCCGACTTTTCATTTCTTTATTTGCAGTCCAGCTTTCACATCCATATGTCAAAACAGGAAAATTGTAGCAGTTGAGTACCTTCAAATTTGCGTCCCAATATTGGAGGAAATAGGCTGCTTGACAACGATTTTCATTCTAAGTGCTTGCTAGTTTTAGTACATAAAATCATTTACTTTGTATATGTTCATCTTATATTGGCAAAACCTATCGACCGTTGCATGAACGCAGAAAAAGAACATCACACAAAAGTAATCTGCAATTAAAATACATATTTCACAATGCAAAAAGTTTTATTATTTCCTATCATTACACCGTTTGTTTATCAACGGTGATAACTACCATAATAACAAAGAACTCAATGTCAATTTAATTCGCCAAAAAGCTCGAATAATAGACCAATCCACAAACAGGAGCTTTCCTCTATTTGAAGAGGCTCTCCACATCAAAGAAAAATCACTTTTGCTAAACAAGAATGTCAAAGCATCGAGGAATCTTCAGTTGTTTTAAGTTGTTGTATTGATTCTCTTTTTCGAACAGGGCAACATTTTATCTTGTGTATTACAGATTTTAATTCGTTTTTAATGACACTAGATCATGTCAAGATGTGACTTGTTTTCAATTTTATTGGGATATAATTCCCATTTGGGCACTTGAGTGTGCGTGTGTGTGTGTGTGTGTAAGCTGCTGGAGGCAGATTTAAAGACCACCCCGGTGAGCTCGATCCGGCCTCATGAAACGGGAAACAAACCTCCCCTCACCGCCAAAAGGCAGATCGGCGTGGAAAGAAACCAGAAACAAAAAACTTTCACTTACCACCAAGGGCGGCACAAGGTCAAAAAACATTCTCCAAATCGACGACGAACCAGATTCAAAATCACATGAACGACGAGATCGATTTCTTCCATGGTACTGGAAGAACAGCTTAAAATGAAGGCTATTCGTTACCAACCAGTCAGGATAACCTAGCTAATCAGTAACCAGGAATCACCACGTGGACGTTGCCTTCTTGGACGCCCGGGCACTTACGTATTACATGTGCCCGTTTGATGACACACGTGACTTTTCACTTATTTAACAGGGCAGACCTCGCTGCGTTCGAAAACGTAAACAAGAAGAAAGCTATTTTCTGAATATAACTGTGCCTTTCTCTTTTCTATCCCTCATTTGGGTTAGAGATATAGTTTTAACAGATTATAGATATAAGCTTGTTTATTGTTTACTATTTGACTGTCCTGATGATGATTTTGTAGTAAAATCGAACATTTCACCTTTAATAATTTGCTGTGGTTTCATGGCTTGAATATTGAGTCCATTACCATGCATATTTTGGGATTAACATTTATCTTATATAGCTCATACACCCAACAGTTTAAATAGAAAAGTAACACTTGCTACGAGGGACACATATTTTTTAAAAATATTAAAACAAATAGGATTAAAAGTAATACAGAGTAATAACAGTTTTGTGCTTTTTAACTCAGTCTCCCATAACATGGCTCTAAGGGCCCCTAAATAGTTAAGGAAACACTTTCCCAGATAATGTTGTTGAACAAGGAAACCAATTTTGATCAATAGACACCCACCTCATGAAATCGAATATATATATATATATATATATATATATATATATATATTCGGAGCTCACTGCGCTTGCGTAGTTTGAGCTCTCTGACAGGATCCCACAGTAACTCTTAAGGCTGTGTTTGCTCTGGCAACATGGCCAAAGAGTTATGTATCAGAAGCTCTGTGCTGCACTGATGAGCTCACAAAGGGCGAAACGGTACTGTCTGCAGATTGAGTATAAATATATATATATAATTTTTTTCCTATAATATGAATTTTATAGTTGAGCAATCATACTTTTAGCTCATACGCATATATATATATATTTATATATATATATATATATATATATATATAATTCTGTTTCTGATACCCTTCTTTAAGCTTGTCCATCTTGATAGAGAAATCTACTAAGCTGCATCACACTAACATAGGTCAGGCACTGACCTTTGCCACATCAAAATCAGGGCATTAATTTCGAGGAATAACAAATTAATTTTTTTCATAAAGAATTGTAATTAGTTCATCTGTTAATAGACCTTCCTCTAAGGTCTTAATTTTTTAAAATTAAAGGACAAGGCCATTTCAATAAGGTTTATTCAGCGTTTCTTTACAATAGATAATCATAGCTCTTTGCCATTCGTGCACGCTTTAAAGCCTTACTCTGTCTGAAGCACACGCGAGGGTTTTCTTTGTTGTTGACCGAGCATGAACTTGGTCTATTAATCCTGTATCTAATAATACATTTCACTTTGGAAAATAAGAGAGAATATGCTAACTACATCCATCAACAATGACCATCCATATTTATGGGAAAATGAAACGAAGCCTTGAATCGTTTGACCTTTTGGACTGAAAGAAATATCACGACAAAATACCAAGCCTTTTTCTTAGCTCCGTTTTGAGGGATACTTGCCACATCTTCAGGCTATTACAAGTGTGTTTACGAAGTGACCTTTAAGAAACAGACTGCAAAGCATACTGTTTTTCCACCCAAGTAAAGGTAAAAATAAGATATCATTTAAAAGCTAGGTCAACATTAATGTCGGGAGCGCATTAAACAGCCTAATTCCGTTTTTCACTTAAAAGTCAAATGTACTTATGTCTCATTTGATTACATCCAATAAATGTGTATATATATATATATCGATCGATCGAGACAGAGAGAGAGAGAGAGAGAGAGAGAGAGAGAGAGAGAGAGAGTGATAAAGAGAGAGAGAGTGAGAGTGACAAACAGACAGACAGGCAGACAGACGGAAAGATGGGTAGATGGACAAACAAATAGATAGATGGATAGAGAGGCAGATGGATAGATAGATATAGATAGATAGATAGATAGATAGATGGAAAGATAGATAGAT
>RDPX01000157.1:430754-449341 GCA_003991215.1 Morbakka virulenta
TTTTTCTTTGTGTCTTTACTGTATGTGACGTGTGTATAAATAATAAAAAAATATAATAACAAACAACAAGATAAAAAAAAACAAAGAGAGAAAGAGAGAGAGAGAGAGAGAGAGAGAGAGAGAGAGAGAGAGAGAGAGAGAGAGAGTGTGACTGAAAGGGTGACAAACAAAGACAGACACACTCACACACAGAGAATGAAATAGCGACTTAGTATTATTTTCGCAACGTTATCATGATTGGACAAAGTAGTTTCCAGATTCCTAGAAAGCCAATTTGGCTGGTTGTTGCGGTGGTGTCGATGTTCTTTATTTTTTTATGCAAGTTTTCATGGAAATGGCAAAGATGTAAAGCAACTCTTGATCGAATATAACGTGTTATAATTAAGATATGCTTATTGTTGTATAATAGAAACTATCAAGGGTTTACTACTATCGTGGTATACCTGCTTCATAATGAGATAAAGGGTGAATAACTAAGATTCAAGCTCCATTGATGGGCGATATTATGGTGAATGCATCAAGGAGAATTACAGGAAATAAATCTTCGAGTTTGAACAGAGTTAGTTGATTATTTATTTCCATCAGTGAAAATGAGCAGTTCAAAGAGTAACGAAAGTGAAGGTGAGTAGTTTTGAAGTTAGAATCGGCACTCCTCAATGACTGAACTTGTTACGGCACGGTTTGTTTTTTCCATATTAGATTTTTTTTCCACAATGGCGATTTATTTTTTCCCCTTTGTTTATTCTTCATTTCTGCATAATTTAACAAGACAGGTTCAATACAACGTAGTATTGTACGTATATTTTGTATCTAGACATTGGATTCAAGGTTTTGAAGTCCTTAGGGACGCTCTGAATTCATTCAAAATTGTGCTTTGGTCTCCGCTTTTTGTAAGGAAATTTCTTTGGTTTCTGGATGGTTTGTTAAAAACAAAGTAATTGATTTTTTCTGTGATTAAGTCCCAAACATGACATACTAGGACTGCAAATCAATGGGAAGGGAGAAGAAATAGAAAATTTTAAACAGGCAATTACTTCATTTAGTTCAAGGATTCATGTCAAAAAGTAAAATATAATTAAGTGAGAGTTTTATAGCTGGGCAGTAAGGGAAGAATGATCAAAGAGTTTCTTACCTGAGATGAAAAAATGTAATATGGAACCAAAAAGGATCTCCATTAAACTTTTTTTAAATTTTACCCAGTAACAGAATTAGATGTGCTTCAAAATGCTAAAAACCTCATATCTCCCATAGTTTTGAGATGGAATATAGTATACCACTTTCATATCAGCCTTCAAATAAAGAATTCATTTATAACAATTCTTTTCAGCACAGTGAAATGTTATGTCCAGAACAGAAAAAAGCCAAAGTTTTTATGGATATGTTACTTCATAAAAGGATTAAGATTTTAGCCCCACTATATTTTTATACCATTTGATTTTTAGAAGATTGATATCATCACAAAAATTTAACATATTACATTGGTTCAGACATGTATAGTGAAATAGTTCATTTATTAAGAAAAAGTACTAGTTTAGCATCATCAAGGGAAAAACATAAATCAAGCAAAGTTAATAAAAACATAAAACCAGGAACCTGAAAATTGTCACAAGCATGTATTGTGATGTTATTGGATCACCATAAAAATATTAACAAATCATTAACTGAAATGATTTGTTACCAGGTTCTCTGGATAACATGGATTTCCCTTCCATTGCAAACTATATAGTGTCACTTGGTGTCACATAGTGACAGATGGTGATTTACTTTTATTTACCATGTCTAAGGCAAAAGTTAAAACCTGTATATTTGCTTTGTTAAGCAACACTTTCACCAAATTCTTAATTTTTTACTGACTTTGACCTTTGAATTTTCTTATTGCAGTAAAAAATATGTTCTAATTTTCCTACCCTTTTTTCGAACTTTGACACATTGTATTACAGCCGTTTTCATTGCCTCTTGTAGTAATGAATTTGGTTCAGAATGTGTTTATTGAAATTCTAAGCCGCAGTTCTGCACTTGAACTAACTGCAGTGTGCTTGTATGAATGTAATTTCTTCCCATGGACAAATAGGTTGTGGACCTTTAGCTTTTGAGTTCTTTCCCCCATCATGATTTGAATGAATTTTAGACTAAAGTCAATTCTTATTTCGTGACATAACTCTTACCTCTTGCCTCCACCATTTTTTTCTTCTTTTCACAGTTCCATACATTAGTGGTTCTTTGGCTATTATGGTTCTTCTTCATTTTTATACAGTATTTACCATGACAAGCATTTAGACCCACTCCCCTAGGCTCCATGTACCTTGTTCTGCTCACATGAGCTAGAAAATAAATGTTATGACATTGCAACTGAGTACTTTTTCATATATGACTTCTTTTAACAACAATATTTTCTTAGATCCTGAACATAGACAGTGCCTTTCAGTTGGACTTTGTTGTGACAATAAACCTACCAGTGGTTGTTGCATAGTTTTATGCATGCTTATCCCAATTGCTTGGATTGGATGTCTTCTTGTTGTAATTTCATGCATAGTTTAACATATTCTTAACCTAGTTGCTTGAATTTCATGTCATATTGCATCTTTATGTGTAATTGGTGTCCTCAGTGGGGCACTATCCACAGTTGGACCTTGTGAAATATATAGAGACTTCATGCCAGGATTAAGTATTAGGACTGCAATCCCAATACCCTTTTTTTTGACCTATGCTTTTCTCTTACATTTTTAATAATGTTGCTAGAAGGTTTTCCTTCATTTTGCTGATATGACCAAGCCATTTCAGTCTTCTATGCTTTATGATGTCTTGCAAAGGTAATGTGCATTGGTGATTGCTCAAGAGCTTTAAAAACCATCCATCGAATCTTAGCATTGCTCTTCCTCACCACAGTGTTGATATCCTTAGTGGTTGCTGCTATGGTATGTCTGGCATGGTCATAATGTCAGACATAAGTGCAATAAAAGCACACCATACTATTTTAGAGGTATTTCTATGTTGGTAGATATAAGCATGAGCTCCCTGAACCTTTTTTTAGTAGATGGCACCCTTACTGCATAAGCACTTTGCAGAAACAGTAACAGGGATAGGGTATCTACAACCTGTGCACACAAATGCACGACAAGGTCACCAGCAATGATGAGCATCCACAGACAGCTGGTTTTAAATTTATATAAGAAAACTTTTGTCACAATTGTAAAGACAAATAATCTGAGACCAATCCTTGGTGTGCATAAGCATTGAATAAAAAAATTCCACTTTAGGTGCTATTTATCATGACATAAGAAACTGTGGAGTGATACAATGTATGGATTTTTCTTACTATTGGCTCATTAGTGATTAACTTTCACATGGCCCAGCATAACACTTGTATGGGTATATAGTCAACAGCATTTTTCGATCAATAAATGTGAAAAGAGGTGAAGGTATCATACTTTTAAGAGTAAGTATGGTCTCTTCAGTTAATTAGGGTCTTGTCTAAAGGGCAGTTAGTAACATATAGGTAAATTGGTAACTTTATCTTACCTGTTACATTGTTGTTGTTGTTATTATTATTATTATTGTTATGTTTGATATTATTTATCACAAAGTTTAGGAAAATATATGAGACATCATTTGAGATAGCTGCTTGCTATCTAGGAAATTATGTCTCTACCTTTAATGCCCTGAAACAGAACATAAAATTTGTGATGCCCAAAACAAGACTGTTTTTGTGCATGCTCAATGTTCATTGTTATCTCAATGTCATCTACATACTATTTACATTTTCTTCAGTCAATCCTCAATGCACCTACCATCACAAGTATTAATTCAACTTCCTCTTCCAAAGTCAGTCAGTTTCATCTTTTAATGGTCTATGTGGTCTGTAAAATTTTGTCTTGCTCTTTCTCCAACATTCTAACATCTGGTGTTCCAACATTAATTATTTTTGTTTCTCTCTTTCCTTTATTAAAATAATGTAAATTATTATATATTTCTTTTCATTTGAGCCACACTAGCAGACAGACATGTTTTTCTAGCTTCAATGGAAATTTGTGTTACTTGGATTATATTTATTTATATTACATGTGAAATTTACATAATTTGTTAAAAGAAGGTTTATATAAACAAATTGTGTTATTTCTGTACTATTATTTTGGTTTTGCTACTTTTTTTCATTGGAAAAAGTTATGAAGCACAATGCAAATTTTGTAATAATGAATTAAAAACACTTGGAAGATATACATGGTGCTGTAAAGCAAAATTATTGACACAAGACATCACAGATTCCACATCTATTGAAAATACAGTATCAACTGAACAGCCACCAGCTGCATTATTCACTGTTAATAACATCACATTAACACATAATTACAAAGTTTATGATGAACAGAACATAGGAAAAACAAAAGTGATGGTCAGTGGTTGCAATTTAGGAAAGCCATTGGAGAAAGGAAAGTTTCCCTGTTCAGTCTCTCTTCAACTCTGGGAAGGGAGTTGGGAGCAACTCAATGTATCGTGGTACTTGCAAGCACTGGGTACATAAACGGTGCAGTGAAATGAAAGGCATACTGACAGAAAGTAACCGTTTTACCTACAAGAGGTGCAAAGAAGGAGAGACAACCTGTGACTTAGGCCTATGGAAAGTGCATTTAGAGGGTGAGGAAATTGAAGTTGTCCAGAAGTTTTGCTACCTTGGTGACACCCTTGGAGCTGAGGGAGGAACTGGTGCAAGTGTAACAGCAAGGGCTAACAGTGGATGGAGTAAGTTCAGGGAGCTAATGCCATTGTTAACCAGCAGAGCTCTGCCATTACCTACCAAAGGTAGAGTCTACCAGGCATGTGTACATAGCACAATGATGTATGGCAGTGAAACTTGGCCAGTGAAAGCTGAAGATGTAGGCCACATGGAACAGAATGACATGAGGATGATAAGATGGATGTGCAACGTAAGTCTAAAGGACAGGCTCAGTTCTAATGAACTCAGAAAGATATCAAATCTCGACAGTATTGGCAGCTGTATGCAGAATAGGAGGCTTCATTGGTATGGTCATGTGGAGAGAATGGACAAGAATGCTTGGGCATGTAGATGCAGAACAATCAAGGTGACAGGAACCACTGACAGAGAAAGACCGAAGTAAACATGGGAGGAAGTGGTAAGGATAGATCTCAACAAAAAGGTGTTAGCAGAGACCTGGTGAAGGATAGGATAACTTGGAAGTCAATTTCAAGAAAGTGTCCAACACATGCTAGCATGTTAAATGGACATTAAATCAAATATGATGATGATGCAAGAATTAATGCAGGTGCTGCTGTGGCTGTGAATTAATGCCATTATGAGGATTGAACAGCCATAGGAGAATATGCATCATTTACAACACCTCAGACATGAAAGACTTGTTTACTCTACAAGTGAAGTGGCAGAGAATGAGCACAGGAATTTTTTAGAACAATACCTGAAGCCTTGTTAAAAACAGGAGTTACATTACCAAAAAATTACAAAGACTAGGAAAGAGAAAATGTCTTCTTTATGCAAAATTTGAACCTTGATCCTATGTCATCTGATTCTGAAAACGTGATACAAAAGCTTAAAACATTGATTTACAATTCCTATGCCTACAATTTTGGTAAAGTTGAAAGCTGGAAAAATATCTTTGAAGAGGAAATACACAAAAACCTCAAAAACCTTTGAAAAAGAGTTATAAATAGGCTTAAACAACAAGGCCTTTAGAGAAGATAAAATATTAAGTAGATTGTTACAAAATAGATAGTGAAAATGAGAAAATGATTACTTATATATATATATATATATGACTGAGTGCCAAAAGGTGCGCTTCCTGTGGTAACTTTATTTTCATGCTCAAGAAAGTAACAAAACAGTGTTTCAGTTGTTGTTGTTTTGTGGTATTGTGTGTAAATATATTTGAAGAAATAGTGAAGATAGTCTGAAGAATGAACTTGAAGCAGTTTAGAAGAAATGTCAGCTTAAATGTGCAACTTTGGGAGAATCGGGGAGTTCAAAAGCGGACACAAAAATTTAACTTTGGCAAAATCATCACCTTTCATTCAAAATTCTTTCAAAATCATCACCTTTCATTCACACCGCAACAGATCTGTTCCAGATCATACATAATAATAACAAAAACATTACTTTCATGGCTCGCAATGGCTCGGCTGAGAAATATACAGATTTCCACAAATTGCCCCTAGATCAAGACACCAAACGTACTGTATTGTGCAATAAGACATAAAGAAAAACACGAAAAGAAAAATTGATTTCTTTATCAAAAATTTAAATTTTTTTTTCCTTTTTTTTTCAAAAAACTCTCCATAGCTGAAAAAGAGGGGGCTGAAGCCCCCGCTGTGGCACCGTGCCTGTAGTGATGTAATTCAATGTCAATTTCAAATGGGTCTTTGTTTTTTTCTTTATTAAATCTGTGCAAGGGTTGGATGTTAGCGTTACTCAAAATATATTATTGTATCAGTAACCTACCACTGGCAATTTATTATCTTCATATTTTTCCATATAATCGTGATGTTTTTCACATGAGAAATGAACTGGTTGTTAATAATAATAAATTTAACTTTGATTTGTCAAATTTAAATGCACCAAGTGACAGGTCTGACTGTCACTTGGTGCATTTTTTTTTGTAACACTAACATGCGACTTTCATCATCATCATCATCATCATCATCATCATCATCATCATCATCATCATATTCAGTTTAATGTCCGTTTTACATGCTAGCATGTGTTGTATTTTTTAATTTTAAGGTACCAAGTTCACTTTTTATCAAAATTAAGAAGAAAGTGAAATTGTTACATATTAAAACATTAAATAAACATTTCAGAAAACCAAAAAACAGGAGAGGCTGTTTTATAAAAAATGTGTTGTCAGGATGTCATGGTTGCATGCTACCTGTTACAACTTTAACATGTTACATGACTGGATATATAACATGTTACATGACTGGATGTATAACATTTATTCATCCGAGCTCAATTACACAGATAGTATACACCTTCCTCTTTCAGTTGTAACTGAAATCTGTATAATGTTTCAATAATTTGAAAAAATATTATTAAATTTCTTTGTAACAAAAAACACATGGCCACATGTAATTGTACATGTTTAAAGGTAAATATATCCCCATGTTACTTATAAAGTTTTTCTTTTGGTTTCAAATATTGATGAAGATAAACTTAAGGTATACTGAGGCATATTTTGTTTTCTGAAATTTATTATTTTGATTTTGAAACTCTGTGTCCTCTGTCTGTGCCCACCTTTTGGGACTGAGTCATATATATATATATATATATATTGTACCTAATAGTCTCATGTGAAACTATTAGTTGCAATCACAGTTCTTATTTTTCGTTTTTTTACCTTATATATTGCTCTGCTACATTCATTAAGCACTTTTTGATACGAATACACAATATTACACAAAGATATATATATATATATGATAGGATGTAATATAGCTCCTGGATTTTGTTGAGTACTCTGGTACAGATATTGTTTTTTTCTCTGTTGATTGATAAATGGAGAAGTTTACCATAAACTATTCAACCAAGAATATACCTATACCATCACAAAAACTGTACTTGAAATCTTTGACCGATAAAGTGGAAAAGGTGATAAAAAGGATGAGGTGGAAAGTGTTCTTTTTTTGACAAGGATGAAGAAAACCAATCCAGCTACGATAATGTAAATTTCGAATTTAAATCACACAAAAGTCCACCACAGCATCAAGACTTCATTAATTTTAAAAAGGATCTCCTTGACATAATTCAAAATGTCGAATTCAGACCTTTTCATAACAAGTTCCAAGACAAACTTNCATATTTTGTTTTCTGAAATTTATTATTTTGATTTTGAAACTCTGTGTCCTCTGTCTGTGCCCACCTTTTGGGACTGAGTCATATATATATATATATATATATTGTACCTAATAGTCTCATGTGAAACTATTAGTTGCAATCACAGTTCTTATTTTTCGTTTTTTTACCTTATATATTGCTCTGCTACATTCATTAAGCACTTTTTGATACGAATACACAATATTACACAAAGATATATATATATATATGATAGGATGTAATATAGCTCCTGGATTTTGTTGAGTACTCTGGTACAGATATTGTTTTTTTCTCTGTTGATTGATAAATGGAGAAGTTTACCATAAACTATTCAACCAAGAATATACCTATACCATCACAAAAACTGTACTTGAAATCTTTGACCGATAAAGTGGAAAAGGTGATAAAAAGGATGAGGTGGAAAGTGTTCTTTTTTTGACAAGGATGAAGAAAACCAATCCAGCTACGATAATGTAAATTTCGAATTTAAATCACACAAAAGTCCACCACAGCATCAAGACTTCATTAATTTTAAAAAGGATCTCCTTGACATAATTCAAAATGTCGAATTCAGACCTTTTCATAACAAGTTCCAAGACAAACTTTGAAATGACATTAAAACTATAAATTCATCATAAAGTAAAGCTTTCATACCAGTGGATAAGACACGAAACTTTTATGAAATGGACAAAAAATACCACGACAAACTGTATCTTGACAACATCACCAAAACCTACTAAAAAGCTGACAACACAACTTACGAAAAGATAAATAATGAAGCTAAAACTATCACTGAAGATCTTGGACTCTCCAAAAAAGTTGAATGTCTCGCTAAGTTGACAGTTTTTATCACACCAAAGGATCATAAAGAAAACTTTTGTAACAGCCTAAAGTGTAGACTAATTAACCCCGCAAAATCGAGAACAAAGAAAACTACACCTTCATTCAGTTTGACATTGAAGAGTTCTACCCTTCCACCTCAAAAGAACTATTGCAGATGTCCTTAGGCCATGCTGTGGAATATGTCACTATCCCAGCAGATCACCACAATATTGTCATGCACTCCAGAAAATCACTACTGTTTACAAACAATCAACACTGGAGCAAGAACATGGGTGACCCTTTGATGTGACCATGGGAAGTTTTGATGGGGCAGAGCTGTGTGAGCTTGTGGGAATCTTTATTTTGCACAACTTGAGTTAAAAATATGGTATAGAAACCAGTGGATTATACTGGGATGACAGCCTCTGTTGTTTTCACAATGTTAGTGGTCCAATGTCAGAATGCATTAAGAAGGACATTGTTAGACTGTTTAAGGACACATTTGGATCAAGAATAACAATTCAAACCAACCTTAAAGTTGTCAATTTCCTAGATGTCAGCCTTGATCTCACAACTGGTACATTCCAACCATACTCAAAGCCTAACAGCAAACCCATATACATCAACATTCATTCTAACCACCGCCCCAAATATAATCAAACATATCCCAAGCATGATATCAGAACTAATCAACAGCATTTCTTCAAATAGAAACATAATCGACTGTGCAGCACCATTTTACAACAATGCATTATGTAATAGAGGCAAAAAAGGACAGCATTGAGTACAACAAAAAACCAGTATCAAAATCCAGGTCCAGATTGAGGAGAATAATTTGGTTCAACCCACCTTTTAGCCTAAACATGAAAACAAATGTTGCCAAAAGATTTCTGAAACTTATCGATAAATACTTCCCCAAAAAAGCACAGATTGCACAATGTGTTTAATAGAAACAATCTGAAGATTAGTTACAACTGTCTACCAAATGTACCCAGCATCATAACGTCACACAACAAGAAAATACTAGCAGAAGAAACAAACAAAAAAATTGATCCGTGTAATTGTCACAACAAGGATTCTTGATCATTGGATGGAAACTGTTGTGATGAGCATGTCATCTACCAATGTACCATCAAATCATCAGAAAACGATGAAGATGTAAACTACATTGGATTGATAAAAAAATATTCAAGGAAAGATGGTATTTACACATAAATTCCTTTAAGTATGAACATAAAGCTAATTCAACAGAACTTCTGAAATATGTCTGGAATTTACAAAACAAGAACATAACACAAATTTTGAAGTGGAAAGTGATCGACCATTGCCCACCCCTATGTCAATGGCGGCAAAATGTGCAACCTCTATTTGACAGAGAAATTCCACATAATTATGTCCAAATCGAAACTATTAAACAAAAGATCCGAACTGATCTCTACATGTTGACACATCAATAAACACCTTTAAAAGAACTACAAATCTGTCCCACCAGACCATTGAGAATTTTAGTGACTTTTTAATTACTTTCTCTAACTTTATGTAAGTGCATAGATTTTTAGCAGGTTTTTTATGTGTACATCTGATGAATGTGTGAGCAAGAAACTCGAGAGTTGTGTGCTTTTATCAGTAATATTAAAATGTGATTTTAACATATATATATATATATTATATGTTATATATATACAGATAAAAGCAAAAGTGACTACTTGCAATGCTTTTCCCAATTTATATATGTTCCTAACATTCCGTGTTCTGATGTGGATAGTGCTAGGGAATTAAAGAGAAGTCAACAATGCAGCTTTCATTGACTTAAAAGCCTAGCATGAAAGCCAAGCATTTTTTGCCTTCTTGATGTGATCCCTTTCTCTTCCAAGGTAGTAGGTCATTGATTTGTTGGTGTTTTTGTTGGAAGCTGGGATTTTATGGGATAGGCCNTAGTGACTTTTTAATTACTTTCTCTAACTTTATGTAAGTGCATAGATTTTTAGCAGGTTTTTTATGTGTACATCTGATGAATGTGTGAGCAAGAAACTCAAGAGTTGTGTGCTTTTATCAGTAATATTAAAATGTGATTTTAACATATATATATATATATATATATATATATATATATATATATTATATGTTATATATATACAGATAAAAGCAAAAGTGACTACTTGCAATGCTTTTCCCAATTTATATATGTTCCTAACATTCCGTGTTCTGATGTGGATAGTGCTAGGGAATTAAAGAGAAGTCAACAATGCAGCTTTCATTGACTTAAAAGCCTAGCATGAAAGCCAAGCATTTTTTGCCTTCTTGATGTGATCCCTTTCTCTTCCAAGGTAGTAGGTCATTGATTTGTTGGTGTTTTTGTTGGAAGCTGGGATTTTATGGGATAGGCCACTATCCCAACACCCAAACCTTGTTTTGTATCTAGTCATGTGATTGGTCATGACAGAGTTTTTTGAAGAAGTATTTTTTTTAAATTAAGTGAGCACCTGTTTCATTTTAAGTGTCCTATCTACAACCTGCCAATTAAGCTGAAGATTTAAAGAAATATGCCACACAATATTACAAGAAATTTAAGGACAAGTAACACTTTGCCATACTGGGTTCTGCTCTTCCATAAGGTAAAGCTTGTACACCTAGAAATTATGAATGACCTAAATCTAAACACCAAGAACAAGTAAGAGACTTTCATCATCAAAGAGTACTTTTGAAAATGTTGTATTTTTTTTCATTTAGAAATTTGCCGGGTTTGTAGAGCAGAAGGGACATTTGACAAGCCTCTGTTTCACCCTTGCATCTGTACAGGAAGCATTAAATATGTTCATCAGGACTGGTAAGAGTTGATATATTGTTTGTTTTTGGATGGATGTTATATTACAGTTTTTAAGATTAAAACTTTGGATGATTAAGAAGTATAGAATTTGGTTGTATGTATTTACTTTACACACAGATATATATATATATATATATATATATATATATATATATATAGAGAGAGAGAGAGAGAGAGAGAGAGAGAGAGTAATAGTAGTAAAGTATACCAATGTTCACTTAGAGTGCTCCATGTTTCCAGAGTGTTTATAAATTGAGTGAAGTATACAAAATAACTAGACAAATTTAGCAGTTACTACTAGTTTCATGTTTTTTAATTTTAATTAATTGGTCTATAGCTGTTAAAGCATCCCCCTATGTTTGTGGTGCTAGACGTTGTGACTTGTGCTTATGCAAAAATATATGCATAATAAAATCAGACTCAGCTTTTGAATAGATGCAACGAGCTGATTAGTAAATGTCACCACCGTAATAAATATATTATTTGTAATGTCAAGTGGACCCCGTATGCATGATGCCTATTTTGCTGTGAACATTTTTGCACACTCCTATGTGGCGGATGCAACATTGTTTGTCAGTGCGTGGTATGTAATAGACCTCATGCATAGCCATTGTTTGCCTGAGTATGTATTATGGTTTGTAACTTTATGTATACCCTTGAGTATACTTTTATTCATTTATTCATTTATAAAATATAAATGGATACTTTATTCTCTTGAGTGTACCATAATTACCTTGCATCTTTATAATACACGAAATTTTGTAGTAATTCATTGCAGTTTGAAGATTGTTAAGAAAACATGAAACTAGTAGTAACTGCTAAATTTGTCTAGTTATTTTGTATACTACACTTGATTTATATATATATATATACTCAATCTGCAGAGAGTACTGTTTTGCCCTTTGTTGGCTCATCAGTGCAGCACAGAGCTTCTGAGACATAACTCTCTGGCCATGCTGCCCGAGCAAACACAGCTTAAAGAGTTATTGTGGTATCCTGTCAGAGTGCTCAAACCATGCATGCGCAGTGAGCATTGGCTAATATCAAATAACATCATTGATTTTATTCAACAGAAAAAGACTTTTAAGTGGATACCAGTCTACAATATGTACACACTGATTGAGATCCTTTATGCTCTTAAATGTGTAAACTGGATGTCTTCTTTAATTTGTAAGCTTGATAAAATCAACTATTCTTGAGGTTCATAATAACTTGCTTCTTCATCTTATTGGGCTTAGACCTGGTGGATGCTGTTACATATTGTATTTCTGTGATTAGATAGTCACAAGGAAGGTTTTTAACTTATAAAATGCATTCAAAATGCTGTTCCTACTTGATATAAAAGTAAATGATGCAATGGTAGCCATAGGGTAATATCTAAGGCAACATGTATAAAGCCTAGTAGGTCATGGGGGAAAACAATCTGAATAGTATAGAGTTTTCATGATTGCCAACCCAGTACAACTATAGACCTGATGATTTTTGATGGGCTATGTTTTCTTATTTGACAATCCAATGCAACTAACAAGATTTAATATTCATTCCCTTTTAATCTGCTAGATGAATTTATGGTAGTTCACCACTTCCCTTTTTCAATACAATACAATTCATGGTGATATAACATGGCCTGTCATATTATTTGTTAATATAAATTATTTGTATTAAGTGTCTGGCAATTAATGCATATTTGAATTAACCCTAAATACAAGACCAGAGGTAATACAATTACCATAAATTATTGCTGAATAAATGCTTCTTTGAAGTGTTGGTCCAGAAAAGCTGCAACTCTACCAACTCATTTATACTCAGAGGGAAGCTGCAGTGAGAGTAACAGAAATGTATAATATTCAATCTTGTTCTTATGTTTGTATTCTATTGTAAGAATTATTAAATTTGATTCTTTTATATTGTTGCAATGATTAATTCTTTTTAGTGTTTATTTTACCTTGCTTTATAATCTCTTCATTTTGTTTTGGTTCTATTCCTATTCAATGTTTGCTTGATTGTCAAAATATTCCACTGCCTTGGTACTTTCCCTTACAGAATGTACATATATTTTCTATTGATTCAACTGTCAGATGTTAAGAGATGTTTCCTTGAAAGGTAGCCAAATATGAAGTCAGGTTCATGACTTGATTAAACCTATCCTATCACAATGTGAAGAATTGAATTTTTAACTACTATTATGTTATAAATAGGCATGTGCCATTTCATTTTTTGTCATGAGTTACATTTATATTCAAATACTAAATTTTATAGAAGGCAGATTACATATTCAAATTTTTTTAAAAATTATTGTATTTTTGCCTTACAGCCTCATCCAGTGGCTCAAACATAGCAGAAAAGAGTAAGCATTTCCAGTGTATTGAAATTGTTATCTGTTATTTTACTTTTCTAGTGGCTCAGGTTTCATAGCAAACTATATTTTTTTTAATTGGGTTTCTGAATCATATTTTCTTCATGCAAAGTAAGAATTATCATCATCCAAGCAGGTACTTTTTTTAGTAAAAAATTAATAAAAAAGGGTGGAGAAACGAGGGAATTAAGACAAAGTGGCTATATTAGTAGTGAAATAAAGTAGTATAATTTTACTGTCAATTTTTTAAATTATGTTAATGACTTTTTTGAAATATTTTTGTTCAATCTGTCTTATCTGTCTGGCTGAATCAGTTTGTCTCACACTGTCTCACTCACTCACTCATGCACACTCACTCATGCACACTCACTCATGCACACTCACTCACTCACTCATAGTCACTCACTTGTCACACTCACTCACTCACTCACTCACACTCTCTCACACTCTCTCATTTTCTCTGTCTGTCTGTTTGTCTGTCTTGTCTGTCTGTCTCTCTCTCACACACACATACATACATACACACACACACTTTATCATCTTTGCAAATGATCTTTCCCTATAACAAGAATTTTTCCAGTCTGTTCACTCTCACTATGTGTCCAATGAATTTCAGCTGACTTTCACTAATAGTATTGACAAGTGACCTCTTGTATCAAGCCACTCACATTACTTTTTCATTGTTTTTTCTTTTTGTACATGAGGCCTTTATAATTCTTCTGATCTACAACATTTCTACTGCCCCCAGCCAATGTTCTGTATCCTTAGTCAAAAACTAGTGGATGAAAAAGTTGTGTACTATTCCAAAACATGTTAAAATTAAAATGTACACCTTTAGGTATTTGTTTGCTTGGTTTCTGTTACATGTTTTTAGTACAGCTTATATATTTGAGCCTTTAAAAAGTTCCATTAATATATCATAATATATTTGTTTTTGTTAATTAGATATTGTGAGCTGTGTAAACACAGATTCACTTTCCGCCCAAGTGAGTATGCTCCTTTTATTGTGTTTTGTGTGTGTGTTTTTTTATTCTAGTCCTTTTACCAATTTCTATGTAATATAAAACATGTAACATATAAAGGTTAGATGAATTATTTATTTATTTAATGGATTTGCTGTTACAGATATTTCAAATTCTTTTTCCTCCAAAACAATATTTCTACATATGCCTTCTATTGTACCTGGTCTGTTTTTGGAATGTTGAATATTTCATGTAATCACAAACTGATATAAGCCTTGGTGCATGTCATGTGAGACTATTTGTTTTTCTTTATATTTGTCATGTTGGGTTTATATAACTTATAAGAGTTTGTTGATTAGCTTGAGATTTCTTGTTATAGAACACACATATTTTTTAACAATATAACAACTAACATTTTATTTTCACTCCAGTCATGGCTGTAAATTTTTGAAATAGTCACTTAGAAAATTCTGCACATTTAATGACTGTCCATTGATAATTTGTTTGTTAATTTGACACCTGGGGCACAAGCTTTATTCCGAATTAATGAAAAGGCTTGTTTAATGAGAAGCCAGGCTGAAGTTGCCATCATTGTGGGATGATGATGCAAAAGTTGTGCCCATATGGAGCATTCATATCTTCTGTTCTGCTGGATATCCATTAAACTAGAGCTGTGTAACTTGTTTACAATGACTATGAAAATTTAAATAAGTCAGAATTCAGACCACACATACACACACGTCAAACTATGAGAACATTTTTCTCCCCATCGAAAATATTATTTAAAAAGCCTTACGGCCCAGGATTTTTTGAAGGGTGAAAGGTGGACTGAGGATTGCTTATTAAACCAGTCGTTTGTATTTTTATTTCAAGATGTGTTTTTTATATTGTCAACTAGCAAATGCCTGTGGGATCTGGTTAAGTGGTCCAACTAATATGGAATCATGACTTTTATGATAAATTTGTAGAATCACAATCTGACTTGATCTGTGCCCATATATATAGGGTCACTAAATAACTTGTTAAATTTAGTTTTGCAGTTGTAAGTTCGTATTTTTGAGGACGGTTCCACATGACTATTTTCGACTCTATGGACTGCCTTAGCGGTCACATTGAATATTAAAAGCCTTTCTTAGGCACTTGACTGCAAAGTATCTGGACTAAATTTGAGATTGTTGCGTTGCCTGTTGTGTGATTTTATTTAGACTACACACAGAAACACATACACAAGCGCACAAACTGAATTTTATATATATTTAGATTTGTCTTGAAACCTATATTGATAGCTGAGCTTAGCCACGTATTTATTGCTGAAACAAGCTTGAAATTTTTTATTTCAGTATATGCACCGAACATGCCTTCCACATTACCTATGATTGAGCTTCTGAAAGGACTTGGAAAGAATATACTACGTGCGCTCAGGTTCTGGTTACACTATACAGTTGTTGCTATTGCATGGTTGGGAATAGTGCCATTAACAGCATGTGAGTCTCTTTTTTTCCCCACGTGTTGTTCTTGTTTTATGCTATATTTGACTTTCTTTGCATTACTTTCATACGTGTGAGATTTCTTTACGTATTATTTACGTAAAGAAACGTCACAGTTATATACCTGTAAATTATTGGAAATAATACAAAAAATATATATTACGAATTATTTCTTTTCCTTTACATTGTAACTGGGAAAACTTTGTTTTTCTTCACCTGTTAATACGTAACACTTGTTTTCCTTTATTTGTTTACATCAAATACATTCTTGTTTAATATTTTTACACGGGAAGCATTTTTTGATCTTAACATACTGCTAACTAATAATAGTTTCTCTTTCAGTATTTTCATGGAAGACTCGCCAAGTCCAGTAGGTCTGCACTGGCGAAGTGCCAAAGTCTACATAACAGCTTCAATAGCCTGACGTTGGGAGGATTATCACTCAGAATATTACTGAGAAAAACCTACGACGCATAACTTGATAAAGCACCTATATCTATGGCTTGTAGTGAGTCCACATAATGAAAAATTTTCACATATAGAAGAGCTGTACTTAATCACTTCAGCAGCCTGACGATTTGAAAAATATCTCTCGAGTAGCTTAAAAAAAGCTTACGAGTCAAAATATGATAAAAGTCCTATGCCTATGGTTTCAATGAGCCCATATATATATATATATATATATGTATGCATTTTAAAGATAGTCTATTTTTTCATTTATTTGTTTACTGACAAGTCCCATACAGCTATACAGTACAGTTTATTTGTAATTTCGCTTCCTTACATTCGATTCTTCATTTTTACCCTTATGTACAGAAAAAAAGAAATGAAAATTGGGAATAAACTTTAGTCAGTTTTGGTGTTCAGACATGCGTGCAAAGTGGCCTGTTTTCACTGAACTGTCTTTTTTCTGTACCTCAAGACTGCTTACAACTGTATACAACCTTGTACGTATCTTCCGTTGAGGGTTTTTTCCATTTAAACATGATTTCTTATGTAAGGGATATTCAATTAAGACCCCTGAAGGACGAGATTTTTAATAACGGACCAATGAAGACCCGCTGTGACAATTATTTACGACATTGATTGTAATTCTTTCAGTTGTGTCACAGCTGATGTTAAGATTGTAGCACTTAATTTTAAAGACTACAAATTTGCGGTAACGCCAACCTCGCCCAAAGTGGCGATGGTAAACACTGAAATAACGCATCCTATTGATAGATGAAATAGCTATTCTCATGTTTCTTATCTAAGCAAACACTGTAATAATAGCTTTCCCTTGAAGTTTAACACCTTTTCAAAATGGTCTTTTTAACTTATGATGTAACGTAGTAGGAAAGAAATTGTTGTAGTACATCCTCTTCTGCTTTTTTGTGTGTTTATATCAGATCATTTCAGCTGAGCGTTTTTGTGTACTTACTCAATGATGGGTTTTTTTCATCATCTGACCTCATAAAGATTAGAAGTATTTCTGGATGTACCGATCGTTAGCGGCCCCATTTATTGTCAATTTTTAAGTGGCGTGCTTTCAGCTATAACTATTCCATCTAATAATTAATGTTTTATCCTGTATGTAACGCTGCTGTAATGGACTGTGAAGTTTATTTGTTCCTTGTATTTGTTAATGGTGTATGATGTGTCTTCGAGGCTTAATGATAGCCAAGGACCGACTGACATTATATTTAAAGGGGTTTGAAAAAAACACTATCTTCTGGAGCCTGGGGATATATGTAAAACCGAAAGAGGTTATTTTACGACACAAAATTTTAACGGTTTGTTTCTAATGGTATCAGAAAAAAATGATGATTTTTCAGCCCTCCGTGTCACGTGCATTGTGTGTGTTCCTCTCTCTCTCTGTCTGTCTCTCTCTCTCTCTCTCTCTCTCCTCTCTCTCTGTCTCTCTATCTATCTCTATCATCTATCATCTATCTATCTATCCATTTATCTATCTATATCTATCTATCTATCTATCTATCTATCTATCTTATCCATCTATCTCAGTGTATTAAAAAGGACCACTTAATGCGTCATCAAGAATTGTTTCAATACCTTTTGTATTTTTATAACGAAGATTAGGCTGATTATTTCTTGGAGAATAATGGAGAACTGAGACTTAAGGTGCATACTACTACTACTGCTGCTACCACTACTGCTGCTGCTACTACTACTACTACTACTACTACTACTACTACTACTACTACTACTACTACTACTACTACTACTTTTACTACTACTACTACTACTACTACTACTACTACTACTTCTACTGCTACTTCTACTACTACTACTACTTTAC
>RDPX01000157.1:450590-482802 GCA_003991215.1 Morbakka virulenta
TTACTACCTCTACTACTACTACTACTACTACTACTACTACTACTACTACTACTTCTACTACTACTACTACTACTACTACTACTACTACTAATAATAATAATAATAATAATAATAATAATGTCACAAATACCTTAATAACTACAACAAGAAAAGAGCAATTCTAACTTACTTCAGATATAAATCTTAATAGGGGAGTAGTAGATGATCATCATGACCATCGTCGTCACCACAACCACTCTCCTCATCATCATCACCACCACCACCACCACCCTCCCCATCTTCATCACCACCACCCTCCCCATCATCATCATCATCATCATCTCCACCCTAATGGTCAGTAATAAAGTGAAAGTATGGTAACTCAAACCTTTAATTCAACTTGTTTGGCCTAATTACGAAACTAAATTATAACAGTTTCATAGTCTTCCTGGAGAAAATCACCTGGCTTAGAAGGAGTAAAGCCTTGAAACTGCAGGATCCACTATGTCTTACTGTAAGCCAATAAGAGGCAACCATTATTTTGCTAGAGTCTTCATAATGTAACTTTGTTTTGCTTTTTGGTTTAATTGGTAATGATAATAGAAATGTTACCTTGTATTTTTTTATTGTTTAATTTGTAATATCAATTCATTCACCCGAAACAAGGCTATTAGCCACTAAGAATGAAAGGGGGGTAAAAGCCAGGCGAAAAGAGAGTGGAATAAAGGTGGCGACGTGTATCCACTTCCTTACCCAATCAAGAAAGCAGTACGCCTAACTATTATCACTCATTTATTCTGTTTATAATCATTATGATAAATATGATCCATTTTCGTGGTTATTGTACTACGTCTAATTTTTTCTGGACAGATCGGATTTATAGGTGCCTATTTGCTGGATCTGTCAGTTCGCTGTTGACACTTCCCTTGGATATCCTGTCTATGTAAGTTCAATCACTGAGCAATATTTTGTGCGATATATATTACATTAAATGCATTTTTAATCTTATTAAATAAAATATATTTGTGGTTAATTATACTTTTAACGCTCACTTCATCGCATTTACACGAGTTAAGACGATGGTGGTGGAACTCAGCTGTCATCTGTATAGTGCCATCTCCCTGTTTAAGTTGTTGTTGTTTGTGAATTGTTTTTTTATTGGTGTGCTGGTGTTCTTTTGGGTTTTTTTACTAAATATAAAAACCATATTGAAAATTAGAAATCAAAGATAAAATGAAGCCAACAAGTTTGAATTTGAGTAACCAACTTGCTCGCTGGCATAAAGAGGCATTATTCAACAATAAACGAGATGCAATATGAAATATTTGTGTGATTCATTTCTATGACGTAAAAATATTCTATAAGTATTATTCAGTAAATGTATTTAGGTCAAAATGCAAGATTTTCCTCATAAAGAAAAAATACCCCCCTCCCTCTCCCCTCCTAAATGTTCGATGGTGGATAGTGATAACCAGGTCGAGCATGTTCTATAATATATCATGTGTTTTAAGAGTAAGTACTTTATGATTCGACTCTTTCATTTTTATGTAATATTTGTATACTATAAACTACTTTTTTCTTTCTCCATAGGGACAACTTATTTTACGATTGTTTGCGAGGTAGCTTGGTTTTGAGCTGTTCAATATGTGCATTTATAGTGCTTGTTTGGTTAAGAGAGCAGATTGTTATTCATGGTGGTCCTGACTGGTTAGAGCCACAAGATGAACCACTGCCACAGCTTAATCTACCTGATGTGGCCAGAGGTCTCTTTGGTGGCGCTGTAAGTAACTGTTTGTAATGTTATTTATGTAAAAAAGGTAATATGTTTATTATAATACGAGAGAGAGAGAGAGAGAGAGAGAGAGAGAGAGAGAGAGAGAGACAGACAGAGAGAGAGAGAGACAGACAGACAGACAGACAGACAGACAGACAGAGAGGTCAAAAGGAAGGCCGCACAAATGGTGGCGGGACAATGTTTGCGAATTGTTAGGTCTTGACCTATCGAACTTCAATGTTGTTCTGCACGATCGGAATCTCTGGAAAGGAAACTGACACTTAGAATCAAATAGTTTTCTTGTTCAGTGTCCTTGGTCCAGTCGATTGCCTGCAAAATTGCTCTCGACCTAAATGAATGTGATTTTAGTTGTGGTATTTACGTTTGTTACCATTAATAAATATATATATATATGTATATGTATGTATATATATATATATATATATATATATATATAATCAAATAAGTGGTGTGCAACGGTCTACTAAGAGATAGATCAACAATAAAAATATGTTTATGATACACAGACTTTATCTTCGTCGTTTAGTGCCTTCTACAATACCAACGTTGACTGCCATTTTCTAGCATGACCTTTATTTAATTCCTTAATTTCATCTGAACAGTGTCAGCCCACAATCGTTTAACAAATTCTGTCTTCAACAGAAAGTGTGTACTTGAGTTGAGATGAATTGAGAGTTTTAAGTTTAAGTACTTTAGTTCCACTGGTCAAAAGCAGTCCAGAGTGATCCTTAACTGATTCTCAACCTGCTTATCATTCTTAGGTGGTTAGTATGGTATTTTCGTGCACCCCTTTCTCTCATGTTCTATATTTTGATGGGTTTTTTTTGGTAAAAACTAACGCCAGACGAATACCTTCTTATCATTACCCATCTTTTTGAGCAAAATTATTTCTGCTTCTTTCCCAGGGTCATTTCCTACTATTTTCCCGGGTTTTTTTCTTTTCTGTAGCCAGCCGACGCCGGTCACAATCAGCCACATCAAGGAGATGAAGTTCCAAATGAAGATGATATAGCAGGCGAAGGGAACAATCAGCCTGGAGCCTTAGATGGTAAGAAAGCTGCTCCCTTTGAAATTAAAACTTTGACAAATTTTGCAAATGGGATATAAATTTTGGGACATTGAAATCGACACATAAAGATTTTGATATGGTATTTCTTTAATTAAGTTACCTAAGTGCCTGTTGCAAAATGGCCCAAAACAATGGGAAATAAATTGAGGAGGTGGCTATTGGAGAATGGACGCATAGTTGAAGAAATATAACATTTGCTGTAGGTGATGAACAATAATGTGAGATGATGATTAGCATATTTTATTTACTGTTTCTCCATTTTGGTCCGAAAATGTTTAAGAGTGGAGAATGATGGTATTCATATAGTATTAATAATAATAATAATAATAATAATAATAATAATAATATAATAATAATCATCATCATCATCGTCATTATCATCATCATTATTAATATTAATATTTTATCATTACTATTTAGCATCAAAAACACTAGCTATAGAAATAATGGATATCTGTCAGATGTGAAGTGTATAATTTTTTTTTAAAGTTTGCACAAAAAGTAAAGATATGACGGCGTGACTGGTATTTTTAAGGGTTTTTATTCGTTGATAGCTTGGTTAAAAAAAGTCACTGTTTTCTTCACGAATACGATACTCGTGAACCTTATATAAAGGACACTCTCCTAGGGTCAGGACCTGTACCCGACAAAGCTGCCTTTTGGATGAATATTAGCCTGAAGCTAATACCAGACTTTTCCTCGTGTTTGTCAAGGCCCGTCATAAGTAATGTCCCCATTTTATTAATATTATCGTTATGTAGGCTATTTCTATCATTATTATTAATATTAATATTATCATTATTGTTATAGTTAGTATATTTTGTAGTAGTAATAGTAGTAGTAGTAGTAGTAGTAGTAGTAGTAGTAGTAGTGGTGGTAGTAGTAGTAGTAGTGGTGGTAGTAGTAGTAGTAGTAGTAGTAGTAGTAGTAGTAGTAATAGTAGTATTAATAATAGTAGTAGTAGTAATAATAGTAGTAGTAGTAGTAATAGTAGTATAGTAGTAGTAGTAGTAGTAGTAGTAGTAGTAGTAGTAGTAGTAGTAGTAGTAGTAGTAGTAGTAGTAGTAGTAGTAGTAGTAGTAGAAGTAGTATTAATAGTAGTAGTGGTAGTATTATTAATAGTAGTTGTAGTAGTAATAATAGTAGTGGTAGTAGTAGTAATAGTAGTATTGGTAGAAGAAGTAGTAGTAATAGTAGTAGTAATTATTTTACATGTAACGGTATATTACCATTTTAAACCACTAGTGTAGTGTAATTTAATTATAAAATGTTATCTCACTTAAAATGTCTCATGCCATTGTGTTTGTAGACTGGAATCCTGAGTGGGAAAGAGCTGCTGAAGACTTGACCTGGGAGCGAGTAAGTTTAACTGCAATGTTTAAGTATTTAGTAAATTAACTGTCTTACTAGATTAAGAAAGAGAAAAATTGTACTTTGATATATTTATATAGGTGTAGTGACCCAAAAATACAAAGCACATTTTAATGTCGTTCCTATCTTGTTCTTTGTAATGAAAAGAAAGTCGAAACTTCAACTTAACATGAACCAGCTCCTCTCTTTCATACTATTTGTTCTGCCGAGTGAAGTATCAAAACTGGGTTTTAAAAGAAACAGTTCCATTTGATTGCGGTACTTTTAGAACTATAGATTGCTTGAACCTCAAAATCATTCGAAGCAGTGCTGACCTTCCACGATTCCACTCATAGTCCAGGAAAATGACAGCTCCGCGATTAAAGGATAATTTGTTTGTTCTAATTGCAGTTTTGCCAGATAACCGTCAATTATATCAATAGTTACTACTGTGGCTTTATGCATGTATCGCAGGCACATTAAATGGACCTTGGTACATGTGTAATACAGATCTTTTTACCCTTAATTGTAACCATTCATCCACACGTTCGCATACACCCGTATATGTGCGTATATAAGATAATAACAACCATAGAGATTACACCTTTTACTCTGAGGAATAAAATGCCATTTGATCACTGAATGACTGTGGATACACTCTTCACTTTTAAAAACATGTATGTATGTATTTATGTATGTATGTATGTATGTATGTATGTATGTATGTATGTATGTATGTATGTATGTATGTATCTTGCATGAAGATAGACATTAACTTTAAATCGTAAGAAATTTTTTACGTGTGACACCTTACTTACACACGTATTTATGTACTTATATACGTACATGTGTACGTGAATACATAAATTATAATGAGAAATAGAAATATTCAGAGGCATGCACATCTAAAGTACATTAACAGAAATAAAAACATAACATTAGAAATTGGTTTATCCAGTTAACGTAAAGGGCAGTTGCAGTTTAATAATATAGAATAGTATAGAATGTAAAAAATGGTTAACGTATGTATAATTAATTATCATATAGAAAGGAATTTGGTATGATATATAATTTTAACGTTTGTAGTATTTTAGTGAAGTTTTCATTGCTTTATTTGAGACAAAAACAATAAAATGTCTCTTTGTACTCAGACAAAAATAAGGCATACCATTTTATCTGCTAAATGTAGATTAGAAGTATTTTATTTTGTATTAAGATTATATTATATCATTTTATATTATATATTATATTATATTATATTATATTATATTATATTATATTATATTATATTATATTAAAATATATTATATTGTATTATATTAATATAATATAATTTTATGTTTTTTACATAAAAGCCCTTATTTGACAAGAAAACTAAAATATTAATTTTAATCTGACTTCAGAAAATAATAAGATATTCACATGCTCCTTTTGTCATTGAAAATAATATTTTTCTTTCTTTGTTTTAGTTCCTTGGACTAGATGGATCCCTTGTCTTTTTGGTGAGTATTCGTAAGTAGAGGTGTTTTTGTAGAGGATGGAAGTATGAGGGATGCTTAATTTTTTTCCTTATAATTTTTTCCGTGTTTTTCTTCGCCCATTTTTGTGCCTTACCCAGTTTTTTTCTGTCTTCTTTGTCGTTACTCCTACTTCCTTTTTTGTAACAAGCATGAAGTACTTGAACCTATGGCCCTCCTCGCAACTTGTGTTTACTCCTGCGAACAAAAGTTTCTTTATAATTGACCTGGTTGGGCTTCCTACCTTGTTCATTATGAGCCCAGTTCTGTTTCTCTTACTCTGATGCAGGAAGATGTCAAATTAAGATTTATATTTTGTATTTGCTGGTATAATAGTATTATGATGGTTATTTAGATTAATGCCTGGTTGATATTAGATTTTCAAACCTTTTGCATTTTGCAAACAAAATGGGATTCGCACAACTCGTGACTAGATAGTTCGTGAGGGACAACTCGTTACAAGCAATCCCGTGACTGGACAAATCAAAACCTGGTAAACTCGTTACCAAAGCCTTTTTGTCACTTCATTACTATCTTACGGTCAAGAGCTCAAAAGTACAGTAGCAGCGATGGGCATCAGAGCTCGGAGTTTAATTATCAACTAAGAAGAGATATCGACAGCAAGATAACCGTTTAAAAGGAATTAGCATGCGGTTTGACGAGATAATTTATGAAAGAGATGATAATTTATTGGAGAGTGGCATAATAAAGAAATCACTCCACTATCGGCCACAGAGCTGTTGAAGTTCAACACATGTAAGAAGTACGCTTCGGTCTTACGAGTAAATTGTTTATCGCCAATGTGTGTATTGTGTGCAAATAGAAAATGAGAATTTCATGCAATACATATCACTTGTCACAAAATATATCCGTAACTGATAATCTATGTAATGACATAACCATGTGACTAATATTTCCGTGACGACTTTTTCCGTGACGACTTTTTCCGGTCACGAGCTGGATTGGTAACGAGTTTATCGAGCATTGGGTGACAAAATTGTTGGTCACGATTGCTTGCCACGATTTTTCCCAGGCCCAACTAATTGTTTTCTTTATATGCATTTTCTTTCCAATTTGTGTCATGTTTTACCTCCTTTTGTTTTCTTAACCTTATTTTGGGCACTATAGTATTTTTCTGTCGAGTTTTTTTTATCATTATTATTTGTAGGAACACGTCTTTTGGATTATCTCCTTAAACACATCATTTATTCTCTGTTTTGGTAAGTAAACAAGGTTTGTCATACTAAAGAAAATAAATAATATGATATATTTTGATTATTGTTATAATACCGTAATCGTTCAAAAAAGCGCCCAGACGCTTATTTAATTTTTATGCTTTTCAGGGGGCGCTTTTTTGAAAGGGGTGCTTATTCAAACGAGTACGGTAGTGGACGGTGAATTGAAGAAGTTTCCTGATAAGAAAAACAAAAAAGAATAAAAATTGTTAAAGAAAAAGTGTTATTCTTTCTTTTCCAAGTGTTCCCTTCCCTCCATGCAAGGTATTGAATTTTTTTAATCGATTTTCTTCGTGAATTCTGAAAATTCGAATTAACGCCCTCCCCCTAAAACAAGGGGGGCGCTTATTTAGACGATCACGGTATATATCTTCAGGTACGTTATTATCAGAACAAAAACAAATCCGGAATTTGATTTAGTTTGATATTGGGGCATTTATATTTGTTCTAATATTGTACTGCAATTTCTAAAATGAAAATAAATAGGCTGTGAGAATAATGTAATAGAAGTGAACAAGATTTGGAATTGTAAAAAAGTGAAAAATATATTTGTACCGAACGTGATACGAATCAGTGCCAATGGTTACTATGGAGGCTCAGTCCTGTAAGGGATATTTTGGTGAGATGTTTTTAACGATAGTGACCTGGAGAAAGAACTGTCCACTTAACTGAAGGATATGATTGCTAAAATGATCTAGTGAAGGGCTAGTGAGAACATGGCAAGCCACATTTCAAGATGTCTTGAAAGCCTGAGGTTTATGTATCTAAAATGGTCAAGTTGTGACAGAGGTAAGGAGGGACCAGTGCTGATAGCACAGGTTATAGAGCTTGTGGGCAGGATAGGCATAGGCGCTGGTTATAAAGGGAGCTTTACCATTAGTGAAACAATAAATATGTTAAATAACCTTTATCATGAAAGTAATGCAATAAAGATGAGTATTTTGAGTTTTAGAGAAATAAAAAATATGTTTGCATTGAACTTTATTCAAACCCATGCCTATGGCTGTCATCACCACTTGATCTACCACTGGAGCTATGGCAGTTACATTCTTAACCAGATTAATTATGTTTGAAACAATATCATTTATTTAAGTGCCCCGTTTTTTTCTCCAAGTCGCTATTTTTGAACATCTTACTCCAATGATGGATATAGGGCTGACCTTCCCATAGATAGGCAACTTCACTACCAAGGCAGATCAACCGATCTCAACATAATTGAATGGAAAGGAAATCGTGAAAAGAATATAATACAGATAAAGAGGATTTAGAATTCTAAAAAAATGAAAAATATATTTGCATCGAACTGGATTCGAACCATTGCCTATGGTTGTAATGACCACATGCTCTACCACAGTGAAATATATGAGCAGTAGACCATGTGGCACTGATAGCCATAGGCACTGATTCGAATCCAGTTCGATACAAATTTATTTTGTATCGAACATTGTGTTGTTACGTTTTAAAAAAAGTTACCACGAAAAGCTACCTTTTGTGTGACAGTCGCAATATCAAACTATATATAAACAAAAAATGTTTATTTCGTTTTTTTCTTTTCTTAATTACTTTTTTTTGAACTGCATGCATTTGTTAATATTATGTAGAAGTATATAATGTAATATAATGTAATGTAATCCAATGTAATGAAATATGATATAATATAATGTAATATGATATAATATAATGTAATATGATATAATATGATAAATAATTATTGTTCTTGTTTTGTATCTGTTTTCAGCATTTTGTCCTTTTCATATTGGTCAATTCGTCCTAGTTGGATTTTCTGCAGACAGAAAAGTAAGCAAGCGTCCAATATCTTCCAAATTTGATGAATGATTTTTGTTGGGTTTTTTCCATATATTTTTTAACAAAATGCTGTTTGCGCTAGTAAGTGTAGCACTGACTTTATTTAACTATTTAAGTCGTTTTTGTTCGTAGCTGCAAGCATTGTGGGATACGATACAACAATAGTTGTATCGTATCCCACAATGATCATGATACAGACTGACAGATAGTTATCCTTTGCTGCTAAGTANAATGTAATGAAATATGATATAATGTAATGAAATATGATATAATATAATGTAATATGATATAATATAATAAATAATTATTGTTCTTGTTTTCTATCTGTTTTCAGCATTTTGTCCTTTTCATATTGGTCAATTCGTCCTAGTTGGATTTTCTGCAGACAGAAAAGTAAGCAAGCGTCCAATATCTTCCAAATTTGATGAATGATTTTTGTTGGTTTTTTTCCATATATTTTTTAACAAAATGCTGTTTGCGCTAGTAAGTGTAGCACTGACTTTATTTAACTATTTAAGTCGTTTTTGTTCGTAGCTGCAAGCATTGTGGGATACGATACAACAATAGTTGTATCGTATCCCACAATGATCATGATACAGACTGACAGATAGTTATCCTTTGCTGCTAAGTACACTTTTGTATGCTAAAAGACTTATATAGACTTTTAAAGCTATCTATCTTTCCGTCTATCTACAACTATATCTATCCATCTATCCATCCATCTATCTATCTATCTATCTATCTATCTATCTATCTATCTATCTATCTATCTAAATATCAAACAATCTATCTATCTTATTTTTCGATCTATATGCCATATGCTGGTCTTACACTCCTTAGAGGTTTGTGTCTGCAGACAAGAAAACTGATAACATTTTTTTGAGCTTATAAATTACGCTGCTCATGTATGCTGAGCTAAAAATACTTGGTATCCTATTAAGGTATTGTTTGCCATGCCAATAAAGAAATACTTTATAGAGCCTTGGAAGAAATGAACGATCCAGAACGCCACAGTTGCTGGAGTGAAGAAACTGACACAACTGAGAGAATTCTCAAAAATATCTTAAAAATAGACTAGCTTGCCTGGTTTACTTCGGTGAAGTAACTGCCAGAGCTTTAAGGTAAAAACAGATTAAAACCATTTAATTTTTTACCTCTGCCAGTACTGGAATGCCATTGCAGGATTTTTAACTTTATAAATGTTGATTTTTTTTTCTTTGCATTTTCCCCCTAGCTCACAGGGACAGAATTTGATGGCCTTATTGTGTCAGTTTTTGGCTACTTCATTCTTGCCTTTGGCCTTATACTGCTTCATGTATCCTTTTGATTGACATTTGATGGTGTCTTTCTAGTAGTTTTTCTTAAAAGTTGTCTGTTTTGTAGCAAGTATGTACCGACTTAATCTTCGTTGTTTGACCTGGGTAGCCAAAGATTGTATTTTATGATATCGGAGTTCACAGTGTGGAGAAGACATAGTATGGAGACGAAGCACAGTTTAAGTAGAGACGAAACACAGTTTAAGTAGAGACGAAACACNTAACTTTATAAATGTTGATTTTTTTTTCTTTGCATTTTCCCCCTAGCTCACAGGGACAGAATTTGATGGCCTTATTGTGTCAGTTTTTGGCTACTTCATTCTTGCCTTTGGCCTTATACTGCTTCATGTATCCTTTTGATTGACATTTGATGGTGTCTTTCTAGTAGTTTTTCTTAAAAGTTGTCTGTTTTGTAGCAAGTATGTACCGACTTAATCTTCGTTGTTTGACCTGGGTAGCCAAAGATTGTATTTTATGATATCGGAGTTCACAGTGTGGAGAAGAAACATAGTATGGAGACGAAGCACAGTTTAAGTAGAGACGAAACACAGTTTAAGTAGAGACGAAACACAGAACGAAGATGAAACGCAAAGTGGTAACGAATCACAGAGTGAAGACAAAATGACGGAATTTAATGTTTAGTTGTGTAAGAATTAAATTTAGTATTATTTGGGGAAAAAGGCCTCTATTCTATCCCAAACTACCCCAAATTGAGCGGATTGGCATGTTGTAAATAGCCCGCATCCGTTATCATAACTTTGACAGAGTTCTCAGGCACTCAGAAAACTCTGTTTCAAACACTAATCCAAATATGAACGTACAGAAAATTTATTCAGTGCAGAGTCAGAAGATGTAGCTTGACCACTGGCTTCATGTTTAATTACTTATTTTGATAGCCTATTTTTGCTATAAATTGCCTGTTAAAATTTAAACTCCTTCGTTACCTCATAAAATACGTGCATTTTGAAGACTGACTTCTTTCAAAATATTTATTTATCTATTTTTAAATATTTTGAAATACGGCCTATTAACCCATTCATATGTAGGCCCCCGACTTCTACTAGCTTTTTATATCCGGATATAAGTCGACCTTCATATAGGCTCAACTGCACCTTAGCCCACCAGCACATAGGCGTACCGCCAGATACAGTCATACAACACAGCAGGGGAATTAAAATAGATCTGGACGTCATTAATTACTGCTTTGGTGTTGTTTGATTGACAAACTATTGGTTTGGAGGAAAGAAGGTTGACTTCACGTTGACAGGCAATAATTAACAGGCAATTTACTGAAGGTGATTTGAATTCGATTAAAATTTATATAGTAAAATTAAGTGTTTCATCTCGCTCCTCTTTTATTGATTTTCCATTACATGTTCGACGTTGTTCTCATACCCAACATCCTTTTGTATTTCTCATTCACTGGTTTGTGTAATTTTCATATGACAATCTGACCTTTTCTTCCTGGTATTGGATAAACTCGGCCATGTTGAAAAATGTTTTTAGTTGATATTGAAAATGGCCATTCGGACAAGTTTCTTAGGAAATAAGGCAGTCGGAAGTTTAACCATTAATGTTTAAGAAATTTAAAGCAATCAGTTTTTATCGAAATGCTTAAGCTTCAGTTTATCTTATTTACTTTATTGATATTAAAAACCAAAAATAAATAAAAATTTAAAGTAACTAAATCCAAATATGCTAATTAACTTTTTTTTATTTACAACTTGATACTGTCAATATTATGACGTCGTAATTTTCGTTTGTATTATCCACATACAGACAATACCACCCTGCCAACCATTATAATTGTTTATTGCGTACTGTGTAATTATTTGTCTATTAATGAATTTGACTGTCAACGAATCAACTTTCCAACCTTTTCTTTCACCGTATAACTTGATAAGTAATATGAAATTTAGTTATGTAATAAATAAGCATAACATTGTAGCATAGTTTGGAACGTAAAACAAAAATTTAAAATAGGTTCATATTGCGCGGTATATTTCTGAAAGGTGTGGAAAACCTCGCATGCTGTTTCCAACCCTCTTCAATATTTTATAATGATTTTGTTTCCATGAAAAATACTTGATTTTATGGATTTAATGGAAGCCAAGGTACAAAAGCTTTATGATGGCATCAGTGACTTGGTCTTTTACTGCTGTTTCCTATCTGTTAGTGAATCAAAGCGTTTCTTGGTTCCAAGGAAAAAGGATCACGAGAGAGCTGTTTAATAAGTTGACACTAACATTTGTGAAATAGTTGAACACTGCTTAACACAAGATCATCATACCTTTGACTTGCAAAATGAAGAGATTGTGGACAAAAAAGCCAATACAATAACAACGAAAGTAAAAGAAACAATCTATCATCTACAGCATAGAAATCACATCAACGGTATATCTTACTCTTTTATATTAATATGGCTTGAGCACTAGATATAAAAGCACAACAAGAACAAAATAGATATGGTATGACTCTGCAAAACAACTCGATCCCTGCTACTACGTAGGTTCACATTGTCAAAGTGTAAAACACCAGTAACGTAGCTTAGGGAAACCTTACAACTAATGATATGATTATGCTCCTTTTTCTAATTGTATTAATCTTTCTGGTTCGTGGGGATGAGATGTTCCTGGCTTTAAATGGAAGTCTTTCAGTGAGAGACTCAAGAGGTACATGACTAGATTTACATGAGATGCGGAGGGTAATACTTGCAACGTTGATTTTTCGCTAGCCTTGCTACAGTAAACAAACTTGTTCTTTTTTTGCGGACCTAATTGAAAACATTTTCTTTTTTTGTCTAATTAATGCATGAAAACGATTAACATTAAAGTGTTACTGCATTATTTAGATGCCAAGGATATTGATTTGCTAGAGTATTAGAGTATTTAAATAACCAAGAAAAGCCATTATTATTTAGTAGATGTTTTTGCAGCCTTGACATAATATCTAGGAAATTGCCGGAATTTCAAATTTCAAAAGGTTAGTTTAGTTTTCATTCAACTCTCTTCGACTTTTAAAGTTGTTTTTTCCTCTGAATATATTCTAATTTTGAGTTTTCGTATTGATTTTTTAGGTATATTTAACTTTTAAATGTGGTTTTAAACCAGGTATAATCTTGACATAAGCTTTTCCCGAATTTAGAGCCTTTTTGTCATTTTTACTACTTGTCTGAACTTTTTTGAATTTTATGTTTTTCCTCACTGGCAAGTTACCCGCAAGTGATGAGGCGCCCAGACAATATTTTGCGGTGAACAGACTTAGGACTGAACCATACTGCTTTGCGAGCTGCAGTGAATGAATATGTATTGTGTGATAATACGGATTACAACAGTCGATTTGTTTTGTCTGGAAGTCGTCTGCTTTAGCAGCCGGTCATGATCCAAAAGTGGTCATTAGCATAGGTTACACTTTAAATGTTGTAAATTTCTGAGCACTAACGACGTGTACTTTATTCACCTATAGATGGTATCCAGGTTATACAGCATTTTTTCAGTATCGTAAACTAATGCTGGTTATAACCCGATCCAGGTTATCTAATAATCATTAGTTGTTTGCGGATAACGATGCAATGTGTTTACTCTGCCTAATTACTGCGATAAAACTTATTTTTCAATGCTCCAATGAACAATTTTCTGCAGATCGGAAGACTGATACCGAACAATAAAAAAAGCAACATTTTCATTTGTTTTCAAAATTGACATTTTAAACGGTAATTGCACCATGTCCATTATTTTTATCTTCGGAAATTTCCAATATAGGCAACCTATTCGTAGTAAGATATCACCCTATGAAATGGCAGTATTATAGTTATACATATGCTAGGGACAAACTGGTTCACATCCCAACATTGTTTTGGCTTTGTGTGGTAAGACCGTGCAGGTAATATGGTAGTGCTGGTTTTTTGATGAATTGATGTAGATCGTTATTAAGCGTTACCTGACACACAGATTATAATCTGTGTGTCAAAATATTTTGAGGAATAAAGTGAAGGTTAGGCCAAGTTGTAGATTGGGTTGGTATATTTACTGAAAATCTCATGGTATAATTGTTTTAGCATACGTGGTAGGTAGGTTGGTAGGTAGGTATGTATGTCAGATAGTGCCTAACACTCTTCTTCTAAGATACGCATTTTAATAAAGGTGTGTATGCTTTAAGAAGGCGGGTAGGTGAGAGAGGGGCTAAAGCTTGCAAGCACACTTCGTTGTTTGAAAGACATATTGTAAGCTAAACAAATCCTGCAACCTAACCAAATCACTCCAGTGAAAATGATGGGTCTGCAGTAGGAATAAAGAGCCATCTGTAATGACCCAGTAAACAGCGAATACCAAGACAACAAGATAATTCATGGAATTGATGAGCTGATCAAAACACTGAATTTTATCTGGTGTGTGTGTATGAGACCTTTCAAACCTGTTCCTTATTTCAAACAAATCCTGCTGCTTATTTTAACAGCCAACTCTGAGCAAATGGACAGAGGATTAGTGAAAAAATTTACTGGGGACATAGATTTAGATAAACAAGGAAAATGCAAGTGTCGGAAAGCACGTAGAAATGAACATGTACTTTTGTTCATGTCTATTGTCATACATATGAATGAAAATACCTGTATCATACATATTGGAAATGGTTAACAAATTTTCGTGTTGCTTACAATTATCTTGTTCACTTCTAGTATTTCATGAAGGGTAGGACCTAGCTTTATTTGGATTTAATGACTTACTGAACAATGATTGCTTGCTACTGCTGTACGTAATTTATGACGTAGATGTGTGATTACAAGTATTTAATCATTTTAACCATGTTTTCTTTTTACAACAGAATGAAAAGAATGCTTGGATTGTTCTATATCGTTATAAAAGTAAGGACATTTTGAAAATCAGTAATGCTAATTTAGCAACGTTCAGGCAAAGATACGTTACTCTTTTTTATTCCATCCCTTTTATTATAGGATTTTAGACCCTTGGCGAACAATGATTCTTTCTCTTTTTCCTTCAGTCTGCATATTTTAACCCATTTCACCCAGGAGTTATCGTCCTTGCGTTCTATATAACCACTCCACCTCAGTCTTTCTACCCTTATTCAAAGTCACTCGTTAGGCTCCACCTTTCTTTTCTTGCTTGCTTGTCACAGTCTAAAAATTGTTTTAGTTCGTGCTATTAATAACACAGTCTCACAAACGCTTTCTCTGCCAGTGTATTCGTACTGGCCATGGAACTTGCATATTCAGGGCAGCCATGATGAAGTGCTGCTGCTTGCTGTCATTACCAGGGCGTTCAATATTAGGCGCTTACCTGTGCCTTCTCTGGTGTTAACCTCTCCCAGTTGGGTTCAGCTGTAGCTATCCCCTTATTATTTCAGATTGCTACCCTGGTGTACTTATTTGAGTTGTCAGTGATAGCATAACAAAGGTATGCTATACGGATCTATGGAGTTTTCCATTTTTCATGATTGTTGTAGCAATTGTGTATAGAAACTTTTAATTTTAAGTTGGACATATTTCATTGGTTCTTCAACTATGAGTTAAAAGCTGTACTTAGGTTCCAACCAATGCCTGTGACTTTTGTGGTGGCATGCTTTACCATCCGAGTTACTGGCACTAAATTATTAGGAAAAGAAAGGGTTTTCTTGGTGGATGTATTATAGCTGTAGTTTTTGTAATGGAAAACCTTCAAATAAAGTAATACTTTTACAACTTCCATGCCCATGTCTGTTGTTATCACAAATTATTGAAATGCTAGGAATGTTGCAGATCTTACTATAGTGGGATGTTACATATGTTGCAGATGTTACCATAGTGGAATGTTACAAATGTTGCAGACCTTACTTTATTGGAATGTTACAAATGTTGCAGATCTTACTGTAGTGGAATGGTACAAATGTTGCAGATCTTACTGCAGTGGAATGGTACAAATGTTGCAGACATTACTTTATTGGAATGTTAGAAATATTGTAAATTTGACTTTAATGAATCTCATTTTGTCGTATTTTGCAGGTAGCTCTCTTAATGGTTGTAGAAATAGGAATTTTTCCTCTTGTATGTGGATGGTGGCTTGATGTTTGTTCACTGGTAAGTCGAGGGTTTTTTTATACATATAGCGGTAAATGTGAAAGATGTATAAATGTAGTGTGGATGTGTTTGTAACAGTAATCCAAATTTATTTGCCTTTCTGTTATGCATCTCTACTTTTACGCGTAGGGTGCCTTTAGATTTACTATCAAATATCAATCGGTTTACAGCAAAAACACAAAAGTATCATGTACACAATCCCTGATGAGCTACATATTCGAGCAGTATTTTAAGTGCGTAGTATATACTGTTTGAAGTTTAAATTTATTAGTTAACAGGAAAAGGATTATTTGCAAATAATTCCTAAAAATACTGCATTTGATCTGGATTTAAATAGCAAAGCTATTGAATAGATGCGAAAACCGTTACTGCAATATGGAGTATCCATAGACCAAGTGTAGATTCCTATAGACTGGGTAATCATTTTGGTTGGAAAAGGAAGCAACAGATTTTCTGTATCTATTTTTTTGTAGCAGCGACTTATACTTTTATGACTTAACGTATATGGTTACCTAAGTTTTCACAAGTTTGGTTGTATGCTTATACTTTGTTGTATTACACATATAGGATACACTATCTAAACAAATACTCGACATTTTGTTTGTTTACAAACTTGGAATAGGGCAGCAACGAACAACAACTCGTCGATTATTGTGGTGTTAATTCTTGTGAAAGATTCGCAACTTGCACTTACGCCAACTGTTTCTATTACCAAGGTCAGCTGAATTTGAATTAGTCACTAAAAATGACAATGAGAAACCAGGTCTTTTGAGGATGCTTCCTCCCATTGTTTCTTCTTTCCACATATTTTTAGCCCTTTTCACCCACGAGTTATCATACGTGCGTTCGGTTTCGAAGGTGATGCTCTAATTTCTGTGGATGCTCTCCACAGAAATGTATGATTATTTGCAAGAATATTCTTTTTTTTTTCAGCGAATTCAGAGGGAATGTTTTAAACATAGCAGAAAGCAAAGTAGTATTAATGAAGGGGGACGCTTATTCTTGCTGTTACTTTTGCTCCTGCTGTTGCTACTACTACTACTACTACTACTACTACTACTACTACTACTACTACTATTTATACTATTTATACTACTACTACTACTACTACTACTTTTACTACTACTACTACTACTACTACTACTACTACTACTACTATTACTACTACCGTTGTCGTTGATATCAAATAATATTATAGTAAATTATTAATTGGTATTATTTGACCATTTCCTTTAGCCATTGTTTGCACTGACTTTGAAAGATCGCAAGGAAAGCTTCCTTTACGCACCAGGTACGTCTTTATGGTATCATTCTGTAAAACCTACTTTTAATTTGTGTTTGTGATAATGTATAAGAATCCAATGGAGTTGCCAAATGCATTAATCATAGCAGACAAACTAGAAATAAAACAGTTTAAATAGTCAGATTGTTTTTTTAATTTGTTTCCCAGCAATATAAATTATCTAAGTAACATGTTGACCATTGATATAACACAGAGAAGGATTACATAACTATTATTCCGTGAAGCCAGCTATATCCTTTGTTCCTCTCTCGATTTCCCTATCCACACTGTTTACTACAAAAGTCTCCTGTTCGTCTCTCTTTAAAGGCGTATTTTTCGAGAATGGTTGCATATTTTGACGTGCCATGGAGCAGGAATGTAAGTTATAAATATTTAAATGCCAGAAATCTTTTAAATGGTTTATAATGGTACGCAAGGTACATGGTATTTGTGCCGCAGTCACACACATGATCCCCAGGAATGACAAAGTACCCAAAGAGCTATCAGAAATACTGGATATTAGAGAGAAAGAGAGAGACAGAGACAAAGATAGAGAGACAGAGAGAGAGAGTAGACAATAATTGACTATAATAATTGCCTATCGACAGTTTTGATTCCCCTTGAACCTTTAATTTGGGCTCTATCGACAGTTTTGATTCCCCTTGAACCTTTAATTTGATCTCTTCTTTTCCTTTACACTCGTTGTTATCACCCACAACCATATGCTCCGTCTTGCTTGCAACCTTTCTGCTTTTCCTATATATTTTTAATCTTCTTTTGACTATTCTATCCAGCTTTGGTCAACCTCTTGAAAACGACTCCTCCATACTGTAGTTACTTTGGCCATATCAATTTGTAGTTTCTCTATGGGATCATTATTGACGTTATCCATCCATCGCCTTTTCACCCTGCCACGTTTCCTCCTTCCTCCTACGTTTCCTCCTTCCGACGTTTTCCCTTTCCTCCTTCCGACGTTTCCCCTTTCTTCCTACTTTTTTCTTCCCCTTCACGTTTCCTCTTTCCTCCTACGTTTTCCCTTTCTTCCTATGTTTTTTCTTCCCTTTCACGTTTCCACTTTCCTCCTGCGTTTCCTCTTTCCTCCTGCGTTTCCTCTTTGCTCCTACATTTTCCCTTTCTTCCTATGTTTTTTCTTCTCTCCCACGTTTCCTCTTTTCTCCTACGTTTCCCTTTCCTCTTACGTTTTCCCATTCTTCCTACGTTTTTTCTTTCCTCCTACGTTTTCTCTTTCTTGTCATTGAGTTGGAGGTGGGGAATTACATCATTTTCCCGGTTTTTTTAGAGGATTTAACAAATATATATAAGGGCTTTAGCTGTATCCCCATCTGATAGCATGCACAGGCTTCTACTCAATATTCATAGTTTTTCGCACAAGCGGCTGAAACTCAAGCTCCGTATATACAGTACTCTTACTCTCCTTGTACAGTCTTAAATCAAGAGGTCGGTCAAAATGTGTCTCTATCCATTTCGAACTTTAATGTTTTTCAATATTTGTTTTTATTTTGTGTTCCAATCCATTTCTTAATGTTTGACTTCCTCTCAGACACAGACCAGACCAAGGAATACTTTTTTTATTCTGTTTTTTTCCATAAGATGACGACAGTAAGTCACCTTACTTTTGTTCTTCAAAGAACCCGAAAATGAATAATGCCACTCCACGATATTGTTAGAATTTCCTTGTATTCCACGTTTTAATTACCTCATTTGTTGCAGTGGCCTTTTGGCAGGGTTAACTTTTCACCCTCAGAGTGCTTATCTTTTCAGTTTCTCGATATTCCCCTTCTGCAGTCGTATTTTGAATATAATATCTTCAATTTTTCTCCAGACTAACATGGATTTAGTTGGGGTCTTTTTCCCCATAATATCCTCCCACTTCTGCGTCGTTATTGTCTCTGCCGACAAGAAAGCATCTGCGTACTTGAAGTAATTTGTGATTCTGACTTTCTTCTTTGTGCCAACTGTATTGACCAACTGATAAAAATATATTTTACTGTACAAATGAAAAAGACACGGTGAAAGAGTTTTATGGTATTGAAAAATACTTTCAAGGAATAGATTACTGCAGCATCCTAAGCCTTTTGACTTTTATCATTCTGGTACCTTTAACCATTATCTTGAACTTCTTTTGTAGGAACATCCATGTTCCTGCATTGGTTGGTTGGAATGCTGTATGTCTTTTACTTTGCATCATTTGTGCTGCTGTTAAGGGAGGTAAGCATTCTTTACAAAAATAATACGAATTCACTTTACAGTGTTAATTTGCTACCTGTCATTGTTGTGTCGAATTTTATCGCTGAGCGAAAATATGTTAAACTGAAGTAAACAAAGCCTTGAAGCAATGGAAATATTATTATTTGCAAGAATATTCATTATTTCTTTCAGCGAGTACAGAAGGAATGTTTTGAACATAGCAGAAGGCAAAGTAGTATTAATGAACCTCAGATCTCGTACGTCATGCTTTGATTTTGAGGAGAGCGGTAGTTTAAAATAACTAATATAGTCAAATGATAGCTGACAGAGAAGCCGAGGGCTGCTAAAAATCAATTTGATGGGCTCATTAAGTAAAGAGACAGGAATACTACTGCACGGTACTCTATGTAGTTACTTTTAAAGGTACATGACCGCGAGAGTGCTGAAGTTCTTTAGACTTCAAATCTTTGTAGATCTGACATAAATGAATCAATAAATAGTGACGTAAAAGAAGTCATTCTCTACAGAGGAAACAGCAAATGACTATGTATAGAGCTCGTTAGGAAAACGCAGGTGTAAGTAGACATTTAAGGAAAAGATTAAGGAGATCATTTCATGAGAAATATGGTATCAGAACTTTGTTGACCACAGGGAAAGAGGAAGACAGCAGAAGTAGAAGGGGAAGGGAAAACACTCACATGCCCAAATTTCTTAATTGGCCCATCAAAACGAAGCAAATGGTATTAACAAATCCTGAGCATAGGTGGCTTTAACGGCGTTTGACCCTTTGGGTGTTTCGGAGGTTCTTCAGGGGTCATTGGGTGTAGAATTTATTTCTCTAGAGATTTGAATGTAATAGATTTTAAGATAAAATACTGTATATGCATTGATCTATTCCATCTGGATGGTATTGCAGAAAAGCTATCAGTTCTTTGTCATAACAGTTTTCTTTTAATGGTTATTTAATGTAAGATAGCTAATCACGATAGGAACAATAGCTGACATTCCAGGCCGTGGTTAACAGAAAGCGACTTTCTTTTCATTTGACATCAATAGCTTGGCTAGTGGACAGCATGTCTACTGCCCATTTTAATGGATATCTGTTACTGACATGTCATCAGAGGATAATTGCTAAACCAGAATGTGTTAAACGAATTCCAAATTAAAAAAAAATAATTTTTTACCCGCTCTTATTATATTTAGACTTGCATGCGCTTTGAAGTGTAAGGAACTTTTGTTAAAGCACTGAGAATTCGTCCGGCTTGGTATGGCCCCAATGCCAAGTAATGACATGCGGCTCCAGAGTTTGATAGGCAAATCGAATCTAACCACGAGTCCCCAATATGTGCGCAATACGGCCAATCACTAAACATTATCTTCTCACCAACTCATTTTATTGAGAGAGAAGCTCACATTAGTGGTAAAAGGGAAGAATTTGAAGTTTTTCAAGTTGTTATTTTTTAATACGGATTACTGTGTTTTAGAAAATTCCGTACATGATCCATCGTAGTTATATGTGAAATTGGCCACGGAGACTGCGATTTGAAATTGACGCTAACTTCCTGCGAAGACAACATCTGTTCAGCACACATATCAGTGGAATTTTCGTAAAACATTCGTCCAAATTTCAGCTCCAATTCTTCTAAATCAAAAGTAGCATCTCGAGTGCGCATTTTAAAACCCACAACAACCTCATTTCAGATTGATTTCAGACATCTTGGAAGTTTTTAGCGCAAAATGAGTTGAAAAAGAATACAACACCAGGGTGTATTGTTTTGATTCAGAGCTGCTGATATCGAAACAGACAATATATGTTTGCAATACATATTGACTGGTGTTTTGTTTTCTTTGTTTACATTACAACTAAAACCTACAGTCAACATTCTACTCTTATCTTTTCCTAGATTTTGCGCCCTGGCGTGCTTTGGTTCCTGAGAAATATAAATGATCCCGATTTTCATCCGATACAGGAAGTAAGCCCAGTCATTTTTATTTAGCTTTTGAGTTTAATGCTTTCGTATTATATCAGTTTGCTAGTCAAATTGTTGACTTTTAATAACGATATAGTATATGTGGTAAGATAATAAGTCCAGAGGGTTTCAGGAGGCGTTTTAGAAAGCTGACACGCAAAGGAAGATAATTTTTCCTTTCACCAGTTTTTTTTTCGTGCTTGCTTTTCCAGGAGCTTGACAGACAGTCAAATTTATATATTTATTTGTATGTGAAATGTAGAGAGAAATGGTAAGGAAAATTAAGGAGCCGAGAGAGAAAAAAAATTGAAAGAATCCTATTGAATGTAATCATTTGCATCGAAGCTGCTGGGGATAGAAATCAGTACATAAATAACACATGTAACTGTACTTGTACCAATCAAATTTATGTGTTAATTGTTATCCTGTTTCATAGAAGTGAAGGCTTTGTTGTTGGACTTTTATTCGGACAGCCCGTCGCATTTCAGAGAGGGGACTTTACAGAAAGTATGATTTATAAATCTCTAAATTTTCTAAAAGTGTTATATCATGTTCCATACATCTGAAGTTACGAAGTTATATTGTCGCCATGCATTAAACAATTTTATTTTCGTACTTTATTTTGCTGTCAGATGATTCATTTGCCGGTTGTAAGACATATAAGAAGATTCGCATTATCCCTTGTAAGTATTTCATTTAATGTTGTTTGGTATAAAGTACTTTTTCCCCATTACGGTCATTGAAGTAAATTTGATTTTTGTTTTGGTGTGGGTTTTTTTGGAGGTTGGGGGGGGGGCAATTGTATACGCTACTTGTAGCAGTTTTTTCTCGTGAAATCTTTTGATATATACTTTTTTCTAATTTGTACTGTAAAAGGATAAAGACATGAATATTGCGAAACTTTAAAACTGTCTTTCTTCGTCTTGCTTTTCGGTCACTGAAGTAAATTTGATTTTAGTTTGGGTTTGGTTTTTTTGGGAGGGGGGAACTACCCTACATTGTAGCTGTTTTCCCTCGTGATATCTTTTGATATATACTTTTTTTCTAATTTGTACTGTAAAAGGACAAAGACATATGAATATTGCGAAACTTTAAAACTGTCTTTCTTCCTCTTGCTTTTCGGTCTGGATTTTTTCATGATTTTCTTCCGCTTGCTTTTCAAATAACTGATACTCCTTCTTTTTGAACATGCGCTAACTGGCATCAGCTTTTTTCACATCACCAACTTGCTCCTTCCTTTCCTTCTCTTAATTCCAGGTGAAGATGTTTGCGGCCAGAAGTGAACAAGATTAAACAAATTTAAAATGAAATTGAAAAAGCAATTGTAATATTTTTCAATTGCCCTTTGGTTTTTGTAATGCTACAAATGAAACATTCCAAAAATACCACAGAAAAACTACACACAAACTAACAATTACGGTATTGCTACTTCGAATATCTTGGGCAGGCGACATTGAAATAATAATGGATTTTTTTAGCCTTAACAAATTCTTTTCGTACCATTGTAGGTATTTCACGATAAAAACCACGCCCAACAATATCAGAAATTTCCAAAACGTTTAATGTAAAGTAATATTATTTTGAATTATCTTTCTGTTCATCTGTCTTTCGATCCACTATCTACCCATTACCTACCTGTCAGCTACATCCGTAGAAGAGTTTTAAAAGTAAAAGCCAAAACTAGAAACAGTTTTTACCTTTTTTTTCAGGTGGTCTTTGGAACTGCCATACTTATCATGTTGTGGATTCCAGTTCGTCTAATAAAGAATTTCATGCCACGTTTCTTACCGTTTAATTTCGTTTTAACAAGGTACGTTGTGCATTAACACGTTATTAGTCTCTTGTGTAGCTATTGTTTTGCCATGGTAAAAAAAACCAGTTTTAACTCATTTTTAATTCGTTGTTTTCTTCTCCTTGGCCTTCTTTTAATCTTTTGTGAAATCATGACATTTCACTAGGTTTCTGGCCAAGGCACTACGTTAAGAGTGCACTGCCTGTCTCACTCTTTCTTTATTTTTTTCTATTATGCGAGCACAGCGACCAGTTTCCTTAGCATCTACCCCATGTCAGGCTCTTTTTGTTGAAAACGTACATGGTTTTTAAGAAAAAGGTGTTTTAGAAATGCACATGAAGACTTTTGACTCATTAAGAAGTTTTAATCGTGGTTATTTGGAATTACAAATAGCAAAATCTTTGTAAATATTTAGCACTTTACCAGACAGACAGACAGACAGACGGAAAGACAGGCACACTTTACGCTTATCAAGTGGTCCAGGACCTTTGATGTTTGTTTTTTGCACCATTTTTTTTGAAACTTCAGAATTTTTTAACGGTTATGAGCAATACAACTGGTTCCTTAGTAACTAATCATGTGACAGTTTTTTGGAACCCCATTTGAAGTCGCCATTAGACATTGTGCATAATTGTTCTATTTTTACTCTTTGTAATGTACGCTGTTTCTATGGTAACGGTTTAAGTGTGTGGTATAAAACGGTTTCAAACTAATGCGAAACCTTCATTAATAACTTCACTGTTTATAAGTTTTATTGCAAGTCATTTTATGCCAATTCGATTAATTTGCAATTGTTGTATTTTTCTAGTGATACCCCAATTATAGAATTATCCCTGGAACTTTTGCTGCTACAAGTTGTTCTTCCTGCTCTTCTTGAACAAGCCCATACAAGGCAGTGGCTAAAGTCAATTGTACGAGCATGGATTGTTGCCATTGCATATATATTGTAAGTACGTTATTATCTAACCAAATTTCCTATATTTTCCCCCATTGACACCAAACACATTTATCACCGGATATATGTAGTAGAGTACTGCCGGATTTTTTTTTTGGTCATGAGCCTTTGTGGCTACCCAGATATGACATTCTGCCATTATTAAGGCATCTAAATGACTCCCGATTCCAATAAAGAAAACGCCACCGTTCACTTCCGTACGTTAATGTACATTAAACAAGAATTTGGAACTGGTAATGTAATTGAAAATGCAGATGCTTGTGTGGGCATGGGTTCGAATCTCGGTGGAGGACTTTGCTTTTGTTTTCTTCAGACGTATTTTTCGTATCTAAGTACGCAAGTGTATGCTGACACTGGAAAAGGAATGGAACTCGTCAAGGAAATCCTTTGACATAACTATCGTACAAAATGATTACGATATGACAAAGGAACTAGTGCTATTCACCCTCACGACGTTGTGAGAAGAGCTGCCAGGGTCGATTCTCTTGACCCGACAAGTACAATGGTGTGTTATGCCACAAAAAATATCAAAATAGGAGCGAAGTCTATCAATCTAGAGTTGACAGCAGTATCCAATGCTTAGTCTTCTAAAAGATTTGTACAGATATATAACTACTTCATTAGACAAAACCATTAGCTTTTGTGTACCATTTCGTAAAAATAATTGTGAAACAAGGTACCCTTTCAAGCTTTAATGTTATTCATATTTCATGGATTTTTTTCGGGCTCCTCTTTATTTAACGGTTGATCATTTGCTATTTTGAGAGGATTAGCTAGTGTTCTTTTCTGTGTGCCATTTGTATTATTTCACAACAATCTCAGTCTGTTTTCTTCATGTATTTTTTTCTATATTGATCGTCAAGCATATATTTGAGAATACTAATATTGTAGTTGATCAATGGCTCAAAACCTGATTTGCTGTAATATGCCGAAGGAAGTTCTGGCTTTAGTTTAATTCACTGTAAAAAGTTTCTATTATTTAAGTAAAAAAAATCGCCAGTATATACAAATCATTAAAGAAAAGAAAAGTGGTCCATTATCAGCTGATTAATGAGGAATAGTTACCTTGATTGATGACACCGAATGTGCAGTGTAGTAATTACTGACCTCGAGAGTTTTAAATGACTACAGGTCGGGTTACCTCAAATGTATCTAACCACTGTTTAGCGCTTGCCTGGTTCCATGACTATTTCAGTCGTAGTATGACAAGGTTTTTAATTTATATAATATATAAGATATATATGTATTGTATTGTATATATTTTGTTATATGCATATATATATATAAATATATCTATATATATATATATATATATAGATAGATAGATAAATATATATATATATATAGTGACATAATGTTGGAGTTAGTATGCGAGTCTTACGGACTATAAACCCCTAATAACAATGTGAACGTCATGTTTTGGTAATCTGAGGCTGGAATGATAAAATGTAAGTTAATATAATGCCAGATTAGCAAGGTGCTACTGTATTTTTAAAGCGGCGGCTCTTACAACAGTTAATATATAAGGACAGCATGTATACTCGATTGTTAAGTTAAAGTTAGTGACGTAAGATGTAAGGTAATGCAGTGACGTAAGTGATTTGAACCCAAAATCTATAGACGGGTTTCTGATGACGTATTATTATTATCGTTTTCAGTCTCCACGCGGTTTCGGGTGCAAAATATAAACAAAGATGGTGGATATCATTGTATTTCCCTTAATTACTACGTGATTTAATGCTGAAACCATCCACTTTTTAATGTAATTTTTGCAAGATCTCAGCCGCCATCTTACTCCTGTTTTATCTATCACTGTTTTGTCTCGACTTCCAAACCTGGCTTTGATTTTTTTTTTTCGATAAATGAACTTTGACACCGTCTGAAGATATCGATTGTTTTTTTCCCAACCCAACAGAAAATGTTTTCGTTACATCGTCAATCAGCGTAAAAGCTTAATTATTCACAGCCTGCTGACGTAAAACCACTATCTGCATAATAATAACAACCTCTAATCGAGCACGAGGGTCCAGAAAATATTTCAAGAGACGTTTTTCTTGTTCTTCTACCGACCTTTTCTCAAAATGGCAACTCATGTTAATCTCACGTGGGCGAAAAATTCTGATTACTTTAAAAATCTCGAAAAGGAAGATCAAGAAAAATATTTGAAAAAATTAAGAGCTTTTTGAAACATTCAGGCAGATTCTTTCTTAGTGATTTCTTTTCACGCCAATATATAAGATTTTCTGTCATAAATTTTGAAAGCTTTGGTAGCCACGAGCGGAAAACTCTTGAGACAACAGCTTCACTGACCTGAAATCGGTACGCAATATCCTTGTTTGTCAAACCCATTCTTAATTTAACCAGCACTAATAAAAGATGATCTGCGACTGTTGAAATGTTTGTACCAGTATCTTGTGGTCCATACTGTAACAACCAATTTCATGGCTAATACCTGTATAAAATTGCAACATAAGTCCACGACTTTTAAAATTTCTGTAACGAAAGACAGCTTTATCTGCTGTACATAGTTTCTTGTTCAGTTTCCTAATCTCATTAGTCATCTCTAGTGAGTCACTTTGGGTCATCTTAAGGAGGTGTTGTGTCTCTGCAAGTTCTTGTCTCAGATTTTTAACCTCTTCTTCCAAATAGGTGTTTCTCGCTTTCAACACTTCAACAGAAAATTCTAAAAGAAAACATAGACATATAAATGAGGAATAAAAACAGACGATTTCTGGTACAGAACAAAAATCTATATGTTATGTAAACTACTGTCTTAACTGAGAACTTTGAACATCTATGCAAGTGAAAATTAAATAAATCTTTCATCCATTATTAATAAAATTATCCTTTAAAAACCTATTTCCTACAGCGTGCCACAACTGAAAAAAGAAACCCTAACTTGATAAACTTAGGAATACAAGGGGTGGTGGGAATAAGTGGGGTGGGTGGAAGTTTTGCTCAAAGTAGTGTGTCTGAAATAAACGGGGTGTGTGGAAAAATTTCCAAAAATAAATAAGCGTCTATTCCAGACTCGAAAGTATATAAATTAAGGAATGTTTAAAATATTTTACCTTGTTTTTCAAGGTCTATGAGATTACTGCTGTCCTCTTCTTCATTAATCTGTTCCTCAGGGAACGTTTCCACAGACTGGTCTTCAGGTTCATTAGGTTCTACAACACTTTCATTTTCCTTTGATTTTCTTCGTAATAAAAGTCGTTCATGACGTTGACGTTTTTGAACTTTGTTTGACTTATCGTAAAGTTTGTGCTTAAATATCGTAGGGATGTAAGCTGGGCTGGAAGGATCATCAGACTTCTTACCTAATAACATCAAAAATTAAAGAGTCAGACAAAGTTTTAAAATGTCAAATCAATCCTTAGATCTTACATAACATACAAAACATACTGAGGAAACACATACAAAACAGTAAGAAATAGTTATTATATTAAAAATACTAACCAGATATGAAGTGTGCACTGCAGATTCTTGCATGTTCGATCTGTTGTTCACTCCAATCTAACCTTTGAATTTGCCCCAACCACTGCTCTCTCAACTTCCTATTTTTCTTTGGTGTCCGATAAAAAACAAAATCTTTTTGTTTAGTACTTCGATTCGTGCAGCCTACAGCACAACAAGATGGCATTTTCTTCGTAGTAAATGTAAAATATAACTAAAAATCAGGATAACAGTACTGTGCAACGCACCACAACACACTGTTCTCAAGCAAAAACACGAATGGCGCCGATTCTGTTTTGCACCCAATTTTCCGCGCATGCGTGCACAGCACCCAAAATCAAAACAAAAACACAGAAATCCGCCTATTGGAACAAAATTCACTAGAACAATATCAGAACAACATAAAAGGATTTTTCAAACAAGAAGCTGCATGGTGACTTTCAGCACAAACTTGAAAAGGATGAAAACGTTGACACAACTCTAAGCAGCCCAAGGACAAAAAGCAATTCACCGAGTTCACAATTTGAGGAATATTTAACTACCATTTATGACCAAGAATTGCCTACAAAATACTTCAAATAGATAAGGCAAATAGACCAACAATAGGAATGGCAAACAATAATCAACAAATGTCGACTGTGTGAGACTAATGTTGAAGATGCTGCCCATATCATCTACTTGTTACTATTTACGACTTCCACATGATACGGTAGCCAAGTACCCAATGAAATCTATCATCAACAAAAGTTTCATACATCAGCGATACAGTTCCGGGAATACTCCAGAATACGTTCGGAACTTTTACATCAAAACAACAACAGAAGTTCCCAACAACCAACCATAACTTTTTGTATGGGACAAAGGAGAGAAAGTGTGCTTAATTGTTGAATTTAGTTGTCCTGGTGACACGACCGTTGTCAACAAAAATAACGGAAACCTCATGACATTTTTACTCTTTACAAAACATATGTGCTTCATATACGTTTGGAACAGTCGTGATGATGTAATTCATTTCACGGTCAAGAAATGGCTGGAAAGAGTTGTTTTCACTGTTAGCAGATACGATGTCCAGCATTTACCATTTGGCGAACCCAAAAAATGGTTCCTTTCTCCACGTCACGTTAAACTTGGTCTGATAAAAATCTTTATCATCGCTATGGTTTAGAATAGAGCGGTGTTTTAGTCTCACAAAGAAAAAGTTGGAGGAAAAGAGTAAAGTAAAACTGAAAGCAGGCATTTTTATTTGACTTGAGATACGCAAAGTAAGTAGCGGTTTTTTTGGGAGGTAAGCTAAATAGCGTAGAGCAGATTTGTAAATGTAGCTAACAAAATTTGGAGACAATTATTCAGTATTAGTGAACACATTACTGAATAGATTTCAAGAGCTGAGGGGGGAGGGGGCGAAAGTGTTTGAAAATACACTTTTGTACATGTAACTTGACTATTTTACCTTCCAATATCGGTGGTTCAGCTGATAAGCACGGAGAATGATTCCATCTAGATGTAAAGGCAAGCATAGTCCAGGCTTGGTGAAAGATTTTTGCTGGTTCTTGCAAAGAGACTCAGAAAGTGTTTACTAACATAAAGGCAACTCACCAAAACATGTCTAAGACAGACGATACCAGAAAAATGCTTCAGTTGTTAGATATTTTTGATTAGTCGAAACGTAAGAAAAACAGTCGAGATGTGTTTATGTTCAGAAAATGAATTACAGTTAAGTGTAAAATATGTTTTGATCCGAAATGGATTCGAACCAGTACCTATAGCTATCATGGTCACACGCTCTACCACCTGGGTTATAGGCCCCTCCTCTTTACCAAATCATTTTTGCCATCGTATCTTTCACGAGTGCGCCGTCCTTTCCCCAGGCCCCCATCGTTGGACATCATATCCCATCATGCCTATAGGGTTGAGCCTCCCACAGAAGGACGACTTCCCTTCCAAGATCAGAGTAGCTGATCCCAACATACATGGAGGCAAGGAAATTGTGAAAATAATATATGTCAATTGTGAAAATAATGTAATAATTTAGCTGAGGAGGATTTGAAATTGTAGAAAAATAAAAAATGTCTTAGCATCGAACTGGATTCGAACCATTTCCTATGGTTGTCATGGCCACATGCTCTACTGCTGATATATTTCACAGTGGTAGAGAATGTGGCACTGATAGCTATTGGTATTGGCTCGAATCCAGTTAGGTGCAAACATGTTTCAAAACACTTTTCTACGATTTTAAATCCTCTCTCCAACTATTTTTTATATTGTGCTTAAAATAAATCACTCAGTCTTTCATCAGTTTTTTGTTTATTGTAAAAATGAAAATATAGTTTGGAAATAGCTTTTTAGTTAGCGCGATAAAGCAAAACGATTCTCTTATGTAAAATAAGCACTGTAAGAATTTTGTGAAATTCTTGTTTTCATTAATCGGCGAGACATAAAGTTGTTTGGTTATTCAGTGTTATTTACAGTAGAAATTGAACTGTATTTAGGACTAAAGAGTAACTGTTTACATTTAAAACATTTATATTTGGAACATTGAAAACTAATATTAGTCTTCATGTTTGTACAAGTTACAGCGTTCACAAATTATGACAAAAACTTCAACCGTCTGCAACATGACATGATACAGTTCGTCTCCTGTGGCTTCTTTACACTATTCTATCGTATCAATGTCTACAACATTACAACATGTTACTCTCAAACGAATCATTGTCTGGGTCATCAAGACCAAGCAACCATTCTTGCCTTCTTTACATGCTAGACGATATTCCGCATTTTATGAAAGACTACCGTATGATTAGTTCCACAGAGCTCCAAGTCTCCTTTATCCTCTTCATGATGTCAAGCGTGTGGAACCCCCTACAAGCTAAGCACCTCACTGGCCACGGAACCTGTCTTAGCATAATCAGTACCAAAAGACGCTGCATCGGTGCAGTTTTTCCGTACGTACAGTCGGGATCACATAAGTGTCGCAGTTGGAAGTTTGTGAAACTTACTTTTTGACCAAAGCCATGCTGTCAGGTGGGAGTGGGGGGCTGCTTTGGTTGTTGTCTCTCATGGGCTGACCGTAAACAACATTTGATAACATGCATTTATTGCTTTATGCGTCATGGATTTATTGCTCCATGCTTCATGGATTTATTGCTCCATGCTTCATGGATTTATTGCTCCTTGCTTCATGGATTTATTTGTTTCGTTTTATATACTCTATTTGTTTATTTACTTATTTTATGTTTATTTTCGTAGTTATCTCTTTTATATTTTTTATTTCAGTTTATTTCCTTATTTATTTAAATTCTTTTTGTTTTGTTTTTTCAGAGGATTGCGATCGTATCTGCTTGGCGATGTGCCTTTGGAAGATGCTGATCCCAATAAGGTAACAATTTTAACTATGATAAATTTTTGCTGTTATTCAATTTTACACCAGTTCGATCAAGCTACATTTCATTTAAAGTGTAGTTACTGTAACGAGTAACAATCCATGCTCTATGGTGAATTTCTATCAGGCAGCCACCACTAGCAAATTGACCATCCCCAAAATTAAATAAGTACGAAAAGATACAAAGGGTGCATCATCCTTGCTTCTTTCTGAGGTGGTGCATGACTCCTAAATATCCAGCAGTTGAAAATATTTTAGAACTTTAATGGCTGAGGATATAGTTGCTACATTGTTACAACATTGCAGTTGTAAATTGCAAATGAAGTAATGTTTTTCGCTTATCTGTCGTCTTGGTTTGTAATTTTATGCTACTTTTTGCGTGATTGAACACTTATTAATACCCTCACTAAACCTTCCATGACTGCTCCAACGCTGGCTGAGCAACTGGTCCCTATACTTTTGGACAGTTCCGCTATCAGCTTGCTGAGGGTGCACTAGATTGGGGGTAATCGACCCAGCTGTACCGTCATGTAATCGTTTGACTTTAAAACATAGAGCCTTGGTTTATGTGATCTACATAGTCGGGTGGTTAGGGTGACTGCTTTTTGCCCAGGTGCCTCTGACTCGGTTCCTGGTACAAGAGTATATTTTGTGTATTTGTTTTCTTCTTTATTTTATTCATTTGATTTTCTGTTTATTTATTCATTTCTTTTATTATTATTATTAATATTATTATTGAGTGGTGGAGCAATACGAGCCCATGGGGGACTCAGGGGTAGAAACCCAAGCAAACCCATCCGACTACCATCCCGATAAGGGTAAACTGGGTGCATGCATCACACCCAAGTGTGTGCGATATTGATGTACATAAAAAACCCCAGCACATGACCTTGCAGTTGGGGCCTGTTTAGGTTTCCCAGTTTAGGTGACCCATTCTGTTTAAAACGGTCTCCGTAGCGAGGCTTCACCCAAGACCTTAGGACTAAGTAACAAAGTAAGAACTCGGTACTCAGCCCTTCAGAACAAGAGATCC